>JARJIL010000006.1:2500000-3100000 GCA_038502395.1 Dittrichia graveolens | reverse complement strand
CTCATTATCTAATTTCATATACATACATACTTAGCATACATGTATACGTACATACATAAACACAAATATAACACAAACACATTCATTTAATTCAACAAGTATACACAGATACTTCCTATTACAATAATTACGTACACTCACGTACTAATTACAACTAGGCCCAAGTTGAGGATGTTACAGTTAACTTATAGTTTGTTCAATTTTGTTTAGGGTTGTTCATCAAATTAATTTGGTACTAATCTTTTTGTTCAACAAGTCTCAAAATCTGTGACTTAAATATAAGTTTCCAATTTGTTTTTCGTTTATTCAATTTTATTTTATTTCAGGTTCATTAGTTTATATATGTATCGATTTATATCCAATATTTATCAATTTTTTGTGTGATGAATAAGGCTTGTGCATCAGTTTTTAAAGTGTTATGTTTTGCTAAAAAATTTAACGTGAGCTTAGGATTGAGATTTGTTGTATTAATGTATTATTTTTATGGGTAAACATGAAAGAATGATGAAGTATAAATAGTGTCGAATCTACATTAGTCATTAGACTGTACATTAGGTATAGAGTGGATTAATCAACAAAAAAGAGCTGTTCATGAATTATTCATCAGATTTGTGTAAAAGAGATTTATTTAAGTTTATTTGTTTGGTTTGTGCATCAAAAACCATAACTTTTTTCTATAAAAACAAACTATGTATCACTTGTATTTAGTTATTCATCATTTTTAAAATTATAGAAACGTAAATTTTGAAGTTAGGAAGATTTTAGGTGTCATTGTTTTTTATAACCTAATCTACCCTTAAACCTTATTAATTTGGTAGTTACTAATAATTGAATTTAGATAATTTTTTGTTGACTTTTGATCAAATCTAATTACTCATAATACTTCTTACACATCTTATGATAATTCCCTCCTACAACAACCATACCCTATATATATACATAGGGGAGGGTTCAAACAAGAACTGTTTTTCGTACGATAACTGCGAGAACCAATATTGACTGTTCATTTTGGATAATGGAATTCATGGATGAAGAGCGTGGAGAGATTGAGTGTGGCAAGGTGCATGTAAGGAATTCATAGGTGGGCAATCCAATTAAAGGAGTGGGAATTGGACGAATAAGATTGGTTCTCGCGGTTCTCATACATAAAACAGTTCTCGTTTAAACTTTTGTCTATATACATATATGCATTTGGTCGAAGCTTCCTTATCATGATATCCTACCAATTTTCTACAAGTAGTCGTCTAGTATAACACACATATAGTTAATTAAGTTTGGCAACTTCATGTAATACCAAAACTCTCCTCGATCAAAGAATTGAAGTCAAGAACCACATGATGAATCCGTCGCTGACTGTACTACTTATTAATTTCTACTTTTCAAATTAATTAATGATGGCTTAATTAGTTAGTGTCACGACAAGCAACATGAATATTATATTATTATTGGAGGTAATATATTATCCACCTTTTTCTTTCTATTTATCCTCCTACTCACAAGACCAACATAAGCGTCAAAATCAATGAAGAAGATGATGAAAAAAAATTAGTCGACTCACTACAAAAAAATGTTTTTTAGTGGGACACACTTTTAATGGCATTGAGTTATATGTCATTAAAGAAATTAATAGTTTTAGTGACATTTTTTGTCTTATGCCACTATTATACACAATTAATAGTGGCATAAAAATATAATTACCATTATAAATTTTTAGTATTAATGGCATTTTTAGTATTTTTTGAACGACTAAGATTGATTCTCGCGATTCTCGTAATAAAAACAGTTCTCAAATAACCTTCCTATATATATATATATGTGTGTGTGTGTGTGTGGGGTGGGGGGGGGGGGGCAAATGCACTATACGTACAACTAGTAGATGTTATTCTTTTTCCTTATCTCTTTACAAATATTTGTTCTAAGATCTCTTTTTCGGTTGTTTGAGCATTCAAATGATTATGCATTAATCAATAGTGTTCAAACCGAGTTTTGGATTTAAACTACAGACTAGGATGTGCATATAACATGGAAGAGACTTGAACAGCATATTTATGCCTACGGATTGTTAATAGACATGATACGAATACAAGTTATTGTCGGATTTTTTTTTTCTTGAAAAATACACGGTAAACAAAATAGTAATTAGAATTTAGAAGAATAAAAAATAAGGGGATTTAAAAAAGACTTGTAATCTACTAACCAAATTATTAATTGTACTTGGGTTTACTAGATTAGAAGCATGGGGATACACGGGTTAATTTAAAAAATAATAAAACATGAAAAAATGAGAATTCTAAAAAATGGTGACAGGCGTCGTCAGCACCGAGACCATTGGTCAACGCGAGGTTAATGATAGACTTTATGACAAAAACGTGATATAATAATACGAAGAGACATAATTGTTTATTGTACAAGCTATCGATCATTATTGTTATAATTATGGACAATAAAAAGAATTTAAAATAATTATAAATTATTTTAACAAGATAAATTAAAACATTGGTTAAATATGATATTCTTAAATTTAATAAATTTTGCTTAAATTAAAATTTAAGTTTTAAGAGTGACATAAAAAACCTCTCTAATAATTTTGATTCAATGTTGACTAACAAAAGTCAAAATCAGAATTTCAATTTTGATTGAATTAATGGTCAAGATTAAGCGATTAATTGTATTTTATTAAATGAAATGTTAGGGTCGTATAAATAGATTTGATGCATGTTAGTTTTTTATTTATATTAGAAGATATGTATCATTTATTTATTTTAGAAAAATAGACTACGTTACATATGAGTATATGACGCTAATTAAAACAAAATTCGTTTTATTTCATTTCAGTTTGCACTAAAATAAGAAAAAGACTTGACACATATTTCCTGTGAAAAGTTGTATCTCAGCTTCTAAGTCCAAATTATGAAGAAGTGCAGCCCAATCTTACAAAGCCCATTACTTGTGAAAAAGGTGAACTTTAAGATTGAAATAATCTAAAGGACTTTAATTAAGAATCAAACAAATCCTATTAGCAAGTAATTCAAATATATATATATATATATATATATATATATATATATATATATATATATATATATATATATACACACAAAGATTTATATGGTTTCATCGAGACAGCACAATGCAAACTCGAGCTTGACTTGATTAAAAGACTTTAAGCTCGAAACTTGACTTAGGCCTTTATTTATAAAATAGAGTTGATGAGCTAACTGATACTACCGATATCGGCTTGACTTGACACGGTTAAAAATTAGTCTATTGTATTATAATATTAATCAATTTTAATATTACGTGACTTGATACTTTTGAACTCAACTTAACTGGAATTGTGTAGAATTTATGTTAGATTATGTAAATATAATATTTGTATGTGTATAGCTGAAAATTGGAACTCATGGGTCTAGATGGTTATCCAACTTTTTCTAAATTAAAAGAAAGTCAAATGACGTTTAATTTTTTTGAATTTGTATAAAAATAACTATGGAAATCAAAAAGGGTAATTGTGTGATTTTATATTTTATTAGATCGTTGAACGTATCTTTCAAAACATTTGAATACCAAACATACCCTAAAATATCATCATATATTGAAACACATGACGATTCAAGTATCCGAACGACCAACAAAGTTGAGGCCGGGTTGACTTTGAAATTTTCATTTCTTGGAACATTTTAAGGAACTTAAAAATGATCATTTGTATATGGATAGTGATCGAAGACGATTACAACTTAATCAAATGAAAGATACAAGTACGTATGTAGATGAAACATATATGCATTGATTTACAGATATACATACATATATATAATTAAGTTCCATCTTTATTAATTTTCACGACGAATTAACATGGAATGAACTTGGTTACCCTATGGAAGGAGTATTGATAGTGATCCCCTTTGAGTTGACCCACACAACCACCCTATCGCAGACATATAAAGCCGTAATCATGGTTCCTTCCGGGATTATTTCAGCATTAACCAATGGGTTTTCTTTCTCTATTACGCTCACTGCATACTCTCCTTTCTTCCCGGCTAATTCTGGCCAACGTCTCTTACCTGCAATTAAATATACATCTATGCTCAGCCACTCACCACTCACCACATGATAAACAAGTAAAGGGTACGTTTAGTATGAATAAGTTAACGCTCATTAGGGTTTCCCTTTAAGGTTTCTTATGTAACATCTATTGTTCTCTATAAATAATTGTGAATATAATACGTAATACGTATAGGGTTTTCATAATTTTTTAAATAAATGTATGCATAAACTTGTAAATCTCATGAAGTTTTGAACGTCTAGTGTTCAAAAATAAAAAATAAAAAAAGTCTAAATACTACTTTTAACGATTTTATCATACAAGGAGGATATCGATCATCGATCATACCTTGCTCCACCTGCTCACAATTTGCTGCCATTCTCTTGATTTCACAATGTGTAGTTGGTGTTGAAGTTTGATGGAATCAAATGGCTATTTATAGACTCAGTTTTTTTATAATGAGAATATCTACACATTATTTTAATGCTTATATATCTTAGATTAGATAAGCATGGCGACTGGCCAAAAGAAATTTTCCCGTTATAGACAATGTAAAATAATATATTTTTTTTATTCCTACGAATTTAATGTCGTATTAATATCTCTTTGTATTCGAACTCTGAACAAATTGTGTTAGCAAACAAACTCTAGTGTGAACTGTGAGAATTATTCAAGGTGGTAGCCCTGCTCACCGATGAAGGCTTGGACTTTACATGGGGTGTTTGAAAATTGAAATTATGTCTATTTGACTCGCATACGTTTTAAAAAATCGAGGTATTATAAATTGTTTGTTGTCACAGAATGATCGAGAAAACATCTTAACTTTGTTCGATATTTAAACCTAGACATATTATTGTTTAAAAATGGATCTCTTTACAAAGAAGATCCATCTATTAAACCTATTCAATTGTTCACAACAGGACTTGAACTCACAACCTCTTAAGAAGAGACACCACTTCACAACACCAAATACCGCTAGACTACAAGCTCTTTAGTATTAGAAGATCTAGTTTGCTCCACTCTTTTTACGAAACTGTTGTTATTGGGTTAGCCATACACTTCACATGTTTCTATATAACCATTCACACAAGTTCAATCAAAAGAGATTGTAAATTTAGAGATAACCCTCAGATGTTTAATTCAATTGGCTACGGAAAAAAAAAACGGACTTTGAGTATTGTCACAATTTTGAAAAGGATGTTACTATTTGAATCTTCTCTCTTTCACATATCAAACATGTCACATCGATCAATTATAGTTTTTAATGTATGTCATACACTTACATATATCATATCACAAAGATCAATTCAGATTATCAAGTGAGTCCAAATAAAAACACCATTTTAAAAATAGATGGGTACTCTCTTTAGCAGGCTAATGAATCACTTAGCTAGACCATCTGTATAGCTTATATTTTAAGTTCACCAACTTAACTATTACATTAATATTACATCACATTCTCTTTCTATTCTTCTTTCCAACCCACAAGTAAGATCAACATATTCTTCCATATTTTATATTTACAGCCGAAATATAAATTGGTTAGGAATTAAGATTACTAGTTATAAATGTTATGGAAAAATTTAAAGAGGGCCTAATTTTTGTATGTTGGACTATAATAAAAAAACAAAAACAGTAATTTAATAAATAAAAACCATGTTCTCAAAAGTCAAATGTTGGGGAAATTGAAAACTGGACCAAGATGATGAAAGTTGGCCCGTTGGTTTTGATAAAATCAAAGTATCAAACTAATCTCTGTTGACAATTTACCACTATGTGGCATAGGTGCAACACCGCAACCAATTCGAAATTTTTGTAAATTCTGGTGGGCCATGTGACGTGTCATATCATATCCTTTTACTCATTTAATTAATACGTATCAGAAATAAGATAGAGAATGAGAACAAAAATTGAATTTACATATCAATTATTTAGTAAGTAAAATGATAAAATAGAATAATTAAATAGTAGAAAATATAAAATTTCTTTTAAGGAATATAGTTTATGGAATAACGTACTCTTTCACGTATATATTAATTATGAATTTTCTTTCTATTTGCCTACATTACCCGTAACTGAGATTTACGTACCTTTTAAATCAAATATGTGTTTCGTGTTTATGAATTATCAAACTATTACTTTAGCTAAAAAAGTTTAAGTGTTATGCGAACAACTATGTTAGAATCTTAAGGTGCGTTTGATACAAAGAATAAAATTATAGAGAAAAAGAATTAGTTTGAAAAATAAAAATTAACTTTTTTGTTTGATAGCACATAGAGAATCATTTCTCTTTTTTTTGTACAAGGAATTGTATCAAATTTCTCATTTGCATCCATATTATTTTTTCATAACAATCAAGATTCAAACCAAAAATCATAACAATTAAGATTTCAAAGCTAAAAAGATTCATAAACAACAATTTAAGCCAACAAGCTAGGTTCAAACCCAACAAGATTCAAAGCCTACAAATTTCATATTTCATCAATCAAGATGCAAACCAATTTTCAGATTTCACCAACCAAGATTCATAGATTAGAAATTTTAGATCTCACCAATTGAAATCAAAATTTCAGATTTCACGTATAGATAGAGAGACTCAAAGAGATAAAGAGTACGAGATACGGAGAGAGTGCGAGAGATAGAGAGTACCACCTTTCTCTTGTTCACTGCTAAGTCGCCGGTCAACGGTTTCTAGAAAATGAATTTGAACATGGTGAGTGTGAGACAGAGAGAGAGTTGAACCCTAGCCGCCACAAAACCTTAGTCGCTAGTTCGTGGTCCGCAAGTTGTGCTCTAACCACCGAAGAGGGTGAGTGTGAGACAGAGAGATAGAGCGACATGGAGAGAGAGAGAGAGAGAGAGAGAGTGAGGAGCGGTCGCCGGTTGGAGAAGACGGTGAGGACAAAGACTTCTTTCTCACGAAAGAAGAGCGACACAGACACAAATGTGTTTTGATTTCTCTACCCGGCCATTTTTTTATTTCACAACTTTTCTATTTCTCTCCTTCTGTTGGAGAATTGTAAATAGAGAAAATAAAATGATTTTTCCCACTTCTACATTTCTTATAGATTAACAAACAAGAAATTTATATCATTAATTTACTTTTGTCTCTTCATTTCTTTATACCATCATTGTATTTAATTTGAAGTAGATCGATGCAACTAATTTATGACATTTGATTATATGAGACATTGGAAATAAATGATATAAAACAGATTAAAAAAATTTCATATTTTTCTTAAACTTTATTTTAATTTTGTAAACTGGGTAATTATACTCTGTAGATTGGCTTAATAAATACGATCACTACATGATAATCAATCACCTTTAATCGATCGCAAATGGTTTTGTCGAATTGGCTTTGAACCGGCGCTTATGTAGCACTGATTTAGTTTTTAATTTTTAAAATTGTTTAATTTATAATTTCTTAATAATAAATTAAACACATGTTCTTAACATTAATAATAAACTGTTTCAGCTACACTAATGGTATAAAGTAGCTTATATTTGGTATGACTCATGGTATAAAGTTATGGATTCAAGTCTTATAATGAATAAGTTTAAAGTAGATTTATAAGATGTTAAAAAAAACTTAGCTCCAAAATCAAGCGAACTCAAGTCCATAATATACACAAACACACACTCACACATAACACACACCCTTAAACAAACAAAATATAAAATACGTAACAGACACTGTATATCCAATATTGATCATAATTTATCTACAAAATATGATGTTAATGAATCATTAGAAGTTGAAAGCAAAACATACGTGGGAAAGTTTAAACTAACTTCATATCATCATGATGATGATATCCACAAAGAAGTGATTAAAGGATTAACACTAATACGTACATTATCCAATTCACAATCAAAGTCAAAATTGTATGAGCCGTATGTGGACAAGTTATTTTCATTTTCATTTTATAATTTTTTTTATTTAAAAGTTAGGCCGTCAGCCATTGGAGTCTGCATTCCTACGTACCCAATACCCATATATATATATATATATATATATAACTAGAGTTTAAATAAATAAATAAATGGAAATTAAGTCGATTTCACAATTAATGTCCCTACGTACAAAAGAGATCGATTTGATGAAACTTTTGACAATTAATTAACATATACAAGATTGAATTTTCGTCTGCGATTTAGCAACGGAATTTAAATAAAGACTGATTTTGGTTTTTGTAACAAAAACATATATTCTTTATCTATGTAAGGTTAGGACAAACGTTACAAACTCTCTCACTTAATTAGATGTATTTTTGTGTGGATTTTTGGATCGGTTTATTGAAATATATAAAATTTCCTCTTTTTTTAAAAAAATAGTTAATTTAAAATCGATGGTTTTTACTTTTTGGAAACATTGACTATCGGGTAATTACAAAAAAGGAAAAGGTCAATATTCTTTTGTGTAATATTCATCCAAGCCTAATAACTATGACCAAATTATTTGTGTATAAATAGCCATATATATATATATATATATATATATATGCATATTAACAATAACACCAAATTAAATACATCACCCTTAAAGAGTTAAACGACATCTCTGCTACCATATAACCAATGGCATCAACATGTGAACAAGTTGAGCAAGGTACGTACAACGTAGTATTCATTTCTTGTATTCCCTAGCTAGCCTTAATTAATTAAGAACCGCCCGCTTCTTGAAAACCGGCGGGTTTTCAGTTATACTAATCGGTCGATCTTATTTTCAAAACGTACAGTACGTACTGTATATATTATATATTGTATATATAACATGCTGAGCTTCAAAATTAACGTGCTATAATTATATATAATTTGTGCGTATATATATATATATGTATATATATATATATATATATATATATGCATTAATTAATTAATTATGTTTGCAGGCAAAACCTCATGGCCAGAGTTGGTAGGGGAGACTGGAGAGTCTGCAGCAAGCACAATAGAGAAGGAAAACCCGTTGGTTAACACACAAATTATCTTGGAAGGAACCATTATTCCTCTGATATATATTTGTGATAGGGTTCTTGTGTGGGTGAATAATGAGGGAATTACCGTACGTACCCCTACCATCGGGTAACAAATTAAGCCATGTTGATTTGGAGGACGTACGTACGTACATACATACGTACGTGTTCTTAAAGTGTTACTGTTGTTTGGATTTATTGTATTTTGCTATAAAAATAAAAATGATCGAATATATATATATATATATATATATATTAATTGTACGTGTATTTGTATATTTACTTGAATTATTGTATAAAATGTGTTTCAAAACTCATTAATATATTAATTTCCTTTTCAACACCATCTAATTTCTTCTTATCCATAAACAGAAATGATTTCCTTGTAAATATTTAATTAATCCTTTTACAACATATATAAGAAATATTATCGGTTTATGAATCTCAAAAATACCATCACATCTATTTTTCCTCTCGCAACTTAACTCACCATTTAGTTACGTACACTTCACATTGATCACTTACTATTACATCAAATTTTAAGAAACATTTTTTATCCATTAACCAATCAAAATGAAAAGAGATGAAACACTCACTCTTACATGAATTGAAGATGTTGCCCATTGAATATCACCACACAACTCTCTTCGCCTTGGAATTCTTCATGCCACATCCTTCACCATATTGGGCCACACCGCCCACTCTTATGAGTGGTGAAGGGGTGATGCATGTGGTGGAGCCAAAACTAAGTGGTGAAAAGGGTTTCACACTCCATCAATTAATGGTGGGAGAGGGAATGTAATATCCACTCTAAATAAAGAGTTGTGTTGAGTTTGGTTAGATGAAAAAAGACCACGATATGACTAAGTGATTAGTCGAATTGTGAGAGTGAAAAGCTAGATGTTACGTACAGTGTGGTATATATGCGTGAGTGGTGAGGAGTGACGGTTGCTAATATATACTTTAAATACGCCAACTTTTTTTTCAAGTATAGAAATTGTGACAACTTTGATTTTGTAGTGGTCGAAATGCAGAAACCAAACGGTACCAAACAACAAGCTTTGAAATTTTTGCACACCGAAATTGAATGGTGATACTTAAAAATGAACCAAACATGTCAATTCAATTTGACGTAATTAATTCGCCGATTTAAGCTTACACCCAAGTTTTTTGCGTCTATTACTGGGATGTATATGTATATAGTGGTGGATTTTTTTAAATAGAAACATTAGTCACACCTCACACTCACACTCACACTCACACGTTATAATATTATAATTTTTATTTTTAGTATTTTTTTTCCATTAACCATTCCCCTTTATTTCTTAAAATGACTAACGAATAAAAAGTTTCTTACATCAAAAGCCTTAAGCCGTAAACTTTGAGTTGAGTGTGAATCTTACGTAGAAATGAGTTACCCGTCTTCATAATTGGATCACATATCATTCAAAAATCATAAGCATTATTCAACGAAACCATAAACTCTGATTCAACTATTATCGCAAATTTGTTAAGCAATTTTTACAAACAACTATCAGATCTCATGTCAATTCATAATTTTTAGTTCCACTAACAACTATCGGATCTCTTGTCAGTTACTAATTTCTAATTGCACTAACAACTATCGACTCAAATATGTAAGTATATCAATTTTCTTTCTTCATCTTTTGGTCATGAATGTTTATTAATTTGTTATCGATATATAGATTTATTATATGTTTAATGTTTAACATCATAAATGTTTAAAATTACATTAGCATAGTACCCATGCAATACAACAGTTAGAAATAACGCTTTTAATATGTCCGTTTTTAATTTCTACTCGATAACATGTCCGTTTTTAATAACGTAAAGCTATTATATCACACATTATAATGACATCCAACAATTTTTGTTCACAATGTATCTATTTTCTTTCTCATGTTTTCATTTTTTATTTCTCTTTTCTTTATAACTCTTTTATTAATTTTTAAAACAACAAAATGAGAAACAAAAAGAATATTAAATATATTATAAATTAAACCTTTTGTTTTGATTACACGAGTTATTTAAAAAATCTGAAAATGTCTATAAATTTAGGTCACATGTTATTAGGTTTATAAGTTTTAGCTATACTTATTTTCTAATACTTAAATTAAAATATGTATTATATGATAAAATTAATATATATATATATATTAATTATATATATATATATATATATGGGAGGGTTTATTTGCGAGAAGCAATCTTAGCCACTCTTTTGTATTTAATCTAGTGGTGTAGATTAATTATGTTTTTTTTATTTTTTTTAATTTAAAAGTGTATAATAATAAACAAAATTTTTCTCTCTCCAATTTATTTCTCTTTACTAAATTTTAAATAAATAACAAAATAATTTAAAAATAATTTACTAGAAATTATTAATTTTACGGGTTCACCGTTGAAAAAACCCAAAAAAAATTACGAGTTTTTCACCGATGCTTTATTCAACAAACAAAATTCAATATTGAACAAGGCTATATATACGTGAGTTTTTCTATTAAATAATACCCGTTTACCAATGATCGAATAATTAACTATTCATAGAAGGAACCTCAAATGTGTCGTGTTACACTATTTACGAGTTTTTTCACTGATGCTTTATTCCATAATGAATACATCCAAAATTAAATATTGAACAAGGCTATAGATACGAGAGTTTTTCTATTAAATAATACTCGTTCACCAATGATCGAATAATTAACTATTCATAGAAGAAACCTTAAATGTGTCGTGTTACACCATAACAATAAATATCATACAATCAAGATCATTCTACAATACACAAATTCATTAGAATAACACAAGTTTTTGATACACCAAATCGATGGGACCAAAAAACAGAACCTGAATAAAAAGTATATCCATGTACAAAAGGCATTGATATATAATAAAAACAACTCAAGGAACCCCAAAAAATGAAGAAAAGAATTGATCGAACAAACCCAGTTGTTGATTCTCATCAACGATAGGTAACAAATACAGAAATAATACAAGAAAGAAATACTTGGTAATCATGTATAAATGAAAAAAATTTCCGGATCTAAGATCTTGTTCTCATACTCGAAAAATGGGTAAACATGCCTCCTATTGTTCTTCATAATCGACTGTTTCTTAAAGATGATGGTTGCAGTGGTAGTGAGTTGTGACCAAAATCAGTCGGTGGTGGTGAGATGAATGGTGAACGACGACAAAGCAAAAGGGGAGGGGGTAATTTACAACGGCTATGATAGTTTGCTTGGGGCGGCAGCGAGTGGCGGCGAGGGTGGCAGAGAGCAGCGGCGACATCAGGCGGTGAAATCAAGCGGCGAACAGGGGAGGGATGATGTGCAACCATTGTGGCGGCGGTTCTCCGATAACAAAACGGGGGAGGAGCGAAGATGATAAACATTTTAGGGTTTGAACTTTGACAACCGGGGCTTTAGTCGATGTTTCCCACCACATCTCCGATCGTACGGTCATCAATGGAAAAATAAAGGGGCGGTGGTTATGGAGTTGCCGTGAGGTAGAAATAGGTCTGGGGATGTGAAATGTTAGAGAGAGAAGGGGGTGTAGGGATTTAAAAAGGGATTAGATATGATAGATTAGGGTTTGAGTTAAATATCTATTCTACCCCTTTTAATTTATTTAAATATCATCAAAATTTGATATAATTACTTAAATGGCATACTTAATCTCATCCTTTAATTAAATGATATAGATCACTTATTGCATTTTTCGTAAATAAAACATTTTTCGCATTACGCTTCCCCCCTCTCTGTATATATATGCTAATAGTAATTGTAACTAATATTTCGAAAATCGAACTGCACAATGATCCACTTACTCATTGTACGGTTCAATGGTTTAACTGCATGTTAACGGGTTCAAAAATCTAGATGACATTGTAATTAATTTAACGAGCTAGTAGAAAAACAATTTGAATATATTTGTGATCGATCAATTGAACAAAATCTATATTCTTATTCATCTCTACCTCATTGTATCTTTTATACCATATAGACTTGGTCACATGTTAGTCTTCTAAACATTTACCGACACTACGTTAAAACACATTCAAACCCCAAAATAAAGCAATGTTTAGGTATTCTTTTCAAAAATACGTGTTATTTCTTGTGGTGCTAATTTTGGATTTCTAAACCCAATTTTTGGTGAAAAAACAGGTGTTTTAAAAAAATTACAAATCCAGTTTAAAATGAAAAAACTGGTTCATTAGGTATTACAAACCCGGTTTTTAAATGAAGAAATAGGTTCTTTAAGTATTTTACAAACCCGGTTTATAGATTGAGTAAACCTAATCTTTAGTTTCTCATTCAAGCCCATCCGAGAAACCGGACAAGTCCCATTTTAATTAACCGGGTCTGAAGACCCTTTTTGGCGCAGTGCGACAAAAAAATGTTAGAATAGATGGTTTGATCATCCATATTAAGTCGGTTTGTTTGTCGGTTCTCTGTCTAACTGATTTAAATGACCGCGATTTTTACATTAAGAAACTTATACAAAAGTATATATTAATTTGAAATTTTAAATTACATTCAAAATACTAACATAGACAACTCTAGTTAGCCTTAACTAAAGGTGAGATATGTAGCTAATGTTTCGGAAACCGAACAAACCAATGAACCAATCACTCTACCGGTCTAATGGTTTCCGATCTAACCGGTTTAAATGTTCGTTACTTTTTGGTTTTGAAAACACTAACAAACTCATAAAAGTATACCTATAGAAACACATAAAGGTGAGAATCATAGGTACTCACTATTGTTGCAGGTAGCCATTGTTGAGCTTTCTTCTTTTAAATGATTTTTAGAAGTGATGTGAAAATAGAAAGCGTGTATTATTATTTACTAGTATGGTATTCACGCAATGCTATAGCGCTAGATAAATTCTACCCGATAAAATGTCGTTTTATAGAATATATGAGTATGGTATTCGACAAATAGTTTCCACCCTTTAACATGTCTTTTCATTTTGTTTCTCTTTTTTCATGAACTCTTTTCTTCACTTTTAAAACAAATTTTAAGGAAACCATAAAATAAATCTTTTCTTCTTTTTTCCATCTTTTCTTCTCTTATTTCCGTTAACTGATAGGACTCTTCATTAGAGTGTATAACAGTATTGCAATTGTTTGGTAAACATATATTTAAGGTATTTGACTTCCTAAGAAGGGTACAATTGTAATTTTCTCTTTCTTAAAATTAATAGTTTAAGAAAAACACTTAAATGCTTTATAAGAAGTATAGATAGATATATAGATGGGGAAATAGGGTCATGCTTCATCAAAATATGGAGTTTCCCTTTGTTTATCTACGTGTATAATATGTTAATATTATTATATTTATATTAAAACTATTTTTCAAGTTTAAGATAACAAAACGGATATTTTTTTAATACACAATCGCCAGATGCTACTTTCATGTAATTGATTATTGTTCTGCATTTTTTTATGACACACCAACTTTTGTAGACAAACTCCTTAAGTCATATATTGATACTGTTAAGAGACCTTTTGATTATTGATCTGAACTTATAAATGAATCTTAGCAAGTACCGTGAGTCTAGTACTTATTATAATAAACAAATCTACTGATTTTCAAATATTATTATATTTAGAAAAATATATCGTGTATTATAACGGACTATTGTTTTGGAATATTACATGCTCGACAAAATAATAATACTAATAATAATAATAATAATAATAAAAGAAAAAACAATAAGATTAAAAGAAAACAAAGTTAAAGACTTGTCATCTGTTCAAGGGCTTTTCAAAGAAAAGGTCACCAATACCCCCCCCCCCCCCCCCTCTTTTTTTTATAGAGAGAGTAAAAATTAAGGTTGTTTGAGTTAATATGTGATATTTAAGTTAAGAATGGTTTGAAATTGAATACTACTCAAGGTCTAAATGACAATTTTTCTTAAAATTAATTGAAATTTTTTTTTGAAATGAGGATATGGATGTGGTAGACGCTGGTGGTAAAACATCATGTACGACTTCTCAAGTTTTTGTAGTCCGCAGGGCCGTCTTAAGGCGCGTGCGAAAGGGACGACCGCCCAGGGCCCATGGATTAAAGGTGCCCATTTTTTCCTGTGTGTGCAATGTATATGTTTTAACATTCTAACCCTAGTTTAGTTAATCTATTATGAGTTAATTATTATAGACACTAAGGATTTGTTAAATATTCAAGACTAACACTCTAAATAAAAATCATATATTCAATTGCTAAAATCTTTTGGTCCACTAGAAACACCCCCTTTGGTGTTGGATAAATCCGTGCAAATAGATTGTTTCCTTCATATTTTCCACTGAATAGATCATGGATAAAAGCATCGTGGTTAAACTATTCCCTCATATTTCCCACAAAATGCGTGAAAATCCGTTAAAATTTTGCTTTAAGACTCAAATCCTTGTGAAATTCTTTGAAAATTTCTCACCGAATTGTTCGGAAGGAAATCTCTTTGTGATGCTTGATTTTCTAAGTTGGTCAATTGATTATCTGGTAATTAATTGGTATTTTCATATTAGTTTGTTTACTAGTTTGTTTAGTGTAATTGTTTAGTTGATATTTGCATATTAATTGCTTAGCTGGTAATTGGTTAATTAGTTATCTAGTAATTAATTGACGTTTGCATATTAGTTTGTTTCTTAGTTTGCTTAGTTGGTAACTAGTGGATTTTAATTTTTGAATCACTGTTTATTAGTTTACTTGTTTGTAATTGGTTAATTGGTATTTGCATATTACTTAACTATTTTTAAATTATATTTTAAAAGAAACACTTATTTGGTTGTTAATTGTATATTTTCGTCTATTGTTGCAGTTAATTATGTACAATTATAGGTTTCTTACTCAACATATTTATATCGTATTTTTTTGGGCACAATTTTATTTTTGCCTCGGGCCTCAGAAATATTTAAGACGGCCCTGGTAGTCCGTAGACCCTCAAAAACCCGAAAGAAGAAAATAAAATTATTTTATTTTATTTTTGAGTTATATCTAGCGTATAATTGTTACAAAAATATTTTATATTTCATAAAAATGAATAATTATCAAATAATTGTCAAATACACGTTTTTAGTATATATCTTCTAGTACTTTTCCGTTATTATTTCTCTTAACACCACCGGCCAACTATTGGCCAAACCACATAATCTCCTTGTTGCTAATAAGACCCTCCATCTCACGTGAATTAGCTAGGGAACCTCATTCAACGGACTTAATGGGTATCAGGGTCGGTCCATTAGTTTTTTATGTTCTGGGCGAAGTGAGTAATATTATCACTATGTGTGAACCTTAAAAATTTACTAGGACGGATATCAAATACAATAACCGTGTGGCGTTTCTAAGCATTGTTTAAACAAAAAAAAACGACTAGAAACTTGGAAAGACAACCCTTGTTTTATTTCAAATGTGACATTATCTGTGAACCTAAAATTAATTCATTTATCTATTTAAGTAGACAAAAACGGTAGAGATAACAATTCATTCTTTCTCAAACTAGTAGATGAAGAATAGCCGCAATTTACACATCAACTAGGTCGAGATTGGATCATGAAATCCTTGGGTAAAAGATGAAGAAAGAAAAGAGGTTTTATATCTTACAGTTCAAGTAAAAAAGACAAAAGGTTTTGACCTACTTCCTTTTTACTTGGGGGTGAGTTCAAGAATAATAGTTTCTTTTGAAAACTGATTGAAAAGAAAACATACATGCAAGATCTTTCAATACCCATATGTGCCAATTTGTAGCAGCCATTAACTTCAATAAGTGCAAGTTTAGAGCAAACTAGCAACAATTATTTCTAAACCTCTGTCATTCGATCAAGAATAACCGAATAAGCAATCACTAAGCATTACTCTTTAAACTTTTACATCCCTTTCCAATGACGCAAAGCAGGGGCGGACCAAGGATTTGAAATGGATGGTAGCACCAGACCTAAAATTTGAAATGGATGGTAGCACAATCTCGAAAAAATTGAAATTTACACTACGCGAGATCGAAATTTACACTACACGTACAAAATTGGATGGTGTCCCGTTACCCAACCCTTAGGTCCGCCCCTGACGCAAAGACTCCCAATATGCTGATAAATATAACTAACTTAAAAAACCTTAGATATATTATTTCTTTCTATCATACTTTACTTCACATAAGCAAGAATCTTATAAAATAAAATACTCCATACCGGGTTACTTCACAATTAAACAGAAGTATTATATCACATTTTAAGTCTCAAATCAGAAAATATGTATGTTCATCGTATGATAATATTGCCCATTTAACGGACTCCTAAACCTCCTACTACTTATTAATCGCATTTGAGCCAACATGATGCAAATCCTACAAATTAAAAATAATTTGTTGACATTTGGAAAATTCTCCAAGAAACAAAACAGGCCGGGGACACATCAAAAACAAATTGGATATGCAAGACAAACATATGATATGAATATAGAGAAAAGTTTTCTCAGAAAACTAACTTGTTGGCAGAGAATAATTTGTATGAATCAATATGTTGCCTAAGATGAAAGGTGAATAATTGATGTCAACAACGAAGGGGAGGGAGTCGAATGGCCAGAGAGTATCGATGATGCCATGAGTCACATTGGAATCAGGAAAGTGATCACAGCCTGTAATAAGTGATAGCCTCTTGATCTTCTCGTTCCTTCCCTGCGTCCATTCACTTGTTTTAAATAATATGATTTATACCAACATGGAAATTTGATGCCCCCTTTCTTGATGATGCCCTGGGCCTGGGCCCAGCTTGCCCACCCTTTGGGCCGGCCTTGATGGGTATTTATATATGTCGAAGCGGATCTCACGTAAAGTGTTACAACATTTTTATAAATGTGTGATTAAAGTTTATGGCATGGAGTATTTACGGCGCTCTACCTTTTATGACATCCAACAATTATATGTGCATTACGAATACAAGCATAGTTTCCCAGGATGTTATAAAGTATCAACTACAGTGATCGAAGCGATCGCATCCCAAGATTTATGGATTCGATACACGTTTTCCGGGGTCACCAGTTCGAACAACGATATTAATGTTCTTAATCAATCTCCGATATTCAACGATGTATTAAGTGGCTAAGCTCCCGTGTGTCCTTTCGTAGTGAACGAAATTACATACAAATATGACTACTATCTTGCAGATATGATATATCCAGAATGGACGACATTTGTCAAATCATTTCAATATCCACAATATGAGAAACGTAAATAATTCAAAAAAGCTCAAGAGTCGGCAGGTAAGGACGTTGAAAGAGCATTCGGTGTTCTTAAAGCGCATTGACAAATATTGCAAAATTCGGCATTACCGTGGTCTATAAAATACACAATATGATATTACAAGATGAGAACCAAGCGATTTGTATGTTTGATAAGAGTGATCTACCACCGTCCCTGGAGCACTATTCAAATATGGCCGAAATTTCAAACACAACTATTCGCGAACTAAATTGTTGCGAAACACATAATAATCTGCGTTCGGATTTGGTGGAGCAAATAAGCACTCTAGTATCCGACGACGAGGATGATGAATAAACTCTTAGCCTTTTTTTTATATTTATTAGTTTAATGTAGTCTTGAATTTCTTCATGTAATGTTTAATTAATAAAAAATTTAGGATATTTTATATTTAATTAGTTACGTTTTATTATTATTATTTATTTCGTAATTTAATTAATGTTTATTAAATAAATTAAATTTAATATTAAATTAGAAATAAAAAAAGTTTGAAATATGTGAAGCGTAGGTAGTACTGGGGTTTAAACGTGACTGACAAATAGAGTGAATTATGCTGATGTGGCTTGAAGCATGAGATGCCCAAAGGAGGGTAATACCGGGGTTTAAGCATATAGTAGGTTATGCTGATCTGCCTTGAAGCACGGTATGTCGAAAAGAAAGCAGTTACTAATAACCAATTTTGACCAATTTCTTTTAAATTTTGATGAAGATCCTATGGCTGATAATCCGTCTTATTCTTTTAAATTTTGATGAAGATCCTTTTCTCATGTCTCCTTAAAATACATATATTTTGAATCCGTCATGGTTGATGATTACTCGATTAGTTTTCTACTCACCTTATAAATTTCAACAAATAAAAACAACATACTATAAGCACACTATAAACCATTTCTAAATCTACATAATTTTTTATAGTGAGATTAGAACCTGAGATAATAGTAAATATATACCTCTTCAAATATAGTAAAATTCATATTTTTTTTATTTTTACTAAATAACGTGTGAAGAATACTTTTTCATGATTTTTAGTTTGGTTGATTTTTATTGATTAAAACTTCAACTGAAAAATGCAATCACACGAAAACATATACTGATAATTAGTCAAACCTCCACCCACTCATGAATTCATGACTATTATTTTGAGGGGAAAAAAACTTCATTTCATACATGGATCCAAGTTTTGTTCAAATCTCTTAACACAGGTACATTTTCGAAGCTACATGTATAGTATGTTCTTTTTTGTTGTTAAAAAAATACGCACATTCTCATACGTACGTAAATACGGATTATATGTATAGGTTTCGGCGAGGACTCACGATAACAATTAAATCAAGGGCATTTAAAGGGTAAGAATGTTAAAGTTAAAACTTTAGACCTTAAATTTCTTCGGAAAATGATAGAGTAAAAAATATGGTTTAATTTTTAAAAATAACAATCATATTTTATATATAAAAAATTAAAATTTAAGTAAAAATAATTAAGCTGAATTTTTTTATAAACATAAAATATTGATTATAAAGCATAAGTTATTCAAAAATAAATATTACATCTTTTACTATTATCTTCGTTCCTAAATGTGTGGTTATTATTCTCCCATTTTAAACATGCACCACAATCTTTGAGCCACAATTATAAATTTTCTTATAATAATGATATATCTATATCTATATATATACATATATATATATATATATATTTATGTAGTTAAGAATTCTCTCTCTATATATATAGAGAGAGTTGTGTTCAATAACGTACATTTAAAAAACATAGTCCTGAAATTTTAATATTCAATCACAGAA
This sequence comes from Dittrichia graveolens, assembly GCA_038502395.1. Taxonomy (NCBI): domain Eukaryota; kingdom Viridiplantae; phylum Streptophyta; class Magnoliopsida; order Asterales; family Asteraceae; genus Dittrichia; species Dittrichia graveolens. Next base: position 3,079,910 of record JARJIL010000006.1, on the reverse strand, counting down.
TTTGTAAAAGCATCACATGTGAATTACGGAAAATTACGAAAATGTCACTCTATCCAAATTTTTAAAATTTAATCTGGACCATTGATGACATTGATTTAAAGGCTAAAATTAGTTCCTTAGAACTATGAATTAATTATAGACTATATTGAACATTCTTCTATATATATATATGTATATATATATATATATATATATATATATATATAGTGAAAGGTTCATTTAAGAACCGTTTTTATTGCGAGAACCGCGAGAACCAATCTTAGCCGTCCAATTCTCCTTCGTTCAATTGGATTGTCCACCCATGAATTCCTTACATGCATCCTGCCACACTCAATCCCCTCACGCTCTTCATCCATGAATTCCATTATCCAAAATAAACGGCCTAGATTGGTTCTCGCAATAAAATTGGTTCTCAAATGAACCCTCCCATATATATATATATATATATATATATATTCATTTCGAGGATGATACATTATTAATATACTTATCTATATTTAAAAAAACTTATTTTCTTTCCCAAATGGGTATATAGCATATAGGATAGCTTAAATTGTTCGTGATGCTCAAGCACAACGAAGTTTTTTTTAATGGCAAATATACATACCTACTAAATCTACTCCATTATTTATAATGGGACTTGAACCCACAACATTACAACCTCTTAAGAGGGGACGACACTTCACAATAAAGTTTTTTTTAAATTCAGATTAGTAAAAAAAAATTGTTTGAGATCTTTAATGTCACAGAGCAAGAGTACATGACTTGACTATTTTATAGATTGATATTGGGTTATTATACCATAAAGACTTCAAAGGTTTAATCAAAGACTTTACAATCTAATGAGTAGGAATTTAGAGATTATGATTATGATCAGGAATTTAGAGATTAATAAATTACATAAAGGCAAAGTAGTATATAGATAATATATCCTCTTATTAAATTTTCATACTTATCATCCCACTAATAAGATTTGACAAACATCAAAATCAATATAGGAGATAATTAAGAAGAGAGAATGAATGGATTACATATATTATTATTTAATGAGTACGTAGGTAGCTAGAATAATAAAATAAGAAGATTTAACATTAACTAATTAGGAACAAATAAGATTATCCTACGTAAAATATTAACTAAGGTAATACTTTTAAATGAAACAAACACGACGTCGAGACGAGGTCAAACATAAGCCCAAAACCTATTAATTGTCTTTTCGTACTTGTAATCATATAATCGTACACAAGCTAGCGTAAGATATATATATATATATATATATATATATATATATATATATATATATATATATATTAAAAAATTCATTTGAAAACCGTTTTTATTGCGAGAACCGCGAGAACCAATCTTAGCCGTTCATTTTGGATAATGGAATTCATGGATGATGAGCGTGGGGGAATTGGGTGTGGCAGGGTGCATGTAAGGAATTCATGGGTGGACAATCCAATTGAAGGAGGGGGAATTAGACGGCTAGGATTCGTTCTCGCGGTTCTCGCAATAAAAACAGTTCTTAAATAAATTTTCAATATATATAAATGAAAATATTATTATATATATACACACACATCACAAAAACAATAAGATAAACCAAAGGCAGGGCAATACCATACTTCGATGAAGCATATATATGACCGGCCTCTAGTTTCCCTATAAATAGCGACACACAGTTTCTATTTATTTTCACATCGATCACTTCTAAAAATAATTTAAAAGGAGAGAGATCAACATACGTACAATGGCTACCTGCAACAACAGTGAGTATTAATCAATTGTTACCCTTTTGCATGCATCTTTTCTGTAATTAACTATATACGTACGTACTCTTATGAGGTTCTTAATCATGCTCTCGATCGATCAAAACCAAACAGTACCGGCCGCTTAAACCGGTTAGCTAGACCCTCTCACCATCGAACTGGTAGAGTGACCGGTTCATTGTGCGGTTCGGTTTTCAAAAAATTAATTAGTTGCACATGATTCTCAAACGTACGTACGTACAGCTAGCTTAATATATATAATGACATTTTGAGTACTTGCAGTTAAGGGCAAGAAAACATGGCCCGAGTTAGTTGGTACACCAGGTCAGGCAGCTGTAATCGTAATCGAGAGGCAAAATGAAAACGTTGAAGCAATTATCGTGAGGGAAGGAAGCTCTGTGACCACAGACATTCAGTGCGATAGGGTTAGAGTTTTTGTTGATGGTAACAACGTTGTCAAAGAAATTCCTACAATCGGTTAATTAATCACTTTGTTATTGATCTAGCTAGCACATGATGATTAATTGTGTTGTGCGTAGCGAAATTTCATGCTTTTCTTAGACAAAACTAGCTACTTATTGTCTGATTGAAATTAATGTTAGTTGGTTAAGTTTATTAATGACGACGTGATTAAACAAATCGGATAATCGATCATAATTTAAATTTATCGTGGAAATTTAAATTTCGCGCGAGTCTTGATTGATTATGCTCGTACGTTCATCTGCTCTCTTCACATGATGTCATAATGCATATATGGAGTTGAATTCATTTGATATACGAACGTAGATATGATACACTCATACACACAAACATACATACATATCCATATATTTATAAACACTTATCTATGTGCATACATACATACATGCATGCGTGTGTACACACACAAGCAACAAGGATTGAAAACATCCTTCGATGTTTTTATAAAGAATAAAAAGTCACATGATTTTTTATGAGATGGTACGGACACGTTTCTATTGGTTATATATATATATATATATATATTAATGTTAACATTAATTAATCATGATCATTTGGATGGATGCCGACATCCATAACCAGCGAGCATACATGCATAGACCATATATGATGGTTAAAATGAGAACTGTTTTTCGTATGAAAACTATAAAAAATAATCTTTGTCCTTAATTAAAATTAATCAATAACTAAAATTTTTTACATCTTATTAATGACTAATTAATTAGGAGTATTTTGGAAAAATCAAGTCTCGCAAATTAATGACGGCTCACTCGAAAACAATTCACGGTTGGGTAAATATATAAATAACCAAAATATGGTATTCAAAAATCCAAGCTAGTGAAGGTTCAATGTAAATATATAATGATAGCTCGGTCGTGGTTTTCAAAAATTGAGATTTACAAAAAAAATTTACTCAATCAGATTCATCGTAACGGAAGACTTTAAAACATCATATTTATTTAAAACAAATAAACCGTTTTCACCAACCATCAATATAAAACCACCGTTACGTCAAAATCACATTATTGTTTGAAACCTTGTTTATTACACAACCACAAGTTGGTTTCAATAAACATCATAAACATAAATAAACTACTTACAGGCACACATCTCACAAAGTCATACACCTAAGCAACCTGCATGAAAACACTTGTTCTTACACAACCACAATGTAAATAAACTTGTTCTTAACACTTAAATATCTTAATGAAAACGTATATTTATTCAAATAATTTAGTAAACACATCCAACTATTTTTATGGTTATTTATGTAAACACGTAACAATTAAGTTAAAAAATTTCAGATTTGATTATAAAAAGGTTCTATAAAAAAATTGATATTGATGTTATGTTTAAATTTCTAATTTCTAGTAGATTTAACAATTTACCCTTTTTTAAGAAATTTTATATACATATATATGTTTTATAATTGTTTACTATATATAAGTTAGTACTTTTTAATATCATAAATATTTTAAATTTACTTCAATCATCCCTATGTTTATACACAGGGTATTAAACTAGTATGATAAAATATTAAAATATATTTAACGTTTGTCTTTAATTTGCTCTCATACTTTGCTGTTAGTGATCATTATTACTTTCGTTTCTTGATTGAAAATTTGTCTTCATGGTTTATGCTACCACTTATTTAATGATCAAACGGAATTTCTCACTCCAATAAGAGTTGATAGGGTTTTAATTCATGCACTCTAGTTAATAGATCAAAACATCCTATCCTATAATAATTATAACCTAATTATGCAATTTAACTGCATTTAATTAGCAACTATACTTACCTTTTCAATGTATATTTATGGACAAAATGCTATTACTCATTATTACATTATTGCAACTTTCTCTCCCTCTTTTAAAAATATTTCTCTCACACATACACATACTAAACACATATTCACATATTGGTTTGCCACTTCCGGCCAAACTTTCCAGCCATCAAAACAAGATACAAACTTCCGGCCAAACTTTCCGGACACCAAAACAGAAGACAGACTTTCGGTCGAAACAGAATTCAGAGGCGCACAAGATCACACACTAACCCATAAAACAGAGATATTCAAACATACAAAAACCCAAAGAAAGAGAGAAAACATGGAGAAAGAGAGAGAGATGCTAGATCTGAACCTAGATGTCAGATTCGTCAAACACAACCTCCGACCATCGTCATACACTAATCATTTTAAAGCTCCGGTGACCTAAAAAGAAAATAGATAAAGAAATTATGGCAACAAGCAAAGAAAGAGAAAGAGAAAGAGAGAGAGACGAAGTGGCGGAGCAACGAGCGAAGAAAGGAAGCTTCAGAGAGATAGTGCAACGAGGTAGTGGCGGTTAGCCAGCGAAGGTAGCGTCGGCAGTTTCCGGCGAAAAATGCCGTCGGCTGAGGGATGGGAGATAAACTAGATTTATGGGAAAGTTAGAGACTTAGAGAGAGAGTGTGTGTTATGGGGAAGAAGATGAGAGGGTTTATGGGAAAAAGACCGTCGGCTCGGGTGAGGGATGGGAGATAAACTAGATTTATGGGAAAGCTAGAGACTTAGAGAGAGAGAGAGTGTGTGTGTGTGTGTGTGCGTGTGTTATGGGGAAGAAGATGAAAGGGTTTGTGGGAAAGATAGAGAGAGAGTATTTGTGATTGGTTAAAATAATTCTTTTTATACCTTTTTAAAAATATTTAAGATTTAAACAAAGATGTATATTATTTATAAATACCAGATTTATTTTCTTAATAATCTATTAGATATATATATATATATATATATAATGTTATAGTGTGTTGTTATCTTCTTTTTTTATATAACTCTTAAATACTTTATTTTTAATTTTTTATACTTAACAAATGCGTAACTGATATTAACTGTATTTACTTTCTTTTATAATATTTTTATTAAAATGTTATAATACTTTTATTAAAAAGTTATAATACTTTTATTTGAAAAATAAATTTTATGTGAATCTTTTATAATACTTTTATATAGACTCATTATCGATTTATAAATACTTTTTTAATTTAATATAAAATAATTTTAAAATATTCTATAAAACAAATAAAGATAAAAAATAAGAGAGAAAGAAAAACATAAAATAATGACAAATTAATAATTAAATAATAAAGTAAGAGAAAATGGTTAACTTATAATTATAAACTAGATGAGGATGTTGGGAAATCTAGAATAGATACATAGAGTAAGGTATCTCTAACAATACCCTAGTTAATTAATATATGATCCTACAATCTCACTTTTTTTGTTTTTTACATTTTCAATTATGACTATTGTTTTACATTTTTAAATTTTTTTTCTTATTTCTATTATTCTACTTTATTATTTTTAATATATTTAAGCGGTCAACATTGTGTTAAAAAAATTGTTCACGATTTTCTATTTTACACACGTCATATTTTTTATTTTTCTTTTATTATAAGAGATAGAGGTTCATGAGAATGAAATTTCTTTATGAAATAATAAATGTAATATATATATATATATATATATTACTAATAGAGCAAAGAGAAATTCTGCTCTGTCAGCAAAAAAAAATGTCACTTAAATGCTGATATGTAGATGTGACATGAACAAATGATCAATTGTGATTGGTAGAACTATAAAATTAAATTCATTTTTAAATCAGTTGTGTGACGACCACGACTTCTTCAAAATTCACCATTTACAAAAACTTGGTCATTTCATCATAAAACTAACAGCGGAAGTCTTAATTCACAAAATACATCTTATCAAAACGATAAGAGTTTACGATAATTAGAAATCATGTCATCACATTCATAAACATAAACTTCAAATGTATAAATTGTTTGATTAAACATAATCGAATGGTATCATTTTAAGACAGTACTCTACCCAAAGTCGTCGTCTCACATAATCCATCCTTTAAGCAACCTGCACGAGTACAAGACTCATTTCAAGAAAACAAGGGCTAGCTTAAAGCCTCATGAGTCAATAGAATTTACTAAAAAAATAGATTAATTTAAAACTTAATAATTAGACGGTGATATTAAATAATGAATAATCCTTCCCGCCCAATCTCATAGTTGACCAACCGATCAAATTCCATTTAACACATGACGGTCTACTATTCACAACGTAATTGACATGAATCACATAGTTCACCTTAAGTCTTTGATTTATCATCATTATCCTATTGGTCTAGGGCAATTATCTTAGCCCAAGGTATAGACCCAGTTCACTAACTGTGTTCTTAACCATCTTAAAATCATTAGAGCGTGACTAATACCGATTCAAAGAATGTAAGATCTTCCACTATCATTACTCCGGCAACGTGGTATACAGTGTATTCCTACTATGTTGTTCAGGTGAAGGATTAACGGTGACTACCTTTCGCACCTCCTAACACCGACATGATATTTAATAAGGTGACTACCATTCGCACCAAACATCACTCCAATGAGTATAAATGCATCATCATGTTGTTACCCGACATGTCATGATAACCCGGTAACCCATAAATGGCTAGCACTTTTCCTAGAAGGATTAAACTACTAGGCATCATTATTAAGGATAGGACTACCTCCACCTCAAGGCCTCATAAATTATCAATGTGTCCTAATCATAATTTCATAAGATAAACATGCTCTTCAATCAATCTTATAACATATATTAAGCATACACATACATCATGTAATTCTTTTGTAAGTAATATACAAACACACATTACCATTTCATACGAATCGTTATTTTCAAAATCTATCATTTTTGTCTAGTATTCGGTTTTGAGAAATATTGAACTCGCCTTAATCCAGACAAACGATCACTCAATCTTGATTTGATGAGCTTCACTCCTAGATCGTCAAAAACCCGATCTCAATCAACCTATAAAGGACACTAGGTTAAATACATGATCTAAGGATCCGAAACAAGTCTAAACTTGCTTAATCTACCTAAACATGTATATGATAACTTTTGTCCAACGATCGACACGTTGTGAACGTTAATACTCCATAGAAACATTCTAAATCGACATGCACTCGGCATTTAAGCTATTCAACTAAATTATAAACATAGGGATAACAATAGATACCTCTCAAGATCACAAAGACGAATCCAATGTCGAATCTTAGTGCGTAAAGGAATCACCGTACTTCACAAGCCTTGAATACACGCACTTATCGAGATCCGCACCACCACACGCTTTTTAATCTTGGATTCTCTCTATATTTTAGAAAAGTAACAGTTGAAAGGGTGAAACTTGTGAAAATGGTTGGACTGCAACTCATATATAAAGTCCAGTCAGTGATGCGTGGCGTCGCGACCGTCCACTTCACGTGACTTTTTCAGCATGCAAAACTCTGACACATGCAACCCCAACACGTGTCCTGCCGTCCAGACGCGTCGCGTCTCGATCTTCAAAATCCAACATTTTTCTTTGTTTTTCAACTTTTAACTCTTTTATTTAAATAATAATATTCCTTAATTATCATTATAAATAAATAAACTTCATAAATATTATCTATTTCTCGTCTAAATAATATTATAGTATTTTCCAAAAATTTGGGTCGTTACAAATTAGGAGGGGATTGTATGAAAATTGTGGGTGAGTTTTATGAAAGATGTGAGGGGGTTTTATAAAAATTGTATATTAATGTATTTAATTATATGTTGTTTATAAATTATGTTTAATAACTTATGATATATTTTGTTTAGACGAAAAATAATTATATATTTGTGACTGCTCATTTTTATCTACGTTTTGGTATAAATTTTTTCGTAATATGAAAAATTAGTATATTCTTAATTTTTTGTTATTCATAAATAGCATTGGCTAGGTAATTCTTGAAACAATTTATATGTTTTTATATTCATTATATCTACGTATCATAATCAATATAATAACTGATTTTGGTCTTTCGATAAAATAATTAAACATATATTTTTAAAAGTTTATTTTATTAAGATAAAAGTTATATAAAAAATAGATATGATTTATAATAAATTAAGGTTTATCTTAAATAGTTGACGCACTTAAAATATTATTAAGAATATATTATATTGATTTGTTATATTTAAAAATATAACATAATAGAATTCAATCCAAATAACGAACAACAAACAATATAAAAATTAAAGAATCATATATATATATATATGTATGTATGTATATAATTGATAATTGACATGCATTTGTATACATAAAAGGATATTTTTGAAATAACAAAATCTTACTATCCTGATGTTTCTCATTCACGCGTTCTAATACGATAAGGGTGGTTTTTCATTTATTTGTTACATAAAAATTATTTTTATTAACAATAGTAAACATGAGAAACAGATTAATATTAAACTAAAAACTTTTAGACATGAAATATAATTTTATATTTTTTAAAATAGTATGTATAAAAAGTATTAATTAAATATAAAAAATTTATTTACGTTTCCGAGCACTACACGAGTATAACACTAATTGATGTTGTGCATACTGTGCTTTATATTTATTGATTAGAGAGTAACATATTAAGTTTTATAATGATATGTAAACTAATGAATTATTATCTTTTATATTTAAAACTTGTATATACCAGATAAGATAACAAAGTAATATCGGGGCCATCGATCTCCCTTGTAATTTAGATACGTGTGTGTGGGTTTTGTAATTTATTTATGGGTTTACTATCTAAAAGTGTATCGAAGTTGTCACTTTTTGCTATTGTATATACCCAACTTTGAAAACTACCGTTTAATGTATCAAAGTCTCAAAAACTACCGTTTAGTGTATCTTTACCTTTGATAGTAGGTTACATGTGATGTGGCAAGGTTTTTGGTGACGTGGCTATTGCAATTGTAGGTGACATGGCTTTTCTTGTTTGACATTAAATAATAATAATAATAATAATACTGATTTCCAGATTTGTTTTGGGGATTCAACTCATTTCAATCTTCCAATAAAACTCCATATGTGCTTCAATGGTTCTTTTGGCCGGCACAACCACCAACACCACCGACTTCCGACACCAAGACCACCATCGACTTCCGACGGTACCATCGACGATTTGGGGTCTATTTGAGACAGTGAAGACGAAGGTTTAAAGGTGAAATTTTTTAGGGTTTTCGTTTAAAGGTTTGTAGGTTGAAGATGAAGGTTGAAGATGAAGGTTGAAGACAGATTGCTGATGTGGTTTTGTTCAACGAATACGGTTTTCTTCAACAAATTGCTGATGTGGTTTTGTTCGACAGATCTGGTTTTATCGAAAGGTTTGGTTCGACAGATCTGGGTTTATCGAAAGGTTTGGTTTGACCGATCTAGTTTTGCTCTTATGTGTATGTTTGATTTTAAACAGATCTTTTATGTGTATGTTCGATTTCAAACAGATCTTTTATCTGATTATTCGATTTTAGGGTTTCTATTTCAATATGCGTTTGATCCATATATGTTAGGGTTTCATCATTTTTCAGATGATTATTCAAATCTTTTATCATTTCAAACAGATCTTTGTTCGACGGATCTTTCATCATTTCAAACAGATCTTTAATCTGATTATTCAGATCCATTTTAGGGTTCTTCGTGTTCTTGAATGGGTATCATCATATTTCTGCTTCATCATCATATTTGTGGTTCTTCATGTTCTTGAATGAGTTTCATCATATTTGTGGTTCTTCATGTTCTTGATTTGTTTGAATGAATTTATATGGTTCTTCATACAGGAAGATGATGAATATTCATCATATCTTGAACTTAAATAAAAATATTAATAAATAGCATGTGGCATGATTTTGCTGAAGTGGATATACATGTGGATTTTTAGAGGTATAAAAGTAATTCAAAAAAAATAAAAAAACCGGTTACCTGATTAGCAGGTCAACCAATACACTAAATGGTAGTTTTTGAAACTTTGATACATTAAACGGTAGTTTTCAAAGATGGGTATATACAATAGCAAAAAGTGACAACTTCAATACACTTTCGGATACTAAACCCTTTATTTATTTCGGAAGTGCAGATGGCTACGTACGTACACACGTAGTGGATAGGAATTCTGACTCCAAATTTAGTATATATGGCCTAACTTTATTCATTTCAAACTGAAATACTAACTAATTTGTCCGCATGCATACAGCATATATATATATATATGCAGGCATGCAGCTGATACAATTTTGACTTTTATTGTGAGTTGAATTGCATATGTATTGGTGTACGTTGATCCTTCAATCGATCATTTCTTGTAGCTACATATAATTAATGCATGATGAATATGTGAGGTTAAACAGCTCAACACGTATGTTCTCTACTTAATTAATAAAAAATTAATTTTCTTGTACGACTCAGAAAATTAATAAAACACATTTTGTGGATTCAACAAACATCATTTAGAAATTAAATACATATTTTTATAAATAGTTTAATTTTACTTCATTTTAACTTTATTTTTTTAGAGCCTCCTACATATATTTGTTCTTTTTTTAAATCCTCACACACACACACATATATATATATATATATATGAAAAAGTTCAAACGAGAAACTGTTTTTCGTACGAGAACCAATCTTAGTCATCTAATTCCCCCTTCTTTAATTGGATTGTCTACCCATGAATAACTTACATGCACCTTGCCACACTCAATCCCCCACGCTCTTCATCCATATATGAATTTCACTTACCACTTAAATGGTCAAGATTGTTTCTCGTACGAAAAACAGTTCTCGTTTAAACTTTCCCATATATATATATGAAGAATGTTCAATATAATCCATACTTAATTTATAGTCCTAAGGGACTAGTTTTAGCCTTTGGATCAATAACATCAATGGTCCATATTGCACTTTAAAATTTTGGACGGAGTGCCATTTTTGTAATTCTCATATGATGTTTTTACAATCACACATGATTGTATACTTAATCACCTGTGATTGAATATTAAAATTTTAATACTGTCTTTTACATAGACTTGAATACTTGATTGAACATAACTCATATATATATATATATATATATATATATATATATATATTCAAAAGTTTAAACGAAAACTGTTTTCCGTACGAGAACTGCAAGAACTGTTTTTAATGTCATTAATGACTCATAAATAAGGGTATTTTCATAATTTATATATTTATCCAACTGTGAATTATGTCCGGATAAGTCGTCATTAGCTAGTTTGCGAGACTTGATTTTACCGAAATAACTCTAATTAATACGTCATTAAAAATCCATTAATGAGTTATTAATAAAGTATTATTGAGCAGCCTAAAAATCTTAACCATTGATTAAGTTTAATCAAAGGCAAAGATTGGTTCTCATGGTTCTCGTTTGAACCCTATATATAGGGGAGGGTTCAAACGAGAACTTTTTTTTCGTACGAGAACTGCGAGAACCAATCTCGAGCATTCAAGTGGTAAGTGAAATTCATGGATGAAAAGCGTGGGGGATTGAGTGTGGCAATGTGCATGTAAGGCATTCATGAATGGACAATCCAATTGAATGAGGGAAAATTGGACGGCTAAGATTGGTTTTCGCAGTTCTGTTACGAAAAACAATTATCATTTGAACTTTTACATATATTGTTAGTCACAGATTGAGTACGCAACAACAAATGTTTGTAGAATGGGGTTGAATACAAACTTTAGCTTTTAAAAATTAAAGGCACACTTATATACTTTTATATAATTCTTATTGATATGAATCAAGAATTACATGTACTAGAAGCGGAAATTCTAAGTACAATAAAAGGTGGAAATTCTATTTATAGGCACCTTAGATTGATCTTTGTTTTTGGAAAGTTTTTGACCAATCTTTAGAGTGGCAGAAATGGGAACAATGTGAACATCATTCTTTTTACTCATAGTTTCTTCTATTGAAAGAGAGTTGATTACTTCTAGATCAACTGATTGTTTAGAAGATGAGCTATGATCAGCTGACAGGTTATCAGCTGAGCATTTATCATCTACTAACCTATCAGCTGATGGAGTAGTATTAGATAATGATTCTTCAGTTTGTGAAATGCTAAGAATTAAGTCATCTGTTTTCAAGGTTTGACAATATAATGTCTCTGAGGTCTCAACTAATGATTCATTTCCTCTAATCACATCCTTTGACTTTGTGTTATTAGTATTTTTACATTCTGAAATCTTACTAGAGGATGATTCAACAGAAGGAATAATTGATTCTTTTAAGTGGAAACTTTTGCTTCTAACAAACTTATTTGTGAATACACTTTTGCCTTTAACAGTCTTGTGAAAGGTCTGTGACAAAATTTCAGCTTTGTCTAAGATATTAAGGTTCTTACTAGAATCAACATAGTTAGCAGCCTTAGAGTAATTTCCACCAATAATAGCTTGAACTTGTTTGGGTATCTGCTCCTTGACACACTAAGTGGTCTTTTCTGCAGATACACACCAAGACTTTACTACTTTTTGGAGGTCATTAAACTTTTTGGTTGCTTCACTAGTTTCTTTTACTAAGATCTCATTAAGTATCTTTTGATTAGCTAGTTCATCATTTAAGATTGTTATCTGCTTAAGTTCCTCATTCTTAAGAATTAACTTTTTCTTTAGTGATTCTACTTCTAGTTTTAGCTTCTTCTCTCTTTGAATAGCAGACTGAAAATCAATACAAAAGTAATCAAACATAGCATTCTTCTCATTATCATCATAGTTAATAAATTTTCCAACCTGATACATAGAAGAGGGATCCCAGTTGGTAGTTGAACAAGCATTAGCAGCCTTTTTCATATCTTCATCAAAGGAACTACCATCATTGTTGTTGGCCATCATGCAGAACTGAGCAGAGATCACCTCATCTTCATTTGAGGAGAGATCTTCTTCTGCCCAATCTTCTTCTTCAGCAACAAGAACTTAGCCCTGGGCTTTCTTCTTCTTCTTCTTCTTGTCAAGGACAGCAGCAAGGAGTTTCTTATACTTGGCTTCATAATCAATCTTGCCCTCCTTCTTTTGCACAGATGAAGAACCAGTGTTATATTTGGACTTACAGTCACTGGCTATGTGGCCAATCTTGCCACACTTATAACACTCTGCTGTGGAGGCATCAAAGGTGGATTTGGGCTTGACAAACTTTGATGACCTCTTTCTGAACCTCTTGACACCCTTTCCCTTCTTGAAAGGTTTGAACTTCTTAACCAGCATAGCTACACCTTCAACCAACTCCTCCAGATTACTTTCCTCACAAACTTCCTCCTCATCACTTTCTCCAGCACTTTTTCCTCTCCATCTCCTTCTTCATCAGAACCAAAATCAATAGCTGCAAAGCTTTTCATCTTTGTATCTCTTGATACAAGGGCAGTTGGTGCAGCTTTCACAACCTCCTTCATCTCCTTGGATGACAACTTCCTTTGCTTGACTGATTGCTCATGGTTGAGTAAGTTACCATAGAGAGCAACCAGAGACATTCCCTTAATCTTCTCACTATGTCTTAGAACAATGACAAAGTGATCCCATGTTTCAGGGAGGGAGTCTAGAAACTTGTTCACCAAGACAAAGTTGCTCTTGGTTATGTCTACCCTTTTCAAGTCATTAACTAGGCAGTTGAACCTAGTGTATGTCTGTGTAAGACTCTCACCTTTCTGAGCAAAGAAGAATTCATACTCTCTGTTGAGGAGGAGCTTCTTGTTCTCTTTCACCTCTTCAGTCCCTTCATATGCAACTGTGAGTGTATCTAACATCTCTTTTGCAGAAGAACAGTTAAGCACTTGATGATAGATTTCATTGGGTAGTGCAGAGACAAGAGCTGATCTAGCCTTAACATTTAGGCTAACCAACCTCTTATCCTCATCTGTCCACAGATGCATGGGTTTGGTTATGATTCTTTCAGTTGTAGAGGTTTGACCTTCAGATTCTGATGGAATAGATAACACTGATGTTGGAACATAAGGACCATCAGTGACTATTTCAAGCATTTGGATATCAAGGGTGGATAGAAAAAGATGTGCTCTACTTTTCCACATGGAGAAATTTTCAGCATCAAACATGGGACATCTTATTAAGGACCCAGTGTTTGAGATATTCATATTGTTTGCGGATGAGGCCATATTGAGAGGGGTAGAAGCAGTTGTAGAGTAAGCAAAACATATCTAGATATTGATTATCTAACCTGCTCTGATACCAGTTGTTAGTCCCAGATTGAGTACGCAACAACAAATGTTTGTAGAAGGGGGGGTTGAATACAAACTTTAGCTTTTAAAAATTAAAGACACACTTATATACTTTGTTGGGAAAAATAGGCTTACAAATATATCCTCTTTTGTTGACACAAAAATATATAACTTGTTTATATAATTGTATGTACTAACATTAACATATGTGCACATATACATATATATATATATATATATTCAATCAAATATATTCTCTTCTATGATCTACAATCGTCAAGATCCGAGTTCAAGTAGAAGCCGATGTCGAAGATTCCTACAAATAAACGTTCAAAGTTTATGAGCTTACAAAATAAATAATTAAATGAGTTTAAGTTTTTATAAAAACTTTTATAAAAATTGAGAAACTTTTTATAAAATCACAAGCTTGGTAGTCAAAGCAAATGAATTCCTATTTTGACAAATACTAAACATAATCTTCTATTGAAATAAGCCAAAACCATATTTAGCAAAAGGAATCTCTCAAAGAGGTAAACTTTCAACATGCTTTGTGCATTTGGTTTCTAAACTACCATTTTTATGATTAAATTCAAACTTAAGAAGTATGGCACTAACCCAACTTTTCTAAAGCTTCTTTTCAGTGCATTTTTATGGTAAAAATGGGTTGTGTGTGGTTTTGGTAAAAGCCCAACGTCTATGTGCACAAGGCTCAAAAATCTCCAGCAGGCCGACGGTCGATGCCACGGTCGACCGTGGATCGTCTGGACACTTTTTGAGCATCAAACTTTTTCCTTATTTAAAGCAACTCAAGTCTTGGGTTTTACTAAGCTCTTGCAATCTGAAAAACACAGAACATATACAAAAACTTGTGAGCTCATATTCTTGATACAAATTCAACATCTCAAGATCAAGAATGAAGCAAGAGTGAAAGCCTTCAAAGTTAAAACACTACATTACCTTCTTTTATATTTGTAATTGTGTGAGGATCATCTCTAGCCTTAGAATTAGAGAGAAGTGAGGATCATCTCTAGCCTTAGAATTAGAGAGAAGTGAGGATCATCTCTAGCCTTAGAATTAGAGAGAAGTTGTAAAAGGTTTATCTCTACCTTCAAAGAGAGAAGTTAGTGGAGCAACTCTTGGTGGGTGAGGCCAAGGAGTGGATGTAGAGCAAGGTTGTTAACCCTTGCTTGAACCACTATAAATCATTATGTCCAAACTACTTCATTGGTGATATCTTTCTTCCTTAAACTCTTTAATTACTTGCAAATATTGTTAAATACATTAAAAAGTGGGCATATAACCTATTCACCCCCCCTCTAGGTTCTAACATATTTTTATATAATTCTTATTGATATGAATCAATAATTACATGTACTAGAAGCGGAAATTCTAAGTACAATAAAAGGTGGCAATCAATTTGTCTAACACATAGACAAGCTAACTCTAAAACAACTAATGTATATAAAGTGTTCAACACATGAACAAGTTTGATTCTACACAATGCTTATACTCTACGAATTTCTCAACTGATGAGATTTTCTTTTTATGTAGTAGAGACTTTACTTTGTTGTATTGTGTATTGTTGTCTTTGCATGTCCACCATGCATGAGAATATATAGAAGTCTTGGTGGATCCGGTTGCATGAAGGTAAGAGACAAAGAGGATGTGGAAATATAATATTTTAATTGTAAATATAGTGGGTGAAAAGTAAAATTACTTTAATCAAAAGTATGATCAAAGTAATTGTACTTTTCTGCAAAAGTGCAACCCGTTCACAATATAAAATATTAAAGACCACATCTACTGTCGTGTAGAAGTTTCTTTCCCTTTCCATGATTATACTTTAATCAACACCATGCTTCTGATTGATTTGACTTTACCAAGTATGGTATTGCCAGCCATACTTAGTTGTTTGAACAAATCTTCAAGATCTTCGTCTGTTTGAGGTATCATTATCCTTTTCCAGAGGATAAGGTCAAACCTTTTTGTCTCATACTTGATCCAAAAAGTGCATTTTACTTTTACAAACAAAGATCTAAGGCATAATAGAACAACACATGTTCTGCCTTTTACATATGACTTACAATCTGAAAAGATAGAGTAGATTTGACATTTTTCACGACTCAGCTAACAGATTGTACTAGGAACTCTGATATTCACTACTCAGTTGACAAAATATATCAGTTGATCACTTTTTGCTAGGACTCAGTTGACACATATTGCTCAGCTGATCAATAGTAAGCTTAGGAGGACATAAGCTCATGTATTTGGATGATCAATTGATCAAGAGTGCTTAGCTGATCAATCAAATACATCAGTTTATGAGGAGAGATGACTTGTGTAAAGGAAGACTTACTTAGCTGATGCTCTGGGCCTCAGCTGATCCAATTGTTCACTCAGCTGATAGAGTAGGCACTCAGCTAATCAATTTCTTCACTCAGCTGATCAATTTGTTCACTCAGCTGATGGAATATTTTCCTCAGCTGATCAACAATTTTGCTCAGCTGATAGACTGTTTTCCTCAGCTGATGGTATTCTTTACTTGTATTCTTCATCTGATGCTCCTTGGCTGATATCCTTTGGCTGATACTTTGAGTAGGATCTGATGCTCAGCTGATGGCTTATTTTCCTCAGCTGATGGTTCCATACTTAGCATATTTTTACATAAACTGATTCAAACAACACATGTTTGAATTCTTTCTAAGTCATACTGAATGTAGGATTTGGTTATCATCAAATTCTATGTTTTAGGATAGACAGAGTTTGATTATTAGGGTGAAGTGATTATCTCCCCAACATATATATATATATAGAGAGAGAGAGAGGTAGGTTCATACGAGAAGTTCTAATTTTACGAGAAGTGCGAGAAGTGATTAGAACCATTAGATGATTTAATCAAAGGTTAGGATGTTATATGGTTTTTTTGTAATTAAATTGAGTTTAGAGGAAATTTAGATAAATTACAAAGGACATAATAGACATGTTATCACAATCCTATCATTACCCAAATTAACTCTTATTAAATCCCCACCTTTTATATCTCCTCTTTGTTACGTACCTCACCAAGAGATTAAGCAAAACCCTAATTCACCCGCCGTTCAAAACAGTTATCATTTGAACTTTTACATATATATATATAGAGAGAGAGAGAGGTAGGTTCATACGAGAAGTTCTAATTTTACGAGAAGTGCGAGAAGTGATTAGAACCATTGGATGATTTAATCAAAGGTTAGGATGTTATATGGTTTTTTTGTAATTAAATTGAGTTTAGAGGAAATTTAGATAAATTACAAAGGACATAATAGACATTTTATCACAATCCTATCATTACCCAAATTAACTCTTATTAAATCCCCACCTTTTATATCTCCTCTTTGTTACGTACCTCACCAAGAGATTAAGCAAAACCCTAATTCACCCGCCGCTCAAAAATCAAAACATTGAGAATTTCCCACCTCCGGCGAGAACCTCAAGCACTGCACACTACCACAGTGCCACGTCTATCAGAGAAGAGAAAGAAGGATTCTCACCTCACTACCCGTTATGGTTGAGCAACCCATAACAACAACAACCGCACCTTCGTAGCTCCACATCTTTTTTCGTCGTTGACACATCACATCGCTCCATGAATCCTTCGGCACAAACATCAGAACAATCAGAACTAAACTTGATGAACGAAAAGCGCCGATCGGCTCTAAATGTCGTCAACAGCGGCTACAGGCGAACAAAAAATGTTTTAAGCTTCTGTTAACCTATTCAAATTGACCAAAGAACCAGTATTAAAGTATATGGTTATTGTTGTTGATTTTTTTTAGGTTTTCTTTTTATTTTGGGATTAAAAATTATGTTAGGATTTTGTTTTTTGCAGTTCTCCTTTGATCCTCCTAAATTCCCCACCATCAGTATTGGAGGTAAAAAATGGTCTCCTTTTGTGTTGATGGTCTAAGAACAAAAAGTTCAAGGGTTAACTCAAAGTCAAGTTTTGATTTTTCTTTTTGAATTGATTGTAATATATAACAACGTTATTTGAAAATTGAGTTTATTATGTTTGTGAAAAGAACTGATCAACAAGATTTATGTTTCATGTTCATCATTGAATCTTTTTTAACTTTATGTCGGATTTTTTTATCGTCATCGGTGAACAAATTAATTTATGAATTTTTTTAGTTTGATTGCTTCCTTAGTCTCATAAATTGGTATAATCTCTCTTTTTTAATTTATTTTATTACGATTAGATGTTATTAATTCTTGAGCACTCTTTGTGAACACAACTGAAAGGTGGGGATTGTTGAGCACTCTTCGGTAACAAACATTGTTGTATTTCAACTAAAAATTCCCAGCTATTTTAAGATTTTTTGTATATTGGTTCACTAGTGAACACAACTGTATTTCAACTGAAAGCATCATGAAGAATTAAACATTGTTTAAGTCTTCACGCTTGTTTTAAATTTAACATGTAAATACTGAAAGCACCTGTAATTGATAAGTGAAGAAAAAATTCTTGAGAAATTAGGAAACAAATTATTAGGAGAGATAGAAAATCGATTTGAACATTATACCCTTTTTAATTAAATAAAATTAATAATTACTATTATTAATGATCATTAGATCAAAATCTAATCAATGAATCAAAATACTTCTCTCACTTCTCGCAAAATGGGAGCTTCTCGCATGAACCCTCCCATATATATATACACACACTAGCATGGTACCCGCGCAATGCGGCAGCATCAAATAGTTTCTACTCAATAACTTGTTCGTTTTGAGAATTTACGTAATACGGTGACAACGAATAATTTTACATTGGTAATATGTCTATTTTCTTTATTTTCCTATTCTTAATCAACTCTTTTATTATTTTTAAATAAACTTTAAGAACAATTAAATAAAAAAAAGTCCTTACTTATAAAATAAGTTAAATTACATGAAAATACTAAGTGTAAATTAATAATTTGAAACTATTTAAATTAAGAGATTAAGAAAATAGTAAACTAATTTGAAACTATTAATTATATGAGCTATTTAAAAAAATTTAAAATATATGTTTATAAATTTTTATTATAGATTATTCAGATTTATGAGTTCTAGTTGTACACATTTTCTGATAATTATGTTAAAATATTTATTACATGATATAATATTTAATATAAAATGTTAATTTATTTGAATTTTTTAAATATGGAAGGTTTAGTTATTAAAATAGAATATAAGATTCTTATTAACTCTATTTAATAATTACTTTATATAATAGTTTCTATTTAGTTTATATGAGGGGTAATTTAGTAATTTCAAAAGACTTAAAATTTAAGAGATTAAGCAAAATGCCTAAATGCTTTATAATATAGTATAGATATATATGGGAAAGTTCCGTTGACAACCAATATTAGAGTGAGAACCAATCTTAAACGCGGCCAATTTTCGCAATAAAAATAGTTCTCAAATGAACCTTTCGATCATTATATATTATTATTATTATTATTATTATTATTATTATTATTATTATTATTATTATTATGAGATAAAGCAAATTAAATGAAACAAACTGCGCGCATAAGCGCATTGTAATTAATTAAGGTAGTATATAAGGCCGGAAATTTAATCTTTGTTTACCGAATATTCTTATCATATAAAAATACAAACAACTAAAAGTATAAAACTACATTTTCTACATTTGTATTTATATATAGAGTAAATTACACAATTGATCTTTTATGTATATCTAATATAATACTTTGGTCTTTCTTTTCAAATTTATACATTGGCCGGCACTCCATTGATAAGAATTGTGTTGCATCAATTGTCCTTTTTTAACCTTCCGTTAGTTGATTCTATTAGTCTGAGAGGAAAATAGTCATTTAACATGAGTTAATTACAAAAATTGTCCACGTGGTTTTCACTAATTTTCACTTTTAGTTTTTAACTTCAAAAATTACGAAAAATAGTCACTGTGGTTGTTATTTTGTTTCCCTTTTAGTCCTTTATGCTAACTCCAGTTAAATTTGACCGTTAGTCAAAGGGCATTTTGATCTTTTCTTACTTTATTCTTGTTTCCAAACATAAACTACCTATTACAGTTGTTCCCAAATATTTCTTTAAATTTTATTACCAAACACCCATATTTCAATTGTTTTTATTTGGTTAATTACAAAAATAGTCTCTCTCTCTCACCCGTCTTTCATTCTCTCTCTCTCTCTTAATTACTCGCCTGTGCTAGAATATCACAACCCCTTTACTACCGGCAACCACCACCGAATGACCATCGCCTCACCCTGTCTTCGATCTACACCATCATCACCACTGCATAATCACCACCGCACGCACTCTCTCCTCGATGTGTACTGTCACCACCCTTACCCACACACACTCTCTCTCTCTCTCTTCGATATACTAACTAATTTGAAGAACCCACCATCATCACATCGAAACACTAACTAATTTGAACCACCATCGTCACCGTCTCTCTCTAGCATATTTGGATTTATTTCGGAGGTATAATTGTAAGTGCTATTTTTTCTGAAGAACATATCCGTATTTGTTTTATTTGTTTCGTCAAAGTTTGTTTAGGCCTTTTCATTTATCTTTGGGTTCTTGCTCGTTTAGAAAATTTTATTAATAAACTCTTGTGATTTCATTCTTGCTATGATAAATCTAATTTGGGTTATAATGTGCGAATTTCATATGTTTTTTGTTCAAGAACGTACAAGAATGAGGAACATTTGTATTTGATTAATCTCTGATTTTTTATGCTCATCATCTGTATATGTCTAAAAAATCTTAATTTGATTTATATGTTTTTTATGTTTAGGAACATATAAATTTGTTTACAAATCAAATAAAATCTTAATTTATTTTAATAAATGATTAAGATACTAATTTGATTGAAAGAACAATTAAAATCTTAATCATATACTTTATTTTAGTAAATATAACATTTAACATAATCAATTGTAATTAGAAAATAAAATAATAACAATATGGGGGAAGAGGTAGGAGAATGTTTAGAAACAAGAATAAAGTAAGAAAAGATCAAAATGTCCTTTGACTAACGGTTAACTTTAACTAGAATTAGCCTAAAGGACTAAAAGTGAAACAAAATGACAATCACAATGAATATTTTCATAATTTTTGAAGTTAAAAAACTAAAAGTGAAAATTAGTAATAACACTTTAACCTCACTTTAACAGAATCAACAATGAATGGTAGGTTAAGTAAAGCATTATTGATACAATAAAATTCTTATCAAAAGACCATCGGTGCAAAATTAAAAAAAAAAGAATAAAAATGTTACATGAGCATACACAAATGACCAATTATACAATTTACAAAGTTGTAACCCATCAAGTCTCGGCACGCAGGTGTAATAAAAACTGGCCGGCCGGCCGGCTGGCTCCAACTGGAAACAGACTTTAATTCTCCACGTATGTCGCGGGTGTGAAGAAAACATATATAGCTAGGAAAACTAATATATATTTTAACTTATATAAACCAAATTTGGATCAATCCACCATTTTAATCAGTGAATAAATGTGATATATATATATATATATATATATAGGGATAAGATCAAATAAAAATAAAATTAAAGTAAAAAGTGTAAAATAGATGGTTATTTGATCATTTTTCGGTATATATATCAACTGATAATCGTTGGTTCATCATCTTTATTGATTAAAACTAATTCTTCATCAATTTCTTTTTGATTTCAAATACAGATTTTGAAAACAAAATTTTAGAATAATTTGTTGATGAACAAAATGCTTTTATCTAAAAATTGATGAATATGTTGGATTCATCAAAAAGAAATTGATGAAGAACTAGTTTTAATCAATAAAGATGATGAACTAACGATTATCAGTTAATATATATACCGAAAAATGATCAAATAATCATCTTTTTTATCTTTTTTACTTTAATTTTCTTTTTACTTGATATAGGGTAGGGTTCATACGAAAAGTGTTTTATTTGCGAAAAATGCGAGAAACAATTTCAGCCATTGATTTGTTTTTAATCTTATGGTTCACATTAATCATAATTATTATTTTTATTTAATTTCCAATACACAAACAATTAATAACACAATTTGATTTCTTAATACGTGGTTTTTCATAACTTATAAGTGCAAAAAAATAATAATAAAAATAACAGACAATCAATATAACAAAATAATATTTCAAAACGCAAATTAATCAATACATATATTCATGAAAGTTGAAACAAAGATCGAGGAAAGCACATAATCAATGAATTTCTATAAAAATTATAAAAACAAAAACATAAAGCATGCTGGTCATTGCCCTTGTTCATCTTCATCATCAACGGGAAGCGCAGATGGCTTGTAATTGGCAATATTACCAGATCGATCTATTTGAACAGAGGGTACGTAGCCATAAGAGATTGATGAGGGTGGTGTTGGTGATATCGAGAATTAGAGACATTTAGCGGCGGATCGGGGCTCAAATTGTACACTATTTATGCTTGATGATGGTGGTGTTGGTAGTCCTTTATCAAGAGCCGTCAGAGTGTCCGTCGAGCAGACTTTAACACCAAGCCTTGGTCTGTAGAAAAAGAACAGGAACTTAACAACAATCGGAGTTGTGATTGATTCGATTGAGGGTCGAAGATGTTTATTCAAGGGAATGAAAGAGAGGCTATAGATGAGAGAGTTGTGGCCAACAATGGTTCCTTGTGGTGGTACTATTCATCGGTAGAAATTGATACGGAAGTTACAAGATTTGAGGGATTTGGAAGAGGACACGAAATGGTAGGAGATTAATTATAGCAATGATTTCAATTAGTGTTTAAAATGACACATCTACCCTTTAGATTATATTTTAATATCCCTATAATATAATTTAATTACAAAATTACCATAACTCATCTTAGCCATCAATTAAATCATCCAACGGTTAAAAATGCTTCCCGCACTTCTCGTAAAAAAAACCTTCTCGCATGAACCACCCTCTCTCTCTCTCTCTATATATATATATATATCTATATATATATATATATATGAAAAAGTTCAAACGAGAACTGTTTTTCGAGAACCGCGAGAACCAATCTTAGTCATTCAATTCCCCATCCTTCAATTGGATTGTCCACCCATGAATTCCTTATATGCACCCTGCCACTCTCAATCCCCCACGCTCTTCATCCATGAATTCCATTATAAAAAATGAATGGCTAAGATTGGTTCTCGCTGTTCTCGTACGAAAAACAGTTCTCGTTTGAACCCTCCCCTATATATATATATAGGGTAGAGATCAAGTAAAATCAAATAATATATATATATATATATATATAATAGAACAGAAATATAACAATGAATATCTTTTGGTGAATATACGTAGTTGAATAGCAAAATCAAACAAGAACTAAAAATAATAAAGAAAAGAAATTCAGAAAAAGAGGACCTTATATATATGCACGCGCGTACATACTATGAGTAGGTCATGTGAGCATGATATTGGAACGGTATTGATTTTACCGAATATCGAATTTGATTTAAAGATAATACTGAATAACCATACCAAATATTCATATATGATATCGGTACCGACTACCTATTTTATCTAGTTGGTTCAATACCGGTCTTGAATACCGAGTCCCGAGTACCGATTTAGCAATATTTCAAATACCGAGTACCAGACCGAAAACTCTAATTCGATACTAGTACCGGTACAACTACCCGTACAGTTCGGTATTTTTCGTACTCATACTCACCCCTAACTATGAGACATAGTACGCTCCTAGAAATTAAATTAAGAAGCAAGGTTTAAAGGTTACGTGCTACTTAATCCCCAAAGTAATATAATTCGTAGAATGGTAAAGTTTTTGCAATTATAAGATATTGTGTATAAAAAGTCAAAATATATTATATAAAGTAAAGGTTTGTCAATCAATCACTTTTGTCACAAACATAACAGCGAGAACTATAAAGTAAGCACGTATAAAAAGATATTATAAAGTTAGACAAAAGAAGTGCTAAATAGTCAAACGAACCTATCACGATTATTTGCATATGCACGGCATGAGAATGTATATATTTGCCCATTTTAATCGACCCTTTTTACTAAACTAGTGGGGTATCCGCGTAATACGGCGACGACGAATAAAGAGGAGGTTGTGATGAGTTTTGTACAGAATAATCATAAAGAGCTAATATGAGTTTGTAAAGATTCTTTGCGAGATGAAGATAATATGAGTTTGTGAAGATTCTTTGCGAGAGTCACTTTGAAATTAAGAATTAAATTGCTAACTCTGAGTTATTTGTGTATCAGTTTGTTGGAAGAGTTATGTCGCATGGCTGAATCATGAAGTTGCTGATTATATATATGTATGTATATGTGTGTTTGTAATGTTTCATAGTTCCAATTATTATGTAATTGAGTTAGAATTCAATGTTTATAAATTTCAATTCTTTGACTCTTTCATTTGTTTGGTGTTTGTGAAATCTCTTGAACTTGATTTATTGAAAACAGGAACTTAGGTGATCTCATGAATCAAAAGTTAATATTAAAAATATATGATTAGACTTAATTCAGTTATAAGTATGATGATCTCATAAATCAAAAGTTAATATTAAAAATATATGGTTAGAAATAATTCAGTTTTAAGTATTGGTTTAAATTCGTTAATTGTTGGTTATGTTTTCAATATTTGTTTGTTTAAATCCATTAATTGTGGACTTAAATGAGGGGTAAAGGAGAGGTATAAAGAAGGGGTATTTTAGTAAATTTACTCTTCTTAAAATTAAGAGTTTTTTAGGTGGTACGTGCATTATATAGGAGTAAGATTAGTATGAGCAATTTATGTACTTATGAGTAGATTGGACAAAGTCTTTAACATTTTATCTTTAAAAGGTCGAATTGAAGAAAAAGGATGAAGAAAATATGTCAAACGGTGGAATATCGTTACAATAAAACCTCCTAAGCTAATCTTTATTTTTTTCACTAATTAATTCTTGAGTCCAGTCAACTTGAAGGGTTTTGTATAATTGGTATGTAGATAGATGTTAAACACTAATTAAGAAAATGTACGAGATTCAAATTTCGAAGGCTGTTAGAGTTGAATTTGATGAACCATGTAAAATCTTTGTATGGTTTTTCTTAGAGGTGACAATCATGTCGTGTTCAGGGTCACGGGTCAAAGGTTTGCTGGTTGGCGGATCTCAACAAAAAAGTGATCCGATCCCGTTTATGTTCAACCTATATCTGTTTATTTATGCGTCGTGTTGATAATTGTCATCTCTAGTTTTTCTAGCTTTGTTGCATTACATAACAAAGGCTTTCCGACTATAAAATTAGTTCTCTCAAGTACTCGAACTTACACAATTTCCAATGTCACATGATTGATTAGTTATTATTATTAAATCATTATACCTGGCTAACTTCATTACTTCTTAGCTAACTCTTGAATTTCGAACTGGTCGGTATGTATAATATATAGACACATATTATACATATACAAATACACATATAGTGAAAAGTTTATTTGAAAACCGTTTTAATTACGAGAACCAATCTTAGCAGTCCAATTCCCCCTCCTTCAATTGGATTACCCACCCATGCATTCCTTACATGCACATTGCCACACTCAATCCCCCACGCTCTTCATCCATGAATTCCATTATCCAAAATGAACGGCTAAGATTGGTTCTCGCAATAAAATTGTTCTCAAATGAACTCCCCCCCCCCCCCCCCCACACACACCGCGAGAACTGTTTTTCGTACGAAAACCGCGAGAACCAATCTTAGCCGTCCAATTCCCCCTCATTCAATTAGATTGTTCACCCATGAATTCCTTACTTGCACACCGCCACACTCAATCCTTCCACGCTCTTCATCCATGAATTCCATTATCCAAAATGAACGGCCAAGATTGGTTCTCACAGTTCTCGTATGAAAAACAATTCTCGTTTGAACCCCTATATATATATATATATATATATATATATATATATATATATATATAACACCCAAAAATATAATTTTGCCATTGATGATTGATGGATCTGATATATGTTTAACTCACTAATTAATCATTCTTTTCTTTTTTGAACTATACATTGTTAAAAAAAGACTTGTCTCAACGAATATGATATAAGATACATAATATATAACCTTTCATATCCATATACTACTTCCTCAAATCACATACAAGTTTTTCTTTTAGTATTATTATTTTTTTGAAACCACTAATTAAATCACGTACAAAAAGTAGTTCGATTAATATATATTCAATAGATCCGGATATTGACAGATAATTTGACGATTATATATATTAAGGCCAATTATGAAGATTATATTTCAAAGACGTACAGTACAAATTAAGAAGACTTGAAGTAAAATTACAACTTTATTTTTCAAGCACGAACATGCATGCAACTTATTAGATAAAACAGAAATAAAGTAAAAAGAAAATTAAAGTAAAAAGGATAAAATGGATGATTATTTGATCATTTTTCGGTATATATATTAACTGATAATCGTTAGTTCATCATCTTTATTGATTAAAACTAGTTCTTCATCAATTTCTTTTTGATGAATCCAACATATTCATCACTTTTTAGATGAAAACATTTTGTTCATCAATAAATTATTCCAAAATTTTGTTTTCAAAATCTGTATTTGAAATCAAAAAGAAATTGATGAAGAACTAGTTTTAATCAATAAAGATGATGAACTAACGATTATCAGTTGATATATATATACCGAAAGATGATCAAATAATCATCCCTTTTACACTTTTTACTTTAATTTTCTTTTTATTTGATCTCATCCCTATATATATATATATATATATATATATATATATATATATATATATGATATGTTTAATAACATTAATAATTTCTTGAGGTACGTACTAGCCAATCTTAGGGGTAGTAACGACAATACCCTTGTCATTTACCCATACAAGAACCCTGGAGCATATATATATCTGAATGATGATGGTTCCTTCTTTAATAACTTGTGCATCAACCAATGTGTTTTCGCTTTCGATCGTGTTTACAGCGCATTTTCCTTCCTCGCCAACCAGCTCTGGCCATGAAGTTTTACCTACGTACGTACAAATAATTAATTAATTAAATACAATATATATATATATATAATTAATACATATTTTATTAATTATTATTATTATTTTAATTTAAAGTTTAACCAACGTACGTACTACACAATACAATTCAAGATATGCATGCATGCAAGTTTAATATTAAAAGTACTGAAGACCGACTAATTAAACATTGATCGATGAACTAATTAAGATATATAGAGTAATACATTAATTAACTTGATATATATGTAACAGAAACGGTACGTTATATTCAACTATTTTATCAAGTAATTTTATAAATTCGTATATACACTTAGAATATAACAATTAAAATTACTATTAAAAAACTAACTACTTAGAAAATAATACCTTGTTGGACTTGTTCACATATTGAGTCCATCGATCTCCTTTGTGATTTAAGTGTGTGTGTGTGTTTTGTGATTTAGATGTGTGTGGATTTCTCAAAGTAGAGATTGGCTATTTATAAGGAAAGTTTAACTTCATTGGTTTTTATTTTTTATTTATATATTAATTAATATATATATATATATATATATATATATATATATATATATATATATATTGGTTTTGGATAGGAAGGATGACTCAAAAAGTCAAAATCAAAGATTGCGCGCGGCCCACTTACCTATATATATCAAAAATGACAATTAGTTACTTAGTTGGCATGCGTAACCTGCAATTTTGACTTTCAATGTCAATTGTATTTCGTGGAGGGGAACCGCTCGATCATCTAATAAATTTGAATAGATTATATACGCAGCACAAGAATATATATATATATATATATATATATATATATATATATAATCGACTAATTAAAGAAAATCAATACTCATATGGTTTTGTTACATAATAATCAAAATTAAAGCATTCCCTGAATTTGTGTACATTTAATTAATCCATTCCTTTGAACTTAATTTGTATCCAATGATCGAGCTATCATGTGTTGTGACGGAAAAGAAAATACAATGATTATACTTAATGATGTATTTTTATATAGTTTTTTTCGAGATAACAAATTAATACACGAGGAAACATAAAATTAAGATAAAGTTAACTCTTCAATATTTATAGTAAATTTAACTCATATTTTGTATCGTGGTTTTTATAGAATTATTTAAGATCAATATATTATCGTTTTACATAATAGAATCTACATTAACTATAGAATACAATACAATACCATGACAAATAAAGTACAAACAATCAAATACCTCCTAATTATAAATGTAATAATTGGTTTCGATATATATAGTTAGTTCTCTAAACACTCTTCTCTTATCTCCTCCTTTTTTGCGAACCTTCAAGTTTTCGTAACCATCATTTACTTTAATTTTCTTTGTTAATCATTGATTTTAACATCAAAATGAATTTTTTTTATAATTGCAATTTTGAAAACTACATACTTTTAGATAACTATCATACTATACTATGACAAAATTTATATTGAAATGTAAAAAAAATAAGATTGTCACATATCTATATATATTTATAGTTATACTAAACATAAAGTGTTAAAGATATATAAAAGAAAAACAAATGACATCTAAAAATAAAATTTATAATATAATAATAAATAAAAATGAAATAGAAAAAAGAGGCCGGGAAGCAGTCAATCAAAAAAAGAAAGAAGAAGGCTAATTCGGGGAGATTAAAAAGAAGACGGGGCAAAGAAAAAGAAGGGAAAAATGAGCTAGTCAATCAGATTGTCATTAACGGGAAAGTTCAAACGAGAACTGTTTTTCGTACGAGAACTGCGAGAACCAATTTTGACCGTTTATTTTGGATAATAGAATTTATATATGAAGAGCGTGGGGGGATTAAGTGTGACATGGTGCTTGTAAGAAATTCATGGGTGAGCAATTTAATTGAAGGAGTGAAAATTGAACGGCTAAGATTGGTTCTCGTACGAAAAACAGTTCACGTTTAAACTTTTGTCTTGTCACTAATTTGTAACATGAAACATTTTTTATTGCGAGTATTTTGAGTATTGCTATAACCAATCTCATTCATTTAATAAGTAGAATCTGTGAATGGAGAGTGTAGGAAAATAAAGTATGACGAAGTATATAGGATAAATTCATAAATAGGTAATAAAATGAAAGAAGAGGGAATTGGATAGATGAGATGAACTTTTCCCTTTGTTACATTAACCCATAACTTTTTCATCATGAATTCATGACTTAACCATCTAAGCATTTCTATCTCACTTAAAAGTATATGAAAATAACTTGTTACCGGCCGTACTCATGACCCTGCCCTCTCAATTTTTCGAGGGGTCTTTTTATTAACAATAAACGTACTCTCAAATACTTAGTTTGAATTGTATTTACTTTATAACTCACATTAGCACATAATATATAAAACTGTAATATATGTAATTTGTCAATAGTCTATTTTTATAATTATATTTTTATTAAATTATACTTCGATAAACATATATCATATGTCAAAGAATTAATTGCATCGTTTGTCCTTAAGATTTGCTCAGAATGCAATTTTAGTCCTTTAAGAATTGAAATTAAAAAATGGTCCTTTATTTACAAATTTTGTTGCAACCATAGTCCTTTCATTAACTTTCGTTAAGTAATCATCGTTAGTGCTTACCCCTTTTAAAAATCTTTTTTGAAAATAAAAAGGCCTCTCTCCCCTCATCTGTTCCCTCGCTCACTGTCTCTCAATCTTCTCTCTAATACTCTCTCTCTCTCTCTCTCTTACACATTTGCCTCCCATTTCCAACTAGAACCCACCTAATCCTACTTTCATACCTATCTCTCTACCGACACCGTCCACCGTAGCTGACCATCTCGCTACCGACGCCACATTGCCATCGCATGCATGCACCCACCATCGCCACTCGATCTTTACATGCTACCCACCATCGCCATCGCCATGAAATCTGCAAGAACCATCATCGTCTGTTTACAATCAAAGGTACAACCGATTTGTAGAAAGGATTAAAATCCACGAGCGGTAGGGTTTCTTAATCTCTCCCTTCTCATATTACACCATCGCGTACCATAATCAATACGATTCTTGACTTGATTCTCTTGTTCCAGATCCAAGTGATTTGCATTTGATTTTTGTATTTAGGGTTCTCTTTCGACTTCAACGTGTGTTTAGGGTTCGATTTAAGTTTTTGTGTTTTGATTTCTGGTTCAAAGATGATTTAGGGTTCTCTTTTCGACTTCAATGTTGTTGGCCGGCCACATTTGCATCTTGCAAATGGTTATTTTTCTTTTTGTACATTTTTTGGTATTTGTAAGAATTCTTGGTCCCACAAAAACATTTGGGCTTTGTCTTTAATGGTTAAAAAGTTGATTTTGGTTTAATTTTTGTGATATGGATTTTTCGGTGGTGTTTTATGGTTTCTCTTCATAAAGGGTGGATGTTAACGATAGTGATCAGAGATGGTGACCGGTGTTGATATCACCGTGATGGTCGAAGTTGGGCCACCAAGAAAACAACAGGTGAATTAAAAGCATGTTTATATTATTTATTAGGATTTTAAAAGTAATTAAAATAAAAGAAAATAAAGAAAAGATAAGGACTTTAGGTTACAACATGAAATAAAACAATTACCCTCACGTGTCGTGCACACGTAAGTTAGGACTATGGTTGCAACAAATATAATTTAAAGTTTCTCTCTTCAAACTTCTTTTCTCAAAAGCAAAAACTAAACGAACTTAGATAATAATATTTTATATAGAAGATATGAACTTGAATATCGTAACAGAAAGATCATACAATATTAATTGTAGAAGAACCAACAAAAGAATCGAAACAATAAGGACACATATATGTAGCCTTGCTGCTGCTTAATTATAAATGTAACTAAGAAGCTCATCAAGATTTGCTAAAACTGGTGATGATGGGGATGACAATCACAAGGATGATGATCAGTAGAAGTATGATCCCCAGACACATACACTTTCTACTCTGTTTTTGATACCCTTTTGCTGTCTTGAGGTTTTTTGTCCCATCATTCACATAATTAGCTGCATTCATCACATGATGCTCTATATCATCCATCTTCTCCCCTTGAGCCTCCACCATTACCGCCATATCTAAGAACACTTGGTGCAGCTCCAACAGGCTCCTCTCTATCTCCTTGGCCGCATCATGGCGGTCTTGTATCTCCACCACCGTCTCCAACACCTTTCCCCTCCCATGCTCCTATT
Organism: Dittrichia graveolens; assembly: GCA_038502395.1. Lineage (NCBI taxonomy): Eukaryota > Viridiplantae > Streptophyta > Magnoliopsida > Asterales > Asteraceae > Dittrichia > Dittrichia graveolens. The sequence goes on along the minus strand of JARJIL010000006.1, from coordinate 3,048,314 downwards.
AATCAGTTCAAGTTCATAATTAATTAATCAACAAAACGGTATGAATCCTAACGTAATAAACAAAGTTCAGGGATCCAAAGTGTAATTAGTAACAGGACCAGATATATAATTATGATACCTGAATTGCTCTGGACAGGAATTCTTCACCGCCTTGACCGTCAGTACCACTTGAAATAATTTTCTCGATCACTTCTTCGTTAGCTTGTTCTCCGGTGACCGTGAAATACCTCCGGCCGACTGTCTCCTTATACTCGCTCATCATCCTCTGTCTCAGCAGCTGAAAATCCATCATCAGCTCCTTGAGTTTCTTCCTCAGCCCATTTGCCACGGCCGTCCTCGTTCGATCCACCGGCGTCCCCTGTTTACATCCCGACAACCTCCTGCTCTCTGCATTCGCCCGATCCATCTCTTCCAGCCGTGATTTAATCATTTTCGCCTTTTTCAGCACGGTAACTATATCGCCGTTGATACGACGACGGTTTGACTTCAATGCTTCTGGATTGTGAAGCGATTTGGACTCCTGGTTCGCTGATTCCAATTGAGCTAGGGTTTCGCGGATCGAGTTCATCTCTTGTTTCACGAGCTCCGCTTCATTGAGGAAGGAGGTGAGATTGTGATCGGGATGGTGAATGGTTTGCATCTGAAGGTCGTGATCTGGACCAGCTTCCAGATCGACGTCTTTCATGGAGGATTTCTTCAGATCTACGTAACTGGTGAATGATTTTGTCAATAGATCATTCATCTTGTTGATTGAAAATGGTAAGAATCAGAAATTGATGGGGGAGAAAGATGGAAAGTGGGTGTTTGATTTCAGATGAAAGGGGGTTTTTGAATCGGAATTTAATGGTAAGATGAGTGGAAAAGGGAGTTTCAGGGATTTATGAGCGAGATAACCGTTGGAGATCAGAGCAACGGCTATATTCCTATTTTGTAAAATATTTAATTTTCTTTTAATGTAAAAATTAATTAAGAAATTTTTAAAAATTATTCCTTAAATGATTTTTCATTACTCATCAATGTTTATATTGACAACTAACTATTTTAAACAAGTGTTATACCCGTACGGTGCTCAGGTACGTAAATAAAACTTTCATATTTAATACTCTTTTTAAAAAATATAAAATTATATTACACGTTTAAAATTTTTTAGTATAATATTAATGTGTTTCTTGTGATGGAACTTTATCACAACACTGTAAAAACTTAACCATAATATTATTGTTGATGTTATAATATCAACGGCTTAAAAGACATTTTTATTAGTCAATTATATATTTGAATCTTTGTAAGTATAAACTAAATTTGTTAAAAATTAAATAATGATGCTAAGTATACACAAATTAAATCACATAAAAATAAGATCTTAACATTAAATATATTATGTTTATACATATGTAAATTGCTTAAGTATAATTTATTATTTAATTAAATATAATTGTAAACACAAGATAACATTGAATTTAAATATCCATGTAATAATAACCTTAATTTTATGTACCAAGTTATTGGTTAAAAAGTAAGAAAACTTAGATAATTAAAATATTTATATAACATTTCAAGTTGGGGTTTAGTTAATCAAAATGTTTCCCACTTGTCAAGTTTTGCTATTGTGTGTATTGAACTTTAAAAGTTTCTATTGTGTATATTGAACTTTAAAAGTTTTTACTATGTATATCAAACTTTTAATTTGTTGTTATTGTATGTATTTTGATTGCATAAAAAAAGAAAAAAATGTATAAGTTTAATACATGTAACACCCGCAAATCTGGGTTAGTCGATTAGCGGGTTAGCGGTATGTATTTATATGCGTTAATTTAATTATGTATGCATGTATGCTAATATGTTAAGTATGTACGTATGCAAGTATGTATGCATGCAAATGTGTAGGTGTATAGATAAGATAACAAAGTACACCACATGCTTTGGTTTTGATAAATGTATGTGTATGTGTATGAGTATAAGGCAAATAAGAATTCTCTACTCATAATTCTGATAGTGTAAAAGGCGAAGTGTGTTTATTTGGAAAACCTCTCGTTGAAGAAAACAAGCTTTGCAACTTGAAAGTGTGAATCAAGAGTTTGTTATTTGATAAATCTAAGATCAAGGTTAGATTATGTTTACTGCAAGTTATTGTTCATCTTGGTATATTTTATTGTTGAGTTCTATGTTGACATGAAGAAACACCATTGTTAGAGCTTGAAGCTCAAAACTTGATTAAATGGGTTTTGTGTTTTCTAGTGATTTGCATGATTATAAGATGATGATGATGATACATGAAAACATGTTTATAAATATTTGATTATGATTATTAGAAAGAAAATTTGGTTAACTTTCTCTACTAAACTTTCCTCCCAAAAGTGGGAGGATTTGTAAAGAAAGAAAAATCTTTATGACTTTTCGTAAATAACTAAATTACTATTAATCACAATAAATAATTTTAAAAGGTAAAAGCATTATTGTAAAATAAACCTTTTTTCTTACCTTCATCTCCAACTCAGGAACACAAAGATGTTTCTTTTCTCTCTAATTTCAATTCTTTTTTTTTCCAACTCGAGAATACAAAAAATCGAAATTATCATATTTTCTTTTCTTTTCTTATTGTATCTCAGAAACAGAGCATAATGGTTTAGGAACGTAAATGATATTTAATCTTTTTCAAGGAAAAGATAAAGGATATAATTTTCCTACTAAATTCTTAGGACAAAATAGCACCCTGCTCTAATTTACTCTTTGAACCTAATTTAATGGTATTAAGGTGTTGAAAGATGATTATGAGTTTAAATTTAGTGGTATTAAGGTGTTAAAAGGTGATTATAAGTTTAATTTTCGTGATATTAAGGTGTTGAAAGGTGATTATGAGTTTAAATTTAGTGGTATTAAGGTGTTGAAAAGTGATTATAAGTTTAAATTTTGTGGTATTAAGGTGTTGAAAGATGGTTATAAGTTTAAATTTTGCTATGACCAAAAGATATAGATTTAAAACTAAATTAGAATGCGTTTTGCTGTTAAAATTTTTTTTTCTCAGGTTGGACGTTGCTTTTGGTAATTCCCAATTCCTGTTTTCTGCTTTTTTTTCTCCCCAATTAATCTCTTCACTTGAATCAATCCACCCTTCGATTTGGGGTTCCATAATCCATGAGCAACAGTCTGTTATTCCCAGATTCAAATCCAAGATCGACTTCAACCACACATGTAAGGTCCGATGGATTCATGAAGCGTGCCGATAAGCTCGACGATGCAGTGTTTCTGTTTCAACAAATGATCCGTAAGAAGCCTCTCCCTTTACTAATCGAATTTAATAAACTCCTTACTGAAATTGTAAAGATGAAGCGTTACTCCGAGTTTTTGACCAAACAAGTATCTTTAAAAAAAGTATTTACTAAAGTGGTATAGTTTTAAAAGTATTTACTAAAATAGTGTATTTTTCTTTTTAATGGGTTAATTATACATAATATTAAATAATTAATCAGATTACAATTCATTAATATAAATAATATATTTGTTAAGTCTAAAATCCTCAACCCCATGAGTCAGCAGCCATTTGCTTCATTTATCAACAAACAACCACCACCCACCGCCCTCCGCCACCATCTTCCACCGCCACAAACCCAATCCCCGGAGCTACCTTTTCAGCCGACACAACCACCATCTTGCACCACCAATTCTGCTTCATTTCACGGACCTACCACAAGGTCCACAAGACCTACCGTTTTCGTCGACAAACGCACCGCCACCATCTACTTCATTTCACCGACCCAACCCCGACCTACCTTTCCAGGCGACACAGCTACGACCGCCTTCTTCCACCATCACCATCTTCTTCATGTCATGAACCCCAACCCCGACCTACGATTTGCATTTTCACCCGCAGCCACCATCTAGAAAGACAACAAGGGAACTCAAATCTGCAAATGGGGGAGCATGCCTTGGTTTGGGGAACTCAAATCTGCAACCTGAACTTTCATTATTGTTTTTGTTGTCGATTAGTTGAAGAGGAAATTAGGGTTTTTGAGCTTCAAATCGCCCCTAGTAAGAAAGGAGGGGAAAGTGAGGTAGAGAGCGGATTATTGGGAGATGATTATTGTCGCCGGAGAGGGATGGTTGTCGCCGGAAAATCATCTTGGAATGTATCACCGGAAAATCAAGGAGGTGGCCGGAAAATTACAATGGGAGCTGGGAGGTAGAGAGAGGTCAGAGAACTGAGAAGGGAGCTAGGGGGAGACGTTATGTCGATACTTTAGTATAATTAATAATGATAATAGTTTTAACTATGTAATCAATATATTAAAATAAAAAATACACTATTTTAGTAAATACTTTCAAAACTATACCACTTTAGTAAATACTTTTTTCAAAAAACACTTGTTTAGTCAAAAACTCGTGTTACTCCACTGCTATTTCATTGATCAATAAGTTATGGTTATTGCGAATCTCAGTTGATGCGTGTATGATGAACATTGCAATTAAGTGCTTTTCTCATCTACGGAAAATCGATCTAGGGTTTGTTGTGTTTGGTTGCATTGTTAAGCGAGGTCATGAACCTCTTGTGTCTACTTATAACACTTTGTTGAAAGGTTTAGTTTTAGAAGATAGGATTGTTGAGGTTGAGCTTTTGTTCAAGAAGAGAATTTTTGAACCAAATGAAGTAACTTATGGTACGGTGATGAACGGCCTCTGTAAAGGTGGAAATACGAACATGGCCGTTAGTTTACTTAGGTTTATGGAAGAAGGAGAATGTAAACCTAGTAAGGAAGTTTACAGCACAATCATAAATAGTTTGTGCAAAGACCGAAGAATTGATGACGGATTAACACTCTTGTCAGAAATGATTGACAAAAGAGTTTTTCCTAATGTTGTTACTAATAACTCATTGATTTATGGTTTCTGTAGTTTAAGCAGATGGGAAGATGCTAAGCAAATGATTATAGAAATGGTTAGCAGAAAGATTAACCCTGATGTGCACACTTTTAACATCCTTGTGGATGCGTTTTGTAAAGAAGGGATGGTAGAAGACGCTATAAGTGTTTTCCGTGTTATGATTGAGAAAGGTGAGCGACCCGATGTTGTCACATATAGTGCATTGATAGATGGATATTGTTTGCAAGGTCAGATGAAAGAAGCTACAAGAGTTTTCAATACCATGATTGATAACAAAATCGAGCCTAACATTATCACTTTTAACAGCTTAATAAACGGGCATTGCAAAAGATCAAATATAGACGAAGTAATGCGAGTATTTGGAGAGATAGCTAGCAAGAAATTGGAACCCACAGTTTCAACATACACCACTATCTTGTATGGTTTGTTCAAGGTTGGGAGATCTATAGATGCTTTAAAACTCTTTGAACATATGCAGTCTATAGACTTGACTCCAAATTTTATCACTTATTCTGTCCTGTTAGATGGATTATGCAAAAACCATCGGATTGAGGAGGCGTTATCTTTGTTTCGTATTATAATAAACAGCGGGACACCTCCTAATGTTGCATTGTACACTGTTCTTATTGATGGTTGTTGCAAAAATGGGAAGCTTGGTATTGCTATGGACCTTTTTAGTGAACTTTCTTTACAAGGTATGAAGCCAAATATTGTAACATATAATGCCATGAGTAAGGGGTTTTGTAACGAGGGACTGATTGAGGAAGCAAACGAGCTTGTTATGAAAATGGAGAAAAATGGTGTTTTTCCAAATAGTGTCACTTATAACATCGTTCTTCAAGGAATTTTGAAGTGGAAAAAACCGAAAGATGTCGTATTATTACATCTGAAAGAAATGGATGCAAGGGGTTTCTCAGTTGATGCATCTTCCTTTTACTTATTACTTAATGCAATGTCAACCAAAGAACAAGATTCTAACTTTGCTGATCTAATTAAAAAACTGGTGCCACAGGATGTTTTGAAATCCCAACTTCGACCAGCAAAATAGGCAGCTATGTAAAAAGGTGTATGCAACTTGGGGTGAGTGTAAATAATAAATTAGTTATGAAATATTCAATGTAAATAGTGGGTCCCTACTAAAAGTGTAAAGACTATTGTGGTTTGCAGATATGTTAGATGATATGAGACAAGTACTTAATGTTATAGTACAAAGGACCAAACTTTGTTTTTTACTTTTTAGAGGTTTTTGGATTATGGATGTTTTAGATACAATGACACATAAAAAAAACTGTGTATACAATAGAGTTGAGTTGAGTATAGTGAACCCAGTCTACTATATTTAACATATGGTTCTTAAGTTTTAGTTCGTTTTTGTTTCTATTTTGTTGGGCAGTTTTTATTTTCATCATTCAATCTTCACTGAAGAAGAAAATCATTCTTGGAAGCTGTATTCGGGCTTAAAACACTGACATTACAATTTATCCCCTCTTGACTTTATTTAAACTGTTAAAAAAGAACCCGACTCAAAAGGTAAATGCGCGCGTATCAGTTTAGCTTCTTATAAGTTATGCAATTTTTATTAACGGTGTTCTAATGTTGTTATTTGTGTTCTAACCTGGCTGAATTCATTCCAGAGGAGCTCGATCTTTGTAAACGTGTGCCAACTCTTGATGTATGTTTTCTTGATATTTGCCTTCTGCTGATTATTATTTTCATTTAATGGTTGTAATTAAATGTGCAATTTTGAATAAAATGTAATGTTTAAAGAATAAAAATAAGGAGAGGAGACTTAAATGTTTATGATTATTTGAATGTTTAAGGATCAAAGTGTCAAGCATTTAGTTTGTTCATAGCTGCACACAAGTCATTATCAAATGTTGATAGCAACTACCAATTCCCAAAAGGCCAAAATCAACACTGATGGCTAGAGAAGGAGCATGTTTATACCTTTATAAAACCGTTATCAGGATTTATTTATTGGTTATATGTGTAGTTATGATATGTTTTCTTTTTAATATGATCAATTTGTGCAACATTTTAGCAGAATAGCAGATGCAATGGGATGGCGGTAAAACCGTGATGAGCATTTCCTCGGTCCTTGCAAGATCACACAAAGGAACTGCTGAAATTGAAGATGAAAAAGATTCCATAAAAAAAGAAAGAAGATTATGATAAAAAGGAACTTATGGTTTAACGTACTATGGCTTTGTTGAGCCAATGGAAGGTCTGTTTTGTAAATTACTAAATTATGTAAAAGAAAGGCAAATTGTGCATATAAGGATACTTTTAGTTAATATTTATTTTAAATAAAACACATTTCAAATCAAATTTCATTCACATATATTTTTATAGCATAAGCCCTTAAAAATGTTTCTTGAAAAGTATGTTCTCTAAAATAGAACTTGGCTGAAAGTATGGTCCTTTTTTCACTTGTAATTTAATTAGTTAATTTAACTTATTTTATATTTTGGGATTGTAGGATGAAGTTGAAACCCATTCTGCACCGTATGTTTATATATATATATATATATATATATATATATATATGTTTTTGTTCATCATGGTGGTGATAGAAGCAATGACCCAAAAGCAATAGTTGAACCTACTGTACGTACGTTGTCCTGACAAGGTGCTTATGTAACCATAATTCACTATATTACTCATCAAAATTCTATACTAAATCGCTTCAAGTTGTCCCTTATAAGCAATAGAATTTATGTAAAATATTATTTTCAGGATTCCAAAAACAGCATTTTTCAAAAAGTATATTGGTTTAGACTAGTGTTGATGAAGCTCTTATAATCAAGTCTTCAAAAAGCCAATATATATGCTCATGCTGTTGTTGGTGTCTTACAGGTACCCCTCTTGAGGTTATCACATACTTAAGCACATTATTTCATCATTTTATTTTTGGATTTTATATTTATTGTAATCTCATTTTGCAGAACCTTTTGGAAGATTTACAGTCTTATGTGTTTCTTACATGTCGATTGTCAAGCCATGATGCAACTGGGCACGATAAGCACTCTTGGATGGATTTATAGTGTGCCCAAACTTTACATGGCCTTAGTAAAAAGTTTACTACTTTTTGATCCTTGTGATTCTGGCGCATACCCTATTTTGTAGTAGAATTAAAAAAAGGGGGTAAGAAAGTCGTCGAAATAAATAAGCGAATGAAAAAAAGATGGAAGATTCTATTTCTTCCTACTATTTTCTTCTACTTCATAATTCTACTCACCACAAGATGATACATGTAATTCTCTAGTCTTACCTCATCTATTGATTTTGATATTTGTATTGATGTTGTGAGTAAGAGAATAAGTAGAAAGATAGTGTAGGATGATATATAACCTCTCAAAAAAGATTGTTACAGTATTGCAGATACTAATTAATCATAAAAGGTGTATGCAATTGCAATCATTGTTAAATGTTGTAAAAAATTGATTATTTAACGACCAAATTTGAATGTGATATAGGCCTATTCTTGTTCTCCCACCAACTGACATCCAAATTATAGAATGTGAGCAATAGTTTTTTGAATAAGATAAAATTATTTAGTGGACAAAAAAATATTGTCAAAGTGAAAGAGTTTTTAGGTTGATAAATCTAAATACATTAGCCAAATATTAACGCAGTATAATATTTAATAACATCTAAAAAGCTAGTGTCTGTATGCTTTACCTGAATGTTTAATGACAGAAAATTATAAAAATGTAAACATATAGAAATTGCATTCATTTCGATCCTCACAGATAAAATGGCAATCATGTGGAGCAGCTACATACATATTAATCAAGTACTGCATACATACATACATACATACATAAGCATTCACAATTGAGTTCTTCCATCCACTAAAATAACTATTCAACTCAAATCATATGTATATTACACGTACAAACAGACTCTATATATGTTTTGATTGATCATGTACGTCCTTTAGAATCCCTTTTTTAACTCAAACATCTAAGTAAGTATAAATCCAAACACACACACACACTTTCACTGCTCGATATATAATCCGATGTTGTGAAGACAAAGCGTGAAACCAAAACGAAATCGTTACTGTTTGCATAAGAGATTGCATGTTTTGATAAACTAGCTAGCTACATACCCGATGTTCTCCTCTCAGCTAGTTTGAATCTCAAATCCCTCACAAATGGAGCCCCTCCATTTTTCGATGTTTTCTGCCACCATGCTATCAGTTCCTCCTATATATATATATATATAAACCAATATCACATCAATACGTACAACACCATAAATATATTGTTTACCCTTCAACTCATTATATATCCTACTTAATTAACAAAATACCGGCCACTTGTTCATAAAAGACGCCCGCTTTGTTTTTTTGTTTTGGTTCCACTAGCTAAGGTCGTCATTCAACAACATGAAGACCGGTTAATATTATGCCACGCTAATTAATAACCCACACATGCACTAATGATTGATCCCAGGTTCATATATATCTTGCATTATTTTTTTCAAATGCATAAAAATGTTCCAAAAAACTGGACAGTAAGAATATGCAGGAAAATTTAGATTTTTTACCTCCAGAAAATCACAGTTAGAGACATATTGACTTTCAACAAAGCATTCCATATCTCCAACTTTGACTCGAATAGGTTGCTTCAAATCTTTACACGGGGTTTCCCCTTGTAATCCTGCAACATCATCATAGACTACATATAACATCCATTCATTGATGCATGTCCAATTAACGACAATATTTTCATACCAATTTTTCATATTACTGAATTTAGTAGGTGATATTCGTTTTTAATTTAGATTCTGGGCTACCTCAAGAGAATAATCATTCTATCAAAGCGCAATTTAGATTTTATTGTTTGTTTTTTGATTCTTTGCAGATTAAAAACAACAGCCAATTTATGGTTGCTCTTTTTTTGCAGATAACTATATCTTTTACATAATTAATTAGAAAAAAAATAACCATAAAGTAGTTGATAACCATAGTCCAAACTATGTAATATGAAATCATACCTATTATGCAGGCAACATAGTACCTTGATCCCCCTGCTCCCTCCTCACATTTTGCAACCCGCAATCGTAGAAAAAACCCATCTAAATGTGCCACCGACGACTGTGAATTCATCCATCTGTCATAACATAAGCTAAACTTAATTAAAAAACGAAACTTTTAAAAATTATCAAACAAATGCAATTGAATTAACATAAAGAGGGTAGATTTTCTTACTTGAGGATATCAGTACGTGATAATCTAAGCCTCCTTATCGTGTCAAACATTCCTTTGGGTGCTTCTTTAGTTACTCTTTCATACAAACTTATGTGTTTCACTAGAGACTTGGTCTCTTTCTCTTTTATCTCCACACAATTGAGTGATCCATGGCTACAATTTTGGGCTAAAACTGTTTCTTTCGAGCTCATAATGGATTTATTCTCCATCTGTGTAATAGGTTCTGGTGAGAAAAGAGACCGAAAAACATTCTGAAAACTATTTTTGCTCTCTAGACTAGCACTCTCATTAGAAACGCTGATTCTCTGATCATGAACTTTATGATTCTTTAAGCCTTTTAACATGTTTGAAATCCAATTCATGAAAGAGCTATCTTTGTTAATTGCATATTCGTCGGGTAGTTTCTTGATTCTTTTACTTCCAAGAATCAACTGCTGCTCCAAGCTACATCTCCTCTTTCTATCAGTAAACAAATTTGCACTTTTGCAGCTTTCTATGCTTCCATGGCTCTCAACCTCTTGGATCTCCTCATTTTCTTGACAAAAAACTAACCTTTCTTTATCTTCATCTCTTTTTTCATTCTCATCGGCAGCATCTTGGGCATTTTCACAAGGATCACCAAAGATACCATCTTTTTCAACATTTTCCTTGGGCTCACACTGATTCATAGCTTCAATTTCCAACGGTGGTCTACTACTGGAACCCGACCCATTAACACCACTAGTCATTCTATCTTCTGCTGCCCCTCGGTTTTGTGGACCTACACCAAACCATATTCAAGTTGAGCAACTAAAAATGGAGATCAACATAGTCAACAGAAGGCAGACTTTGACATTTGAGGTTATTTTTGATAGTTGACATTTCTAGAAACCAAATTTTGTCACAATTTTTAACAAAACCTGAAAATAGATGCAGAGATTAGACCTCCATATTTGGAATCACAAGAAGGATTCGGTCATTAGACTTCAAAAATCCAAAACGTACCTGCGCAGCTGGAAGACTTGACAACTTCCTCACTGGAAACAGAGTGACCCTCGCTAATGTGTTTTTCATTTCGAGTCGTGTCATGAGACTGTAAAAACCCCAAATTATCACTTGGACCAACTTCCCACATAAAACTAGGTTTCTTTTCAGCAAACTTTATGATATTCAAACCCTTTTGTGGAGACCAAACTAGCTCGGCTAATGTATCATATCCTGCATATGTCATCATATTTCCCTTTGAATTTGAATTTGCATTTGCACCTGCACCTGCAGCTGTATTGCTATTCTTCCTTTGGTTAGCAATACTCAAAGCAAGCTCCAAATCTTCTTCTGTATCATGCACATTTGTCATTAATCAAATGCCACATTCAACACAAATCCTGAAAGGGGAAGTGAACTCGATTTTAGATTCAACATGAACACACACACACAAGCATCATCAATGTTTCATTTGATATCAATGATGTAAAATGCCACATTCAACACAAATCCTGAAATGGGAAGTGAACTCGATTTTAGATTCAACATGAACATACACACACATGCATCCTCGATGTTTCATTTGATATCAATGATGTAAATATTGATGTGCATATGAAACACTAATGAGATCCTTCAACTTATGATTAATGTTCAAGATCAGTAGATCAATTGGTAACAAGAGTAATTATATACACACCGTTTAAAAACATGTCTAATTCCTTTTATGTTTGACATATGGCTTGGCCATTTTCTCAGCCCTTTGATCATACCACAGATCTTGATATTCTTGTTAGGTTGACTTTTATACATACTAATTAGAGATACTGATCTTTTTTATATAATAATGAATTGAAATATTCCCAATTTGGAGTCTTTCCACAAAAGAATATGTTACTGACATAGTTCAAAGATCCATAGAAAGAAAACATTGCAGTTTCAAGAAAGTGCATCTTCAAATCCTCCATATACATTAAGAAAAAAATAATAAAAAGTAAACTACAAGATGCTAATTAAGAATTAAACGACCAGGATCTTTTAATTAACATAAGGAAAAGATGGGGTCAGTAATTAATAACAACAAGATCAGCTCTGTTCAAAATTTACTGTTTACATGGATAAAGTTTGTTACGTGCAAATCAACTCTGTTCGTAATGATGAAACCATACAATTAAAAAAACTAAATTTAATTATATTCAAGTTATCCAGACGGATTCTAGACATCAAAGAAAGAATATAAATTCAGATATGAATAAACGAATATAACCATTTCAATCCAAAGAAACGGAGAGAACCCACTTACCTCAAAAAGCCATTAAATCGATTCAATTCTCTCTCAAAGCCAAAACCCGAGTGTTTGACTGAATTTTGTCAAGAAGTCAAAATTCGAAATGGAAAGAATAGAAGAAGAGAACAGGAAAGGAAAAAGGGTTGCAACTCCGTGTAAGTGTAATGCCAGGCCAGGCGTCTCGATTCCGAGTATGACATGCATACAGCTGCTTCGTTGAGGAGTGTGGTCTATGATCTTCCACGTGTAACTCTATGAATGGCTAGTAACAAATTTGTAGACAATAATTGGATTTTCCCCTATAAGCTTTGTAGTCAATATGTCTTCTCAAGGATACCTACTAATCTTTCTAAATCTGTATTTGCAATATTCATACATTTCTATAAAGTGTTCTCTTCAATTCCTTATAAGTCATAAGAAAATTAGTAGATATACTAGAAGGATTTAGCATTTTCTTTATTACGGTATTCAATAGGTGGTTCTTAAGGTTTGTCAAAATTACAGATTTGGTTCTTTTATTAATGAAAGTACACGAGTGATCCTTATTTTACCCAAATATTGTAATTGTGATCCTTTATGCTAACTGAAGTTCACTTTAACTGTTAGTCAAATGACAAATCAGCCATTTTGCTTACTATCCTCACTAGCAAACACAACTACTATATCCTTGTGAAATTACGAATTACACCTATATCCTTCTAAAATCTTATATATATCCAGTTACTTAATTTAACCACAATTAAACAATTTGGAAATAAAACAATTATAATTACTAAAATACTTTGTTTTTATCAACGAAAGAGTCGTCGCCATCTCTTGTACTTTTCGGTACAGGCCTACCGGTTTAATTCAACAACCATCGACTCTTTTCCTACATTCTTCTTACTGCTTCATCTCCTTGTTTATCATTAACCCGTATGTTTCCTACCGACATCGGTTCTTCGAGGAGATGAGTCATAAGGCAGATTACCAGGAAACTAATTGCAATTACTAAGAAACTAATTGCAATCAGAGTCTAGATGTTTTATAAGGTTTCATGAATTACTTGAAATCTACCAATAAAACATCGAGATACATTAGAAATGTTTTGTTTTAAGGAAATAAATGATAATTGCTTAGTCTGTAATATTACGACATCCTCTTACCAAAACGAAATGTGGTGGGTGGTGATCACCGTCTATATGCACCACCGCAGATAGATGGAATCTGCATATGCACAGGTGCACCTGTTGAGACATGTGTTGAAAAAAAATCATAGTAATATGCACATGTGCACATATCTAATGATGTGATCGGAAAAACTAAGCAAACACGATTTTTTTTCTTCCAAAAAATATAGCAAGATCAATCTAAAATTAAATAGCATAGTTTTTTCATTATTTTGGTATAAATTTCGTATTCTAAAACCTTTGTGTTTGGTAAGTATATTAGTTTTTAAAAAAATGGTGGTAAATGTCATAATGTCCAAATTATCCCTAATTAATTACCTTAAACATATGATAAGTTCGATTTAATTAATGTTATTCACTAACAAACATTTAATCTAGACCCTCCATATTTTTTTATCAATGGCTATAATGATTCTCACGGTTCGATAAAGAGTTTTTGTTTAAATCCTCCTCCTCCCTCTCTCTCTCTCTCTCTCTCTATATATATATATATATATATATATAGGGGAGGGTTCAAAAGAAAACTTTTTTTGTACGAGAACTGTGAGAACCAATCTTGGTCATTCAAGTGATAAGTGGACTTCATGGATGAGAGCATTGGGGGATTGAGTGTGGCAAGGTGCATATAAGGAAGTCACGGGTGGGCAATCCAATTGAAGAAGGGGGAATTAGACGACTAAGATTGGTTCTCGTACGAAAAACAGTTCTTGTTTGAACATTTCCATATAATATATATATATATATATATGTGTGTGTGTGTATCTACTTTTTAGACCGGTACTTACCACCATATTGTCACCACAATGGCTCCGCATCAACCATATTAACCGATCGAAGGTGAGTTAGATTTAGGGCTTTAACCTAAGTAGGGTTTTCTAATTTATTTATTTGGGTTTTAGATTTTCGTTTATAGAATCATAGATGTCATTCATATTTGCATTTGTTAGTGTTCACATCTGCGGTTAGCTTTGTTTGTTTTGTATATGACTTTCAAAATATAACTAAATGTGCATATCTAAATATATTCTCATATAGTTTGTATCAGATAAAATATAATATAATTAACTGGCTTCATTATTAAAAATAAGAAAAAAGAAATAAATATATATAGGTGATGATTCTTATAGATGAATTTATTATACACGTTTTTTTTTACATAATATATTTATAAGGGTGGGGATTACACCTTAATACAATTTTTGTCTTATTAACATGTAATATGTATTGTTAAATATTTATGTCTGTTATGTATAGATGAATTTTATTATGTACAAATCGACTACGGTGGCTTTGAAGCCGGAGGCAACATCAAATCAAAATGGCGTCTTATTTATTCATAGCTTATGTCTTTGTTCAACTCTAGAAAGAAAAAGTCCAAGGCAATGAAAGACGTACTCAACACTGCTACCTTCCACCCACTTGCTAACTCATCTTTCATAGTTAATGTTTCTCGATCAACTCTCTTAGCTTAATTTGGTCAAATAATTGGGGGTAATTAATTAGGGATGGTAAAAACCTCGCATCCGATGAGGAACCCGATCTCCGATCCTGATTTTACTAGGGAATTCCCGAGTTGACCGAGGATGAGGATGAGGATGGGGACGGGGATTCCCCGAACTTAGAAATGGGGATGTGGGTGGGGATGGGGATACCCCTCGGTTCCCCGAACCCATACCCAATGACGAACCCGCACACACACACGTGTATATATATATATGTATATATCAAATTTTAAAGTCAAATTTCTCATACAAATATACGTTTGTATGCGACTTAACTTTCCTACATTAACATGGATGTCAATAAGATTGTTTTTTGTTTGAACATACATAATCGTCTTATACGATTTATTAAACAAAGTGAACAGAAAAACTAATAAGATGAAATGACTAATATATTTTTTATAGAATCAACTATAAAAGTATTATAAGCGTCTTTTATGGACATATATATTAGAGAAATACATTGTGTCTTTTAGCAAGAACATTATTTATCTTACGAAAATATACAATACTTGATTGATTACATTTTGATGTGAACCAGTTGTAAGGGTTAAATTACATTTATAACTCTAGTTATATATAAAAATTCTCATGTATATCTATTTACAAAAATCGATTTTATAGACAAAGAAAAATCCCCGATACCCGACGGCGATTAGGATGGGGATGCAAGTCGATTCCCCGGCGGGGACAGGGACGGGATCGGGGATGGGGATGGGGATAGGAAGAGCGATCCCCGATACCCCCGACCCCGTTGTCATCCCTATAATTAATGTACTCTTTTTTTTATTGGGAGGTTCTATATCCTCTTATCTTTTATTCTTACTCATAAGATCAAGATAAGTGTTTAAATTAATAGATGATATGAAAAAAAAAAAGTGAACTTCATATGTCATTATCTACTAAGAAGTAAGATTTTGTACAAAAGAATAAAATTTTCCTTTTTTGTTAGAACTCCTTATTCTACAAATTATTATCTTTTAATATCAGATCCAAAAATTATTATCATAAATTAAATATGGACATTCTAAAAATCTTCCTAATTATTATTATTATAACGTCATTTGACAAGCATCTAAAAAATATATGATATAGGGAAGCCCTTGTAATTAATATTCAAGTGGTTATCATCTTCAAATATAAATAAGGCTACATGCATCAAACTTATAAAGTGATTTTAATCTTTTATTTAATAAAATAAATTTAATTGATTGATTAATCCATTTAATCACTAATTGGGACTCTACTTTTAACTTTTCTAAGTTAAAATTAAATTAAAATTATTAGAGAAATTTCGTATTTGCGCTTCTTAAACTTTAAAATATCATATTTGTCCACCCTAATTTACAAATATCATATTTACCCTCTATAACATTTCAAAATATCACATTTAACCAAAATTTTAATTTTATCATTTCAAAATATTTTATAATAATTTTAAATTTTGTTAATCTTAACCAATAAATATTTGACCTTATTGTCCTAATTGTAACAATAATGATTGATAATTTGTACAAGAAATACAGTCATGTCTATTCGTATTATGATACCATGTTTCTTCCGTCATGTCTGCCTTCAACCTCGTGTATGATATTAAACCACTTTATATATATCATTTTCTTAACATTTACCCTTTCTCATTTTCTTAAACCACTTTATACATCACATGAATATCTAATCTATCTAGTATAATATTAAAAAAGTAAGCAGAAATATTTTAATAAAGATATTATCAATGATTAGAATAGAATAAAAGGATCATATCCCATAAAGAGATTGTCTGATCAAAAAGTTGAAGTATCGTATGTCTCGAGAAACTAATAATTAAGGTCTTAAACATATATGATATATGTTTTTGACTGAAAAATTAAACCGGAACCAGAAATGGTTGGAACCGGGCTAGAGTATTCGGTTCAGTTATCGATTCTCATAAAATCTTATTTTCAATTTTCGGTTTTTTCGGTTCCGGTTTCATCGGTTATCGAGTAGTTCGGTCTTAGAACCGGAAATGGTTGTTATATGATTTTGTAGTTGTCATATTGTTGGCTATAAACTATTATTTTTTGTGATATGTTTGGTTATTGAACTATTCTTATTGGCGATTTGGTTAAGGTTATTGTTTGTAATAACGACGTCAATGAACTAGTATTTATTGGTCATATGTTAGTGTCGATGATGCATGCATGTTCACTTACGATTTAAAGTATTTTTAGTGTTAACTTTAAACCGTTTAGTTCTTTTGTTATTAGTTAACCTTTATAGGTAAAAAAACAACTAATATAAATGTATCATATTTGCCTTTAATAACAAAAATATTCACCGGTTATCGGTTATTTCGGTTCCCACTCTTGAAACCGGTTCCAAAGTAAATTTTCGGTCTTATCCGGTTCTATACCCGAAATAAGCGACCGGAACCGAAATCAGAACCGATTCCCTTATATTGGTTCGGTTTTCGGTTCTAATTTTTACCAATTTTAGTTATCGGTTATTTCGGTTCTAGTCCGATTCGGAACGGTTCCAGAACCGAACACACCCCTAGATATATCTATACGTTAATTACAACAATATATAACAACCAAAGATGGGATCTAACAATAAAGTTTTGGGAAAGTGTTGTTGGTTGGGGCAGTGTAAAGATAAACCTAAAATAATATAAACCTATTTCTGTAGATTTCTTTTCTTTTCTTTTTCTTTTTCCTTTTTCATTTTTACTAATGTTTAAATTAGTTGGACCAAAATTTAATCGTGAAAAACAGCGTATTACATTAACTTTTAATCTCAAGTGAATTTTTCAATTCATAAGTTTCCTCTTATACAATAGCGCTTGGTAAAGCATATTCAAGTAGGATACAACATTCTAAAGCTATTGGTATGTCTTCAATATGTCATACAATTCGGGTTTCCCAACCTAAATGCTATATCAACATTACATCACATTCTTCTTTTCTTTCTCTTTCCAACTCAAAAGCTAATGTAGTCTAATTTAATCTTACTCTACATTTTTATTTTATTTTAATAATAAATATATAAGAGATCGAGAGAGAAAGAGAGAAGAGAAGAGAGATAGAGAGAAAAGAAAAGATGAAACATTTAGGCTGGTACTCGAAGTGCTCAAACCGATCGGGTCTCAAAGAGGAGAGTATAGGTGTTTGAAGTAAACCCAATCAACCCGAAGGCTTCATCTTTTACTTAGGGTGATGTCATACCGGAGGTCTTATTAGTAAATCTAAAGTATTTGGGTATATTTTTTTAATTTATTAGTCACATAAATACTTAATGTTAGATTTGGGAGGAAAAAAGTGTTCTGAAATCGTATATAAACTTATACTGCTTGAAGGATCGTGTATACACTATTCGAATCTGATATTTCGACCATATGCCTGTTACACAAAATCCAGATTATATGGATAATCCTTAAAGGAACAGCTCGTATCAAGATACCAATATAAGACCACAAACTAGGTGTTTATATAGAATTCAAAATCTTTGGATTACCAAGATAAGATCAATCGGTTCGTATACTGATTCTATCCCATAATTAAGGGATGGCACTGCCCCTTAGACCCTGCAAGGGGGCCCCCGTCATTAGGTCGAACCTAGATCAAACTCGTTTTATACAAGTGTGCACTTCACACCTCCGAACTTGTCTCAAATCAAGATATGAACTTCATTGGTAATTTGTAAACTCAAGTACACTAAAATGACCCAATTACACAAAAATCAACAACACATAAGCACATAAATATCATAACGACTATGCAGTCAATAGCGGTGGGATAGCGGTTAGCGGACCTGGGCAAAATAGCGGAGGTGCTAATAGTGCCGCTATTTCCGTTATTTTTAGCGCTATTTTCCGGTAGGGTAGCGGTTTACACTTTTTTTTTGAGATTATACTTGTTTTGAGCAGCCCTTTGAGCCCGTTTGATTTATGTCCAAGACTCCAAACCCAATATAATATTAAATCTAGTTGTCGCATTCTTTTCCTTCTTCTTTGACGACACCCAAAGCAGTCCAACCTTCATCTTCCTTCAACGTCAACTGCTCCAGCCTTCATCTTCCTTCGACGTCAACAGCTCACACTCCACAGTCGATTCCTAGCCGTCGCCACCGAAAACCCCACCACCACCACCACAGAAAACCCCACCATCGACACCATAGAAAACCCTAACCACCATCAACACCTCTCTGCAGCACAAACCCTATATCTTTACCCAAATCGTCAAAAAAACCCTAGATCCATACCCAAATCATGTAAAAACCTTAGATCTATTTGAAGATGAGGCGGTGACAGTGGTGCTTTCACCGTGAGAAAGAGAGATGAGGCGGTGGTGGTTACACAATGAGAGAAACAGAGAGGAGAGATAGAGAGAAGTGTAGATATCACCGTGAGAGAAACAGAAAGAGGAGTGGCAGTGGTGGTTATGGACGGCGGCGATTGTCCAAAAAGAGAGAGGTTGTTCCTTTTTTAACCCATTAATAAAATTTTCACCTCCTCAGTCCTCTCCCATCCCCGAGGAGGAGGTGGTGGTTGTTGTCCAAAGAGAGACTTTGCCAAAAAATAAACCCTAAAGAAAATATGGGACATATAATAAATATTAATATTTTAGTTTTAATAAATAACAAAAATAAGGATAAGATTGTAAGTTTACCATGATTTAATAGAGTTAATTAATTCTCACCGTTAAAAATAACCTTTCTCAATTCTCATCACAAAATGGTTCATAAAAAACTTTCATGATCACTTTTAAACGTTTGAAATTTTGTTGGAAAAAGTATCGTTAATAATCGAAAGAAACTATGGTCTTAGAAATTTTCTTTATATATATATGTTATTTGTTCTTTTAATACTTTCACAAGAATAATGAACTAAATTAGCTTTTGTATTATCTTTATTTTATTGTATTTAAAAATAAAAAAAGATGGATAATATACAAATCTAAATCGGTGGTTGAAGTGAAATGGGAATGATATTATCAATACGACAGGATAACATGCATCTATCCTAATAAGATAAAGAGTTAATTCCTATAGCGATATAATAAAGCATTTGTTCATATATGTATACAAACAAAATTCAAACCATATATAACCCAACTATATTTTTACCCCCGAAATATAATATATATTTATTATTCTCCTCATAAACCTTTCTTTTCATCATCCTCATATAACATCTCATCTTCTTCTACCAAATCTTTGCCCTGCCCCAACCAACACCACTTTTGCAAAGGCCCCGCCACGAAGCCCCCAAACCACCGCCACTGCCCCACCAATCGCCACCAATCGCCAGTCCACTCCACCGCCTACTTTGTCTTGGGTGTTAACAACTCCAGTCTTTTGGTCTCCGGGCACCGACTCGACACCCCCATCATCAAAAGATATCTTGGTGGCAATTGTTGCCATGAATGCACATCTAGAGAGTGTCGGGTCTTGTTTCCGTGCAATTTGATAAGCTCTGAACCCGCCGTGTAACTTCTTCACGGTTCCCCACATTCCATGACGTACGCCTAACTTAGCCACATCTCGCGGGATTCCCATGTCTTCGCTATGCAGTAGTATTACTTCACATGAAGAAAGTTGCCCATCTCCTTTTCGGGATTGCACTGCATTCGGTTTACACATACCAATCAGCTAGCGCCCAAGAGAAAAGAGGAGCACAAAGCCTTGGCTTGGGCCCAGAAAAGCCCAGGCCTGTACGGCCTGGTTAGGACTTTCAGAACAGACTGAGCCTAGGACCTGGCTTTTCTAGCCCAGTCTCAAGCTTTATCTTGTTTGCTCACCTCTAGCTAGAGGTGGCAATTTCAACTAGTATGAAAACGGATCAAATTGACTTGTATTTGTTTCATAGCGAGCCATAAAGGTATAATATATATACAAGTACAACATAAGGGTAGCTAAATGAAAAGGTCAAATGGGTTAAATAGCAGATGGATGAAATTAACGATACTTACCAGGTCTGATCACCCAGCTTGAGAAGTAATGGTCCACACGCCTCGGCTTGTCACGCCGCCGCAGAGCAGGATACGGCACTCCCTGCATCAATTCAGCTTCATATATAACCTAATATTGCACTATCTATATCTATCTGTGTGTGTTTGTGTGTGTGTCAAACAATATCCACTATATAGCAATCATATTAGGGAAAATTAGCAACTATGTTATCATCAAATCAGAAATCAGTAATAAGGAGTTATGACAATAAAAAAACCATGCCTGATGATACAGATTCTAGGTTCAATTAAGAATCATTTAGAGACGACCGCCTTAATAGCAGATGCATTTGGAATTTGATTCTCGTTAGTGTTGAATTAGATTAACTTTTTGGTACTTATCACGGCTCTGATTTGTGCCCTCTGGCTTAATGCAATATAACATTCAATACAAGATTCCTTTAAAACTAAGGCTAACTTATTAAATTCACAATCATACAACAATTGTGATAATTCTTTAGCAAATATTTATACTAAATACAATAACAGTAATTAAGAAAAATAATTTTAGAGTTAGCTCTCACCTGCTAGAACATCCTTTGCAGAGCTATAGTACAAGAATACAAAATGAGTTTGTTAAAGTAATTAAAAATTTTAGTTTTCGTTTCTATTAGACTTTTTAGGGTGTTTTTGGTTATCGATGTTCTATCCTCACCCCTTTATCATTCATGATTTCATGTTTCTGGTTACCAATTTACTCTTAAATCTTACCTTTGTAACACAGTAGTAAGTCTTCCCAGCTTCCCATATCCTACGACCGATGACATATTCTCTATCACTGCAGAAAAATGGGAACTGCATGCATGCATGCACACATAAAAGTAAGCTGTTATAACTTTATTCAGCAGGAAAGATTGCCTACTTGTGTACATGTGAATGTTCCTACTGAACCTTTTTTATCCAGTTGACAATCATCGTTCCAGTATGAGGGCACTCTTCCAGTATCTTTACATAAGTCAGCATCGGGTCCCACTTAGGCCGAAATTCATCATCCCAGAAGAAATCTCTAACCAGCTCTGGTGTTGCATCTTCAAACACAGTTCTGCTACGGTACACAACAGGCCCAGTCTGATATAAATCAAAGAGAACAAAACGAGATTAAGAAAGAATTAAATAAGCTCTCATTCAGGAAACATCCAAGGTGGGAGGGTTAAGAATCAGGTCAAAACAGCTTTTGTCTGAAACGGGTCACTTCTAGTAGGGGTTGTAATAGGTTGGCTTGACCCCCTAAATACTTTTTATGTACATACCTTAACTTTTAAAAGAAATTAACATGCGCGTTAAGATTTATAAAAAACTAAATTACCTACAATAATAATCTAGACATTTGAATTAAACAAGTTAGAATGTTGCATGCATTAGAGAGACTTCGGATGAGTTTCAACTTTCAACTTGTTCCACCTGTTCCCTTTGTAGCTACTTTTTATATTTTAACCAGTTTAAGATTAAAAAAAGAGAGCCCAAATGGACTCGCTCATAAGTAAATGGGTTAGAAATACTAACTCTACAGAACATGCAGCTAAACACAGATTCCTCACGAACCAACCTCGTAGTATGATCATTTAGCCCACACATTTTACTAGTAAACTTCAGTTGGGGAAAGAGATGTTTGACCCAATCACTAAATAGTAAGTTCAGGCTAATATGCTCTGGAAGCTATTTATCAACTACTTTTTGCCATCAAACCTACCTGATACAGATCGTGAGTTATTGGTGACTAATACAAATGGGCCTAAGACATTACGTGTGTATACTAGGAGGACTAAAAAGGGAAATATGAAAAGTGACTAGAGTTAGTTAGAGGAGAGAAGGGAATAAAAGGGAAGGGGGATCCTGGTGTCATGTAGGCAATCAATTTCTCTTTCTTGTTTGTTTTAGGCTCCAACCTTGTGGTTGTGAGAGAGGGCTAGTCCGTGGAACTTTTTCTTCATTGTAATCTGTTCTTCAATTCTGCAATTACATCATACCTTTCTTCCCTATATTCTGTGACATCTCTGTCTTTAATTCTCATTACGTATCATTGGTCCGACCTGCCTCAGACCTGCCTCCGCCTTCGCCTGTTTTCCTCTGTTTTTCTTCTTCATTCATGGAGAATCGTTCTGTTCAATCTTGTTTGGAGCAGCATGAGGAGTTGATTCAGTGTTTGCAATCAGAGGTGTTTGACATGAAATCTTCCTTCGAGTCTGACCGTTTTGAGTCGGTGGAGTCTCATAAGGCTGTCATGGGGTGGATTAAACAACATCGCAAATAACCTCGGGATGATTCTGGTGGTGTCCACGATCCACCGGGTGACTCTCTGGAGGGTGGGGAGTGGTCGGTGAAGAATGATTCGGGTCCACCTAGGGGCTCCGATGCTTTTCCATGGGCTGTGAAGAAGATTAAATTACCAGAGTTCAGTGGGTTCAATCCTCAGGGTTGGATTCAGAAGGCCAAACTTTATTTCGACATTAACAATACTCCACCATCGCTCCGACTTCGTCTGGCTCAATTGAGCATGGTCGGGGTCGCTCAGCACTGGTTCACGATTGTCCAGCAAGTCCATGAATCTCTCACTTGGGAGCAATTTCAAATCGACCTCCTCCATCGTTTCAGTGGCTTGGAAATTCAAAACCCATATGAGCAGCTGGCCACAATTAAACAGTCCTCTTCAATCCACGATTATATAGATGATTTTGAGTATTTGCTATCGTTAGTTCCCAAGCTACCGGAATCCCAAGCGCTAGGGTATTTCATCGCCGGTCTTCGTGATGAGGTCAAGCGTTGGTCCCCTGCATCGTCACCATTCTCGTCTCGACGCCATGTATTTGGCAAAAGATGTTGAGGAAATGTTATGACCGTCGTCCGGTAACCTTTCACACTCTCGCTTCCGATATCATTCGTTGTCGGGGTCTAGCCCATTGGGCCAGGGTGATGGATGCTCTTGTAGCATGGGCCGGGGTGATGGGAAAGGCCCAATCTCTCCGAAGTCGGTGGACCGTTCTTCTATTATTAAGCCCTACTCGCCGGTACGCTTCTCTAGATCTCCATTTCCGAATGCTTCTACAGGTGGTCATCGTGACAAGGGGTTTCGCTCTTTGAGTCGGACCGAGTGGGAGGAATGTCGCAAAAAGGGATTGTGCTTCCGATGTGGTCAACAATATGGTCCAACTCATAAATGCCCCGAAGGTAAATTGCGTATCTTACTTTTAGGAGATGATGAAGACGATTTTGATTCCAAAGATTTTGGGTGTGTCGAAGCACCAGAGGACCAAACCTCCGCCGGTGATGATCAAATTCCTTCCGGAATGTGTGTTGTTCTAGAGTATTTTGGTGTGGCGTGACGATGAAGTTTAAGGGAGCTATCCGTGATATTCCGGTTTGCATTTTGATCGACAGTGGTGCCACACACAATTTCATTTCTCGAAATTTGGTAACTTCTTTGTCTCTACCTTTTGTCGCCTGTTCTGGTATTAGTATCAAGCTGGGTGATGGACACAAGGTTGTGGTTGATCAGCAGTGTCTTAACCTGAAAATCCTTGGGTGTTATGATTTTACTATTGATGCTCTTATTTTTTATGTTAGGAACTTGATTTGGTTTGGGGTATGGCGTGGTTACAAACTCTTGGAGAATTGATTTATAATTGGGAAAAATCTTGGATGAAGTTCAATCTTAATGGCGTGTCCATTCTTTCGCAAGGGATGAAAGTTACGCAGGAGTCTTTTGATTCTCTACAACAATGGTTACGAATTTCGGATGATCAGGGATTCCGTTACAATCTGTTTCAGGGGGTTCCCATGACTTCGGTACGACTCTATCTACTCAACAAGCACATTCCCTACAGCAGCTATTACACCAATTTTCCGCTGTAATTCAGGCTCCTTCGGGGCTGCCACCCGCTAGAACCCGTGACCATGTGATTACCTTGGTAGCTCCTCATGAACCCATTTTTGCACGTCCCTATCGCTATCCACATGTGCAGAAAACGGAAATTGAACGTCAAGTGCAGGAACTCCTTTCTATCGGCATGATACGCTCTAGCAAGAGTGCCTTGTCTAGCCCCATGATTTTAGTTCGCAAGAAGGATCAGTCATGGCGGATGTGTGTTGATTATAGAGCTCTTAATAAAGCAACAGTGGCTGATAAAGTTCCGATTCCCATGGTTGATGAATTAATTGATGAATTACACGGCTCTCAATTTTTCTCAATACTTGACTTAAAATCAAGGTACAATCAGATTCGTATGCACCCGGATCGTATTGAGAAAACGGCTTTTTGGACCCACGATGGACATTACCAATATTTGGTAATGCCGTTTGGGTTGATGAACGCTCCGGCGACTTTTCAGGCTGTAATGAACGATATCTTTCGCCCTTGGCTTCGTAAAATGGTGGTGGTTTTTTTTCCATGACATTTTGATCTACAGTTCCTCGTGGAATCAGCATATGGCAGATTTGAGTGTGGTGTTAAGGATTTTGGAAGATAATCAGTTTGTGGTTAATCAACAAAAGTGTTTTTTTGGTCAGCCGTCAATTGACTATTTAGGACATGTTATCAATGGAAATGGTGTGGCAATGGATCCTAAAAAAAATTGAGGTTGTGGTGGCTTGGCCGGTTCTAACAACTATCAAAGCTTTAAGAGAGTTTTTGGGCCTCACGGGTTATTACAGAAAGTTTATTCACCACTATGGTAGTATAGCCAAACCTTTAACCAATTTGACAAAAAAAGAGGCTTTTTTGTGGCATGGGGGAGCTCAAATGGCATTTGATCAGTTAAAAAATGCCATGATTTCCGCTCCGGTGTTGGCTCTTCCTGATTTTAATCAACCATTTGTGGTGGAGTGCGATGCATCGGGGCGAGGTATTGGAGCGGTTTTAATGCAACAACAAAAACCTATCGCCTACTTTAGCAAAGCTTTAAATGAGCGTAATTTGGCCAAGTCCGCTTACGAACGTGAAATTATGGCTTTGGTTTTAGCTGTGCAACATTGGAGATCATATTTGTTGGGAGCCACTTTTGTGGTTTATACCGACCAAAAGAGCCTCAAATTCCTATTACAACGGCGTATCACAAGTCCAGCTCAACAAAATTAGGTAGTTAAATTGTTGGGTTTTAACTTCGAAATTTGTTATAAACCAGGACGGGAAAATCGGGCGGCGGATGCTTTATCGTGTAAGGCAAAGGAGGGGGAATTATCTACGTTTTTGTCGACTCCTCTATGGCTGCAAGGGGCGGAATTACTTGCGGAACAAAAAGCAGATGCAGAAATTTCCAAGTTGATTCAGGATTGTGTCTCACAACCAAATTCTCGTCCAGGGTATTCCACCAACAATGGCATTTTATTCTACAAGAATCGTTTCGTCCTCCCTCGAAATTCTAAGTTTATACCTCTCCTTTTGAAGGAATTCCACACGTCTACTTCTGGGGTTACTCGGGTTATTACCGCACGTATCGTCGTTTAGCGAAGAATTTGGATTGGCCAAGTATGATTGAACGGGTTAAACAGTTTGTAAGGGCCTGTGATATCTGCCAACGTTGCAAAGCGAGCTCGGTGGCACCATGGGGTTTGTTACAGCCATTGGATGTTCCGCATGTTATAAGGGAACATATTTCAATGAATTTTATCTTGGGGTTGCCAAAGTCAAGGGGATTTGATGCACTGTTGGTAGTGGTAGACCGGTTGTCTAAGTATAGTCATTTTATACTTCTTAAACATCCCTATACCGCTAAGTCTGTGGCTGAAGTTTTTGTTCGGGAAGTTGTTCGCCAAGGTACTGAACTTCGCATGAGTTCAGCTTATCATCCCGAGTCGGATGGACAGACAGAGGTGATTAATCGCTGTTTAGAGACGTATTTGCGGTGTTTTGCAATTGATCAGCCCTGGACTTGGTCTATTTGGGTTCCTTGGGCTGAATTTTGGTATAATTCCACATTTCATGAATCTAAGTGGCGATCTCCATTTGAGGTGGTGTATGGCAGAAAACCACCGACTGTTACTCAGTTTTGCTGGGCGAAATTCAAGTTCAACAGGTGCTGGAAGAGTTACAAGATAGGGATAAGACTCTCAAACAGCTTCGAGTGCATTTGTGCGCGCGCAGGAGATCATGAAACGTTGATAAACATCGACGGGAGGTGAATTTTTCGGTGGGAGAATGGGTCTATGTGAAATTGAAACCCTATCGTCAGCAGTCGGTGGTCAATCGCATTCATCAAAAATTGGCCCCTCGTTTCTTTGGTCCTTTTATGATCACGGGCAAAGTAGGTCCAGTGGCGTATAGACTGGATCTTCCTCCTACATCTAAGATTCATCCTGTTTTTCTTGTTTCGTTGTTAAAGAAAGTTGTGCAAGGCCCAATAGATGTTGTTTTACCTCCAGAATTGGACTTGTCAGCTGCTGATTTAATGACACCGGTGACTATTTTAGCTGCTCGTTCTATCAGGATCCATAGTCAAGACGTGGAGCAATGGTTGGTGCAATGGCAAGGAAAACCCATTGAAGAGGCTAACTGGGAAGATGTTCTGGTGATTAAAAGTCAATTTCCTGATGCAAGTCTCGAGGACAAGACTTTAATTGCAGGAGGGAGTAATGATACAGATCGTGAGTTATTGGTGACTAATACAAATGGGCCTAAGACATTATGTGTTATGCAGTTATCTCGGTCAGATATCAAATATCGGTCAAGGACTGATATTTGAAATCGCGGATATCGCGGTGAGATATCGGTTTTTATATTTTGTAGAATATATATATAATTAAAATCATAAAAAATTAAATAAAAAGTATAGCATAAAAGTTAATAGATATTAATATGGGAATTGTTAAAGGCTCGTAGCATGAAAGGAATACTGCTAGTCGGCAGTCGCTAATTCGATGGAACTACTTCGATGGAATAGTGGAGTCGCTATTGCTACTTCGATGGAACAGTGGAGGAAGAAAGGTACTGCAGTTGATGGAAGCAGTGTGCCGATGAAAGTGAAAGGTGTTTAGGGCTGTTACTTTTTTAGGTTTAATTTAAAAGTGGGTTGGGCTCTAATTTAAGAAATGGGTTGGGCTTTAAATAGGTTAACACTTAGCAGACCCAAAAAAAAGTTGCACAATACAAAAATTTGTTAAAAACCGATATCTCGTTTTGCAAATCTCGGCTAAATATTGGTCGATATCGCTGAGATTCTCGGCTCCGATATAACCTGCTGATATTTGAAACGATATTTTGTTTACCTCCGATATCCGAGATCTCGGCGAGATATCGCCGAGATTGACCGCATAGATTACGTGTGTATACTAGGAGGACTAAAAAGGGAAATATGAAAAGTGGCTAGAGTTAGTTAGAGGAGAGAAGGGAATAAAAGGGAAGGGGGATCCTGGTGTCATGTAGGCAATCAATTTCTCTTTCTTGTTTGTTTTAGGCTCCAACCTTGTGGTTGTGAGAGAGGGCTAGTCCGTGGAACTTTTTCTTCATTGTAATCTGTTCTTCAATTCTGCAATTACATCATACCTTTCTTCCCTATATTTTGTGTCATCTCTATCTTTGATTCTCATTACGTATCACTACCCAAGTACCCATGGAAGCAACAAAACTCAAGATAAGGGACTCCTAATACATATAGGCATGGTCACTCTAAATAGTACATATTGTTCATAAAAACAACTCGAAAGATCAAAATTGAAGCTCTTTGGTGTTTTAATATCATAACTTTTTGGAATCTAGAACGCATATCCTCAGGAACCGCTATGAAGTTAAGGGCTAAAATCAATATGACAACTGGACAAACTGTGGCAACATGTTCTATAATAAAGAAATAGCATCCAGACAAGATGAGTGTAGCATTCAAGGGTAGTCATCTGGGTTTTGCTTTATCTCTAATATGTTCAACGGGGAACTAAAAAAAGTTTAGCTTAACAAACATGGGTTGAAAGACGGCTAAAGTATAATATATCCACCTAAATCATTCATATTATTATAATAATAGAACTTGTTTTATTGTATTGACAACTAAAAATTGTTCAACATTTACCTCGGGTTCATAACGCCAAGCTTGACAAGCCATGTTGGAGGTGGAGCGTTCAATCATATTTTGCCAAACGGCATCCTTACCATCAAGAAGATGCAACAAATATTCTAAATCCTTCTCCGTGACAACGTCGTGGTCTCCTCCCGAGTTTACAATGCTGCACCTGTGAATCAAGATGATTAGCTGATTTGCTGGAATCATTTTGTTATATAAGAAGAGCATTAGCAAGATTTAAAACCAAATTAAATTTGACAAACATGTCAAGAAAAATAACCCACCTAATTAATAGCTCACAAATATCATTCCTTAAATGTGGATAAGAACACCAGAAACAAACTCAAGTCAACAGCAAAATAAAATTTTATTTATGCAGCAAGTAATGCAAAATCAGGAACATAACAGGGCAAAGAACCTGATAATTGAATGGTTACACAAGTATGCCAGTTACTAAAGTAAGATAGTAAATAGCTCTTGTTATCATAATTCTACTGTCCAACCACT
The DNA here is from genome assembly GCA_038502395.1 of Dittrichia graveolens. Taxonomy (NCBI): domain Eukaryota; kingdom Viridiplantae; phylum Streptophyta; class Magnoliopsida; order Asterales; family Asteraceae; genus Dittrichia; species Dittrichia graveolens. Next base: position 3,018,814 of record JARJIL010000006.1, on the reverse strand, counting down.
AGAAAACTGATTGCCAAGTTAAGCATGAGAATTTTATTTATAAAAAAAGAAATCCAAAATTTCAAGAAATGGGCGGTGTACCCTAGGAGCGATCATCACTCATCAGTATAAGCAAGAAAGAGGAATGATACGACCGATCACCTTTTATTAAAGGGGCAATTTCATGTCACACCAAAATCTTGAAATTTCATATGTTCCCAAATCATGCTTTAAAAGCAATGTCCATTATGTCTTGAGTAATGGTTTTTTGGACGTATATGAAATTTTCAATTTTTTATAGTGGCATGTATGAAATAATGAAATTCCTGCTTTATTAAAAGGAATATATCAAAACGCAACTGTGACTGACTTCCGAGTCGTCAGCCCTTTCTCTCAAAACCCTAGAAACCGCAAGTTGACAAACAGCATTTCTGTCTACCTAATGATTTAGTTAACCCCCTGTATATGGGAAAAATTCCATATGGACAAACTCTAGTTATTGATAGGCCAAGGCCAACCCACAAGTCTAACAAAGAGGAAGGACTGGAATCACATGGGCAATAAAATGGTAGGAAAAACAAAAGTTACAGGGAAAACTTTGAATTAAGAAGCACATATGATGGGAAAGGCTAAATGCCTCTAAATATCTTTCTACTCATCCTCGTGATGGACACTTCTAAACAATCCACGCACCAACAAAAGTCAACATCACATAGTTACTTGCCAGGTGTACATTGGGGCGATGATTAGGAAGTAATTAGGAGGATTTAGCATTTCCCATGGTAGGAACGTCCAGTATCTAAATGCTAATAATTTGACTACCTTTTGTAGCAGAGCAAAAGACAAATCTTGCAATGGAAAATCAAGAAAATACAAAGTTACACCACTACTGAAAAGACATCAGGAAGCCTAAATCATAGCAGATGACTTCAACTTCAGCCATTAATAATTATCTTCCAGTCAGTCATCAAAAAACAGAAATATATTCTAATCAAGATCAAAATCATCCGACATGTAAGTAACTGACGAAAGGCTAGAAGAAAAAAAAAGAATAAACAAAGATCATACGGCTAATACCATAATGAGCCTGGCCCTTTTGGCAACTGACCAAGCAAAAGCCCTTGAATGAAATACTACAAATACCATAACTATCATGTTCACATTCACTGTATAATTTTGAAACATCCCAAATATCTATTACCTATAGCACTTGAATCCTAGATCTCCTACTATTCTTACCACAAATAAAATATAATCTATCTCTGAATGAGGAAATACAATCCTAAAATTACCACCACTATTGCATTAACAAAGTGAAATAGTTTCCTAATATTTTAGGGGTTTAATTCACCAAAATGTATTTAACCTTGCACGTTTTTTATTGTATGTATCAAGTTTTAAAAACTACTACTTAATAGTTAATATACTGAACTTTCGAAATTTACCAACTTAAACTACTTGAATCCTAAATCTCATACTATTCTTACACATGGTAAAATAGAAGAAATGCTATATCCTCCTATAAATATTCCTAATAGACATTAAAAAGTAAGCAGTGAGGTGTTGAATATTCTAGGTGCGTTCAGTTAGAAAGAATTTTAGGAAGACGTTAGGTTGATCATTGATGTAGCATTTACATCTATATAAATGATCAGAATAACCCATATAACATATCTTGTCTTCTCTAGTCACTATGACACTTATGCGTACAATTGTAGTAAATACAAACAAGATCATATAAATTCTATGGAGCCAACATTATGCACTCAAGCACAGCAAGACGCCCAATATTTCTTTCTACATCGTCACCCAACGAAACAGTACAGAATTACAGATAGCTACGAGCTACGTTGTTGAATACTATGGAATTATGACAGCAATCTACCAGAACTAATTGGTGTGCACATATTACCTTATTACTATGAGAATATCTCACTACTATAACGAAATGTATGAAAACCCAGTAACCCACCCTAACCTAGTGGTCGGACATCTCATGGTGAAACAATTCAATGGGAAACCGCCAACTTCCTGGTCTAACCACATAACCAAATCCACCTGGTAAGCAGTTCATCAGCTCAGCCAAGTTTTCTGTTAAAGACTCTAACGAGCCTGCCAATTCTACTGATTAAACTTAAACACCCTTCTATGCATATGTTATGCTCTCATGGAACATTTTTTTAACCGACATGACGCACAAGTAAGCCAAACAATCCTTTTCCTCTGTACAAGCATACACTAACTAAACACACAAAATTGATTGTAATTAGTGTCCTCATTAGAAATACTTTAGGTTTTTAATAATTAATTATTACAGGTTCAAACATTTTTCGACTTACAACTTCTGAGAATGGATAAAAGAGTAATAAAAACTTGATTTTACCAGCAATTACATAAACCAGAAATGAATTTGCAACTAATATTACCATGACCGCCATCTCAACTGCATACAAGACTAAGTCAACGGTCAAGAAGCAACATCTCAAGTAATGTTACCATTACCACCCACATCTTCCCTTGGATATTCTCATTATTAATCCTTTTTAGCTTTACATCCACCTCATTTTCATCTAACAGTATGAAAATGTTGCATCAGCAGCACCAAAACTCTCGCAATATAAATAAACAAGTCTCACTGTCAAGCCAGCAGTACAATAATCAATTAAGTTACCTAGTAAAATTCTTGAGTGCAAGAAGGAAAGCACAACATGCTCGGCAGCAAAAACTAAAACTCAAATAAAGTGGCAAGTACAGCTAGAATCCTGGAGTAACATTAGCACTTGATTAAATTTTTCTTAAAAGATTGAGGCCCAACTATGTAAAGTTTACTAATCGCAATCTAAAGATAGTCGAGACTAGGGTTAAATACATCAACAACTCAACAAATAAGACATAATCACATAGAAATAAGTTATACAAACACCAGGTTGCCGTGTAGAAACAACATCCATTTATTTTAGTAGAAGAATCTTGCATTGTCACAACTCTAATCATGACGATTACCATTACGGATAGCTAAGCTGGAGCTAGTCTTGTAAAACTACGGTATACAACATACCTTCATCCAATTTCCTAGGTTTGAGACATGGTATATCAAAAACATAAGCTAGTGTTATCATCTTATTGCTCTATAAATATTGTTCCACATGCTAACCTCCAACAACTTCCTTTATTCATATGATTACCACCAAAACTAGGCCAAAAGAACTTCCAACATATCGGTTATATCAGAGATCTAGCTTTCAATAAAATTAATCCTCCATACGTAAAAGTTGGCTCATCTCAAGAAAATGCATGCAAAAGTTAAAACCCACTCTAACTTGAAGAAATGATAAATTCTCATTTTAGGCATGCCTCTTATCTTCAATGTTGCAACTTGCAAGCATTGCATGCTAAGAAGTAAGAATCACAGAACCAACATTAAACATTCAACCAATGTCTTGTCGTCTTGATTCTTCCTAGTTCCTACACTTACATGATTGAACTATCGAAGTACACTAGCCCACTAGGTACAACCAGATAAATAATCAATTCAAACCCCAACTGCAACAGTAAAGAGTTTTATATTATCAGCTTCAACAAATCATGCATTACCCCTCTCAGATTGTGATTAAACACCTAAAGGCCGAAACATATCGAAAAACATGTATCATAGTAGCTACTATATGTAAAAATCACCTGAAGATGATTTACATAAACATTAATCATTATCAAAAATCATCATATGAAAAGCATAAAAGTCCCCAGTGGTAGGCCTAAACTAATCAGCGAAATCAAGAATTGAAGATAACATTTTAATTCCAGAATGTAACCTTCAAGCCAACAAAATCTCCTAAAATAAACCCTAAACAAACTTCACATGAACATTCATAAATCAAATTAGAAAGTAGATAGCAAGAGAAAGAAATATACTGACTTCATGTCAACGCCACTTCCATCAACATACTGAGCGGCCGGCAACGACTCCCCTCCCGGCAAGGCACGCGGCGATGATTTATCATCCTTACGCTCCTTCTCCCGGAAATTAGACCACATCCGACGACCCACAGAGAACGCGGAGAGCGCGGTGAAGGCCAGCCAGAGGCGGCGAGCACCGAACCCCGGTGGAGCCGTCCAAGCAAACCCTCGCAACTTTGAACGGAACCCTAAAAAAACAAGGCTGGTCCACCGTGGAGTCCAGGCCCAGCCGATCACAACCCCGACCATCACGGCCACCCAAATCGGGACGGCACAAAAGAAAATGTCGACAAATGTTTCAATCATAGCGGGTTTGTTGATGAAATCCATCAAATTATCGAAGTAATTTTGATCATCCATAATCTGATCACCTGATCAATACTTCATGTAAATATGAAACGTGATCGAATTAGGGGCGGAGTTCAAACCCCCGAAACGGTGCCGGAGGAAATCAGGAAGAAAGAGAAATTAATAAAGAAAAGGAAAAGAGTAAATGTGACGTGGCAACAAGTGGTTTGGGGATTAATATCACGATGGAGCGTGGATGACAATCGCCGAGCAAAGCCGTTGGGATTAAGCACAACTTGAGTTTAATTAACAATTAAGTTGGCCATCCAAATTGACAGATAATGTAGCGGCCCGATAATTTAAGAAAAAATAATAAATAAGAGGATAATGTAGAGAATTGAAAATTATTAAATTTAAAACCCTCCTCTAATAAATTATATTTTTATTATCATTTGAATCTATAATTAATAGGTTTTAGAAGAGGAAATATTAAAAGGCTCTTATCTTAACGATATCAAAATGTTATTAAGAGTTTTTTTTCTTTTTAATGTTGAGAATTCAAGTCTTAGTATGAATATATGTATAGTTTTAATATGGTATGTTGTATTTATTATTCAAAAAACAAGAGAATAAATGATAACAAAAAAAATACTTGTAACATATAAAATTCTTACCATTACTGATTATTCACATATTATAATTCTAAAACAATCACTTGTATTTCCCTTTTTCATCGAACGTTATAATATGAAAACCACTAACGGTGTTTAAATTATTGTTCTTTTTTTTAACATCACAAAACAAATGAAATAACAAATGTTCGCTCCCTTTCTTTCTTTTTATCTATTTTCCTCTCATTCATAACTCTATAACGCAATATAAATACAGATTTATATCTTGTCAAGCTTGGAATTTTTCTAAATGTGTTAAACCATGTAAATTATTGTAATTTAAGGTGATTTGCAATACATGTGTGAATTTGAAAATCTGGTTAGTGCTATCTAAAGACATATTATGCTCTTAATTCAGTGTTTTATGATTGGAGGGTCAAATAATAGTTTTGTATGATTAGATTCATACCATTTGTAACATAAAAACAATATCAGAGATTAAATATAATCAAGTATCTACTCAATCTTTTAACTTAATTTAAGTTAATTTTATTCTAATCTTTAAATACTGTCATCCCTAACCTATTTTAGTACAAATATAATTAATATTGTTATTAATATTTTAGTACATTACTAGTTACAAGGCCAGTGTGAATACATGCTCTCTTTTAACATTTTTTATTGTTTCAATGACAAAAATATTGTGTTATAGGTTAAAATATAAATATAAATTTGTAATAAAAGCCAAATATGTAATGATTTTTATAAATTATGCTCGATAAATATAATATTTTAATATTTAAAAGAGGAATTTATGAAATTCCTCTAATAATTTTAATTTAATTTTGATCAACAACAGTCAAAATTAAAATTTCAATTTTAATTAAATGAATGGTTAATATTAAACAATTAAATTTATTTTATTAAATAAAATGGTAATGATAAGTTAATAAATTTGATATACATTAGAAGATATGTTTATTCATATGGTGAACTAGTGTGAACCAAATTGTAATACTCAATTGGTCTAAAATTAACAAGGATTTGTTAACTTTAGAGTTAATTATATAAATAGTTCTTGTGATTGTCATGAAATTTTACTTTTAATTCTTTAACTTCAAAAATTATGAAAATAGTCACTGTAGTTGTCATTTTGTTTTACTTTCAGTTCTTTACACTAACTTCGGTTATCTTTTATTGTTACTTTGTTAGTCAAATGATAGTTTTGGCATTTCCTTTACTATCCTTATTTCCAAACAAGCTTTACCCATTTCAAACATATCTATTAAAAGTTTTTTTTTCTAACCTTATTACCAAACACAATTTTTCCACCCTTTATCAATTAATCTCCCTCTCACCCCCCCCCCCCCCCCCCTCTTATCTTCATCTCTCATTCTCCAGGTGTGTCATACTCTCTATCCCCCTCTCTCTCTCTCTCTCTCCTCAACACCACCCTTGGCGTCAAAACACTACCTCCAAAAACTCCACTTAACCCATAACCTCATCCAAATTCCACTTAACCCTCAACTCCCTCTCTCTCTACGCCATCACCACTCATGGTCATGCTCACCATATCTGAACTCCACCGTTGCCCATGGTGTCAAAACCATCGATGTCGTCATAACCCTGCCACCTTGGAGTGTCCCTCCTATGTCTCCGTCGTCATAACCACCATATACTTCTGCTTTGCTAGATTTAGTTAGACTTTTTATTCATTAGAGGTGCCATTCGTTCACAACCACCACCACTATACTAGATTTGAAGCAGATCAAATCCGATCCTTCCTCTACTTGCCAACTTCCATGTTAGATCCGAAGCAGATCGATTAAAAAGGGGTTGTAAATAAGTCTTTGGGGTTTGTTTCTTCTTTGTTTCAATTTTATTTTTATTTTTTTACAGCGTAAAAGCCTTAAAGGAGTTGTAAATGAGTCTTTTAGTACATTTGCCTACAAAAGTGAAAAATCAAATAGTTCAAGTGAGTGTGTTTGATCTGAAAATTTTGATGAGTTCCAAACTGAAATGTATGAAGTTTTCATCTAATCTTCAAGAACAATAAGTAGGGAGAAGTAATTAAAACTTTAAATAAAATCGAGTAAGCTGAAGAATAAAGAAAACAACATTAATCTTGTTTGGTTTAAAGAACCCTAATCAATTAACATCCTAATTTTGTTTAAAAAATAACTAAAATCTTAATCTGGTTAAAGAAATTTAAAATCTCAATTTTATATTTTTTATTACTAAATAAGACATTCAATTTAAGTAATCATAATAAAAAGGTTAAATATAAACAAAAGGATAGGATTAGAGGTTGGAGGTTGTTTGGAAACAAGGATAATAAATGAATTGATAAAAATACTATTTGACCAACGGTCAAAGTTAACCGAAGTTAATGTAAAGGATTAAAAGCGAAAGTCAAAGTTAACCGAAGTTAATGTAAAGGATTAAAAGCGAAACAAAATAACAACTACAATAACTAATTTTATAATTTTTAAAGTTAAAGAAATAAAAATAAAATTCTGTAAAAATCACAATTACTATTTATATAATTAACTCTTAACTTTATAATATAACCATTTTACCATTCATATTGTTTATTGCTATTTCCACTTTCAGTCCTTTTAAAGTTTTCATCTACGTGTGTTCCATTAAGTTTGTTGGTGTGATTTTTATTAGGAATTGTTTAAGATTTAAGTTCATTTTGAAAAGAGTAAAATGATTATTGATTACAGGTTTAATAGATTTTGGTCTAACTTTAATAAACTAGTTATTGTTTCGTAGAATTTAAAAAACTAGGATTGAATTATTTAAGGAGTTGAAATTCTAAAGAATGAGATTCCGTATCATATTTGTTTGTTAAAAATGGAACTTGAATTCAATTCCATTTCAATTATATATTTTGTTTGGTTTGTAAATTTGTCGGAAGAATTAGAATGAAATTATGTCAAATGACCAAACAAACGGGATATTCATTCCTTCGAATTTCATAACATTCCTGCGAAACAAACGGGACCTTAGATCAAATTTAAGTATTTAAGATAGAGGAATACATATAAAGTAAACAATACATTTAAAGTATAGTGATAAAGATGCTAATAACTTTTTTAAGTATGGATGAAAAGTAAAATATAAAGTTTATAAGTTCTTAAGCAGGAAGGCATATAAGTAAATTTAAAACAAAAAAATGACGAAAAAATGGGTAATTATTATCTATAGTATTATATTCTCCCTTCTCAATATTATATTATCATTTTTTTTAATTGCAAAAGAATTACCCTAAAAAGAGTTTTGGTATTGTCATCACCCTCTTTAAAGCAACAAAATATTATTAATAAATAAGAAATGAACTAGCAAGAAGCTGGATACGCAGATTACAAATTACAAAAAAGAGCCTCAAGCGCACTAACGAAGTTAACAAATCAAATACGAAAGAAAACAAACTAAAAAGATTGGAAACACAAATAAGGGACATTACATCAATCAATCCATTTTTCACTGAGCGAGGATTTTTTCAAACGATGCTTGAATCCAAAAAAACGAGAAAGCTTGAATTTGATTATTCATCAAGCATACATTTTCCTGAGAACACCTTGTTATTTCTAAGCTTTCATATGAACCATAAATAGATGTACACCACCCCCATAAAAACTTTCAAGAGATCACCTTTAAAATTCAGATTATAGCCCAAGCAAGAAGATGTAAAATATTTTGGACTCCATTGCAACTTATGCCCGGCCATCTACAAATATCAGAAAGTATATATCTCACAGTCGGACACTAAATGAATATACGGATTTCTGTTTCTTCAGCATTATTAATATTATATTGTCATTAATTATTCTTTTTTATTTTACCTTATTTAGTTACCATTAATACATTTTCACAAATCAATGATGTATTTAATGTAAGTTTAAAAAAATTCATTTTCACTAATTAAACATATAAATAATAATTTTAAAAGGAGGAATTATCGTGAAATACATTTTTAAACATCGGATAAGTAAATTAATTCGGTTTAAAAATGAAGAGTGCAAATGTTGAGAATTATTGAGATGGATAGTTAATACACGCGCAAGGCAGTATCGTGAGATGTCGGTGCGTCACAAAGTTGAAGTTTCGAAAGATGCCTTTAGTTTATACTTTATACCCGGAAAATGGTCACCCCCTGGCCGTCTTCAACTTATGATCATCATACAACCTTTACTTCACATGTTACAACTCTTTCAAAATTGGAATTCTATATAGAATTCATTACATTTTTTTTCCTTGTATTTTACACGAAATTATAAATTTAGATTTTTACTTTAAAAATTATGATATTAACTCTTATGATTTATATTTCGTTTCCCTGAGGTATTTGAAAAAACAAAAGTACTCTTGACCTTTATTTTATTCATTTTTTAACTCTAAAATCATTTCCTTTTATTAATTAATACTTAAATGTTATTAATTTATAATAAATTGTTATTGTTAAAACATTAAACAAAAATAAAATAAAATATCATCCCCCATCCATCCCCTTCAATTTCCTATCTCACTCCACCCTACTTGTCTGCAATTAATGTCACCACCACCATTCTGATCAGCCATCACCATTTTCTCCCCTTTGTATGTACTCGATTCAAGATGTTATCGACTTTGGTTTCAACACCGGAATTAGGTTTAATGTCTTTGATTTTAGGGTTTCAACCGACGATGCCATCATCACCACCATAGATCTCTTTGTGGGTTCAGTCGAAGATGAAGCCATCATCAACGTCAGAATCGAGGGTTTATCTGTCTTCAATTGACGACGCCATTATCGTTGCCAACCAGCCATCGCCACCATCCTCGACCGCAATCACCGGAAAAGACCACAACCGTTGTCATCATTGGCTGCCACATCGCCATCATCCTCGAACCTCATTACCACTGTCTCTTTCTCTTTCTTAGTATGTGAATTGATTTTCGGTTCTAGGTTTCACATTTGTTTATGATTTGGTTCATATTTGCTTTTGATTCTTGACATAGATCCGACTCTCTTTATGGGTTTTATTTTTTATTTTGATTCTTGATCCTTGGTTTAGATCAATTACCGGTTCTAATTTTTATTTTGGTGCTTGATCTGTGGGTGGTGGTGAACGATAGTAGACGCGGTGAAGTAGTGGTAAAAGTTGTTAGGGTGGAGGTGATGATATAAGTGTTTATTAATTCTTATTATATAATAATTAGTCATTTATTATTATTTAATTTTATAAATAACATTTAAATGATAAAACTCAAAAATAAAAGAAAAAATTAAGGACATATATATTTTAATCTTTTAAGTGGATTTGGACTAATATTGAAACAAAATGTAAATTACATGTATTAATGTTGTAGTTATTGAAGCACAAAGACTAAACTTGTAATTTTATACAAACCACATAACAAAAAAATGTAATTAACTCTTTTATCTATTTTATTAAACTTTGTCGGTCTTGTGAGAGTAGGGTTTGGTTGTTAACCTTCAAAATTTAAGTTCAATACTTAAACTTTTTTTTCTTAACTTTTAATTATCTAGCTTTTGTTTACTTCTTGAATTTTACCTTTCTGTATATCTATTATTTGTTAATATGATAAAATGTCAAACTTTTTATTTTTTAATTATTTTTATTCGGTGATAGAATAAAAATACAACTAGCGGAACATAACCTTTAAAGTGTAAATCATTCAAGATGCGAGTGTCTTAAGAGTAAGTGAGGGAATGTGAGAGATGAAGATTGAGATCGATAAAATAAAGAACAAAAAGAGTAGCGGTGGAATGGTGGATCTAGAAATGTTTAAGAGAGACATCTTTCATTAAAGTTATAAGATGACTTATGTAACGAACCAAAATATATATATTGATTTAAAACAGGTCAGGTTAAACTTGTAAGACATATTTCATACAGTTTACAGTAATTTGTTTTTTAATAATTCAAAGACCACCAAAAATAAATCTAAATCAAGAAACCTCAAATGACAATTGTCTCATCATTGTCATTTTCAACAACACCATCTTCATTGCTCATACTCATTAATACCATTCCCGAACCCCCCTCAAAATCCTTTTTTTTTTTGAAAAAATTAACACATCCCTTTGAATCAGAAAAAAGCATTTGATGGACCCATTGTTTTATGGATGCCACCAGATTTAACACCTTGTACTCTTAGCAATGGTGCTTGTACCTTTAGCATTCCGACCTAACTCTCACTCAAACTCACAAACTGTAGAATAATGAAAATCCCGTAGGTATTTTGTATTACATTGATAACTATTTATAGAGTATAAAGGGTACATAGAAACCCTAATGGGCCCTAGCCTATCTATACAATAGGGCTGGGCCTATCTAATATTAGAGAATATAGATTATGGTTTAGTATAGTATGGCTCAGCTCTATTGTATAGATAGGCTATGGCTCATTAGGGTTTCATATTAGGGTTTCTATGTACCCTTTATACTCTATAAATAGTTTTCATTATTCTACATGGTTGGTTCAAACCTAAATCAAACAATCAATTCAAATTTCCTAACCTAGATCAAATCATCAAGAGCATAAACACGATGAAAATTTAGGGTAGAACGCTAAGGAATTTCCGGGCATATCTAATATTGTTTACTACACTAAAATATAACCAACTTTACATAAGTTAATATTATATGTAACAAACTTTTTTGTAAATAAATATATTCAACTTAGCATAAGTCTTGTAGATTGAAGAACATAGATGTCAATTAAAGAGGGGACTTCCTTCGGCAATAGACTGAAAGAAGGCAAGGGCGGCTTACTTCGAATTTGACGGAGATTGATAGAGCTACTCCTTTCTTACTCATAGAAACTTTGTAGATTTGTTTCTTCTCATTCATAAGTTTCATTGATCAAATTGGAGGCCCATAAATTAATATACAAGGGGGGACTCAGAAATAAATCCGTCACCGAGAAATAGTGAAACTGAGAAACAATTTCAATGGAACATTTCGATATATAAATATGAACCTCGGCTCCATTTAAGTTATTTAGTCCCTCAACGTATGTAATACAAACATTTTCAGATATATGTCTGTCTTATATTATTTTAATTAACCAGTATATTCGAGACCCTAAAAAGTGCATGTCATGTATACGTGTTTGAAATAATTAATCTAAAATGGTACAAGTCTTGTTTCTGACTTTGTTAGTAATTTGGGTTATTGTTATATATATGTGCAGAGTTATTGTTTTAAGAGGGATATAGCTTGTAGCAGAAAGTTTGAGGGCTAAAGTTGTAAGAGTTTGAAAGTGATGGCTTGCTTCTGATTATTAGAGATTACTAGTTTCAAAGAGAATATATATCTCTCGGTGAACAGGGGATTATAAAGAAGAAAAAAGAAGATTCTAACAAGGCTCTAACAGCTGATTCTTTGTTGCTGTAAAGAAAGAGATTACACAAGATCTGATTGGAGTTCAGTTTTAAAAGAAAGTTTGGTATCTGTTTGTAGATGATTGTTGATCTTCTTCGTTGTTGATTTGTCTTTCTTGGTTAGGTATGCAGATTCAATTCCTTCTTGGGTCTGTAACTATAGTTTTGTTTTGATCCTAGTTTTTTTAACAATACGTAGTGTTGTTGTGGTTATACTAATAGAAACCAAGCCAAATAAACCAGCTAGCTAGCCCAATAGCCCATGAGCTTCCTTTCTTTCTTTCTTTAAGCAATCTGGTTTAATGAAGTTAGAGAGAGACAGACGTCGATTTTGGTCAACTAAAATCACTATATGTTTGGTGTAACAGTCCAAGTTTTTGCGTGAATGTTTGAATTTTAAGTCAATAATTAATACTTATAAATTTCTCCATAGTAGGTGTACTTTTTTTAACCGAAATAGCCACCAATTAATACTGTTAGATTAGTACATATATAGTGTTTGAAATTCGATCATTATATGTTATTGTTGGGTTTAGAAAATGGACTGCTTTGGTAGCATGTTATTGTAAAGCGTTAGACCTAAGTTGTGTTCATTTTATCATTTTAGTTAAGTTTTACTTTTAGTCGTATTTCTTAGAATTATAGGGTATATTGTGAAAATACCTGATAGGTATATAAACAATGTAATTAGCTCTAATTCATTTAAACATTTCATTATTCTAAAAACTCTATATGTGTGTTTTCTTAGTTTTCTTTCAAGTGTCCATACTAAGATCATACAATATCATTGTGGATTTGCTTCAATTACTGTTAATACTTGATACAATTGGAAACATACGTCAAAACAGTAAGACTTTATATATTGCGTTCAAAACTATTGGTTAATTTGGCTTGCTCTATGCCAAAAACACTTCATTATATATAATCAACAATTTTGTCATCTTATCATATAATGATAATAAAGTAGTCTTATACATGTACATGCACAAAAGAAATTACATTCATATATGTGTAAAATTAAAAGATATATATAGTAGTGCATAATATAAGGATGGAGGCTCTTTAATTAAGAGTTGTGAGTTCAAGTTGTAATTGGGAGATGGTGAAACTTATTAAGATTACCACCTTACTTTTGGAAAGATAGAAAGTGAAAGGTTTTTGCTTCATATTCTTTGCACCTGTCTACAAGCAAAGTCCATTGGGATGACCAATCCAACTACTAAAACTACAAGTAGAAAAGTAAACCAATCTGTTTGTCTGATATTCATATATATTATTTCAGCTCTCTAAGAAATTTGGTACGAGAATTAATATTAGTCATCCAATTCTCCCTCTTTTAATTGGACTGCCCATCCATGAATTCCTTACATGCATCTTGCCACACTCAATTCTTCCACGCTCTTCATCCATGAATTCCGCTTACCACTTGAATGACCAAGATTGGTTCTTGCAGTTCTCGTACGAAAAACAGTTCTCGTTTGAACTCTCCCCTATATATATATATATATATTTATATTTATATATATAGGGTGAGGATTAAGTAAAAGGTATATTAATGTAAAAATGGTAAGAGGCAATAAAAAAATCATTTTTATTGATTAAAACTAGATCTTCATCGATTTATTTTTGATGAATCCAACATATTCATCACTTTTTACAGAGCAAAAGAGATTTTCAAATACAGATTTTGAAACCAAAATTTTGGAATAGTTTGTTGATGAACAAAATATTTTCATCTAAAAAGTGATGAATATGTTGGATTCATCAAAAAGAAATTGATGAAAAACTAGTTTTAATCAATAACGATGATGAACTAACGATTATCAGTTGATATATATATCGAAAAATGATCAAATAATCATCCCTTTTACCCTTTTTACTTTAATTTTCTTTTTACTTGATCTCTACTATATATATATATATATATATATATATATAACAAACGATTATCATTTAAGAATTTTATCCTCACATCATAGGGAAAAAACCAGATTCTTTTTTAAATATGATATAAAGATAAAGTAGCTAAAATACAGTTATTTAAGATATAGGATTTTAATATTCCTTTTGTTTGGTCAACATATATATATATATATATATATATATAATAGTATTTAATTTGATTTGATTTGATTGAGTATAATTTTTCTTAATATTTATTAATTAATTAATTAATGGTAATTATGATAATAGCAGTCAAATATTTGACTTGAATAAGAGGCTCAATTTCTAATAAAAGAGACAAACAATTTCTCCTTCAACAGCTTCTATAAACAAAAGTGTTAGTAATTTTCATATAAGTTAGAGAATGTTAATTTGTAACCATAGAAAATGAAACATTATATTGCTTTCCTTCGAATATGTACACTTGATAGTAGTATTTTCATCTAGAGTGGCTCTATATGTTTTATGAGACTATAATACCTATTGCATTATCAATGTCGTATAAATGTATGTACCTGTAGAAACATCGGCTTCTTTTAATTTGGAGCTCTTGTTTAAGCAATGAATACCAAAACTGCATACGATGTTTTTAATGTTGAATTCTCAAACGTTGGCGGGAATGAAGCCTGGTCCGAGACCAATTCATATTCTATCGCCTTGGTTTCGAACCAGACAACATTCTCATCAACCATTCTAGAGAGAGAGAGAGGGAGTGTGTGGGTGTGTGTGTGTGTTTTCAATGTTTTGATATGCATCTCCTCTTAAATAGGTGGATGAAAAGCAAAAACATCTTTTGCCCACTTTAACGACATGTAAGTTTCAACTCACCTTCCTAAACATGCTTTTTACACACATTTGAGAGATTGCAAAAAAAAAATAAAAAAATCTAAGGGATGAATATTTTAACGTGAAGAAATAGTGTAGCTTATTTGTAAACAATTTTGGTAATTTAATTATTAAGCAACTGGGGGATTTATGTAGGGAAAAATAAAAGTACGGATTACTGAGTATTTGAAATGGAAAACTTTGGTATTTAGTTAGTCATGCTAATAGTCGTATTTTTTTAGTGTTAGAATATGAAATGAATATTTAAATTGTTTTATCGTTAAAATTTTAAATATTGAGGTTTATGTTAATTAAAACTTTATTTGTTGAGTAAATATTTGAGTTTTTATTTTGAAGAAACATGATTAATTTTTAACCCGACTCGTTATATCTCGAATCTTTTTGATGAGTTGTGTAAAGTTTTACTTTCTTTAATTATATTTATTTATTTTTATATTTTAATTATAAATTTATAACATATGTAAAAAAATCCTAATGAATTTGATATAATGAAGATATTCAGACCATTTGGTGGTTCAAAGTTTGTCTAAACAAGTTATACTTGTCTAAAAAAAAGAACAAAGAAACTGGAATATTGAAAGGCCAAAGATAACATGTGAACGATAAGGTAAAACTAGTAGGGTAGACCTAAGATTTGAAATGGGTTGTGGTACCATTTGAAATTGATGGTAGCATCGCATCAAAAAAATCGATAGCAGTGTCTCGAAAAAATCAAAATTTACATTACGCGGACAAAATTGACTGGTGTCCCGTATCACCACTACCTTATAGATCTGCCCCTGAAAACCGGTGTGTGCATGTGTATGTGTGTGTGTATGTTTTTTCATATGAAGAATGGTAGTAATGTTATCTGCAAAATAACTTTTTATAAATTTGAATTGGGTTTAGTTACCAAAAATGTATCCAACTTGTCACCTTTTGCTATTGTATGTACTCAACTTTAAAACTTACCATTTTGTGTATCAAACTTTTAAAAGTTACCTATTAATGTATCCGGTTACCTATTCCACATATAACCGGTAATTTTGTTCAATTTTCATTTATTTACAATATGCCACATCACTAAGTAATTTCCACATCAGTAATATCTTCAAAAAGAAATCAAAAATCATAAACAAATGAAGAACATGAACACAGAAGAAGAACATAAACCATACATTTAGAAATAACTAAAACCTAAATCAACGACTAAAACAAGAACTAAAACCTAAATCAAAACCATACAATCTGGAAATCGACCTAAAACAGATATGGAAATCAACGACTAAAACAGTAACTAAAACCTAAATCGAAGAACATACATCTGAAATCGAAGCACATATGGCCTTCAAACATCTCAAACAAAATCGTATGAACTTCAAACATCTTGAACAGAATCGTATGAACAAAAGTTTGATACACAAACAAGATGATTTTGAACTTACCATCGTCTCTATTCTGGTTTTGGGTTTAGAGTTTTTGAACCCAGATCTGCGTCAACTAAACCTTCATCTCCATTCCGATTTTGGTAGGGTTTCCGAAGAAGATGAATCGTCAGAGAAGATGAAACCCAGATCTGCGTTCCGATTATGGGTTTAGGGTTTTCGAAGACTAAACCTTCGTCTCCATTCCGGTTTTGCGTCAACTAAACCTTCGTCTCCATCATCAATGGAAGCTAGAATTGAAACCCAAATCTGCGTCAATGGAAGCGATAGTCGTTGGAGAAGATAAATTGAAACCCTAATTGCATCGCCGGAGAAGATGATCTGAAACCCTAAGATCCCTTAACTGCATCATCTATGGTGTCGAGATTAAGAACCACGAACCTTAACTACATCAGAAATCGAAACCCTAAATCAAATGTTCTTCATATCGGAGATGAAGCGCCCTTCTTTATTCTTATTCTCATTATTATTATTATTATTATTATTATTATTATTATTATTATTATTATTATATCTTTTATTTTGAATTACTTAAAAACAAGAAAAATACATGTAGACATCCTAGTTAGGTGCCACATCATTAAAACCGTTGCCATGTCTCCATTTGACCCGCTATAACAGGTTCGATATATCAAATGGTAATTTTAAGAGTCTGATACATTAAATGGTAAATTTAAAAGTTCGGTATATACAATAGCAAAATATGACAAGTTGGATAAATTTTCGGAAACTAAACCCATTTGAATTTTTCTTGGTAAATGCAAATAAATCGGAAGCTTTATCACACTCATAATAAGTTAATATTCTTATATATAATTTGAGTAAGTCTGAATCAACATTGTTGAATAAGAACAAACTATTTATGATTAATAAACAATTGAAAGCCCAATCAAAGTTACTGTAATTTCAAGAAAAATGGGTCTTAATTTATGCACAAGTCTACTACTCCTCAAGCAAATTAATTACTTTAAGTTACCCCATGACAGTAACATAACTTTTCCTTTGAAAATACCCATTCAAACATGGAACATTTATTTATTTATTTATATAGAAAGGCAAGAGATTTTATTAATCAAGATTAAATTATATAAATACTGCTGAAAGTGAAAATGGTCTTTATGTGTCTAATTACCATTTATTATAATTTTTTTATAAAAAAAGATTAACTATACCTCCCAAAGTTTATCATTGCAGATAATTTATAAATCATAAATCCAAATTCCAAATGTGAACGTACCTTTTGGACCAACCGAATTTTCAACTATTGCTTTTCTTTTCATTACCTTTTTATCATTCATGTTAAAATTATAAAGATAGCCTTGTGATCTTTCCTGTGCGCAGATAATACCAATGTTTTGAATGTTTTGAAAACCAGATCGAACATCAAACCAACTGTCCTACCGTTTACACTCCGGTGAATACGAATAAAGAAACCATATCATCATGAATATCTAGAATAACCAAAAATGCCTAACTAATCCTTCATTAAACTTATAAATTTTCAACGATAATTTTTTTATATCTCGTAACTAATCACCCCAACAAAAAATAAAATGCATTCAAACATTAGTTGTTCAAACTTTAAATAGGTAATTTAATTTTATACTTGTTCAACCATTAAGATCCAGTTTGTTTTGTAGAATTCAAAAAAAATAAAGTGGAATTAAAATCGTATTCCATTGTGTAAACTTATTTTTTTAATAGAATCTCGTTCTTTGGGTTATTTACATTCCTTTAAGTAATGAAAAGTCCAATATATAATTAGGCTGAATAAAATTTAAATCAATTTCATTCATCTGAAGTTTGCGAAACAAACTGGACTTTTGTGTTTGAATATATATACCAAGGAGTTTTTGAGATTACGTTTTGAAATAGCTTTTACGATTTGTAAAAACTAAAAGTGTATGATATTGTGATTTAGAATTGATTTAGCTTTTATGAACTGTAAACGCCAAAAGAATGTTTGATATTACGTTTTGAAAATACAATATTTTATTTTTCTTAGCAAACATAATTTTGAAAAAGCATGTTCACACCTGCAAAACATTGCACAAGTGAACACTTCTAATGGATATAATCAAGTCCAGTTATTCAATCTTTTAATCGAAACTTGAATTCTCTCCAAGACAAGCTCACACATACACCACAAATACAGTTGGAGTGTTGGACTATCAAATCATTTACTATAACAAACTATCCATTTAACAAAACGGATTGGTCAACACAGATTCAATTCCTTTAAAAAAACACTTAATAGGTCTAAACAAATAGAATCTAAGTGAGTTAAATGTTCAACAATAACAATTTTGCGAGTTGAAGAACATTTATTCATGTGGTAGAACAATCTAAGGGACTGTTTGTTAAAACAGAATGATTAAGCACTGAATAATTATGTGGTCTGAATAATTCAAAGGCTCTGAATAAACATGTTTGATAAAGGTTCTGAATGATTCAGAATACACTTAAAGGTAGAATAATTCAGCGGCCTTATGCTAAATCATTCAGCACGGTCTTCATTCAAAGCCAGCAATCAAACACGTTGAATGCTGAATGATTCAACATTCAACACTAAATGGTTCCATTAAGCAGCAAACAAAATAACTTAGCACCACTACACAACCTTCACGAAAGCCAAAGAATAGTAGCGGTAGGCATAAGAACAATGAGAAAGATCGATGGTACATGATCTATTACAGCATTCATGAAAAGGCCTACAAATTCGACCCAGACCCCCTTTTTGTGAAAAGTAAGCATTTAAATAGGCACCTCAAAACATGTTTCGGTCAAACATGCAGTTTGTGTGGGTCAACCTGGGTCAGATTGGATTTTCATACTAATAGGATTTACATCTTTTAAAACAGAGCTTGTCTCAATCACAATTTCGACCCACATGCTTAAAAACAGTTTTGAATCACTTGCAGAACAATCTTTAATGGGAGAAAGATGAATTTATAACAGTACAACATTGTTCTCCATAAAAACGGTACGGCTTGCAATATAATTTACACTTCATACACAATAAATATTAAATATCAAAGCACCCAAAAAAAGAGCAAACAGGTTAAGGAAATCACTGCAGATACCTGATCAAGGTCAGGATATCATATGATGATAAAGTTAACAAAATACAATCAACATTGTATAAATTACTAAATTAGCAAACTCACCAGTAAATCAGGAATCATGACTGCATAGTGATCTGACTGAATTCTTCAGTAACTTCGGTCAAAGGAGACTCCTTTTGCTCTGTTATATCAGCAGCAGTAGTATCATGATTCTGAAACTTTATGTGGTTCTTTTTGTTTGTTGTATCTTGGTAAATACCAAGACTATGGCGAACTCGAGCATGCACTCCCTTTCTCTTGTCTAAACCCATGGTATCACTGCAGCTCTTTCTTCTGCCCAATTTTGGTGATTTCGCACGAGTTGGTGGAGGCTATTATTGAAGTGAAAAACATGTTATTAAAACGTTAATTAGAATAACATATTTTTAGCGGATCGATACAGGTTCGGGTTGAAAAGGGTCATTTTTATCATGGATGGAGTCCTGTAGACGTGCAAACACTATTTAGTTGACTTTATATTATATAATAATGTAAATTATAAAAAAAATGTATTTACAATAAATCTAAGGGGCTGTTTGTTAAAACAAAATGATTAAGCACCGAATGATTCTATAGCCTGAATAGTTCAAAGGCTCTGTATGACATTGCGTCTGAATGAGACATGTTTGATAAGGGTTCTAAATGAACAATCTGAATGATGCGAATTACCATTTAAACCTTAATATTGATTTATTATATTATAAGATATGATTGTTTAACAAGGCAACGTGTGAAAGAAAAGGTATTAAAGTAAAATACTAGGGTGCTTAATGATTCAAGATGTACATTAAGGTGGAATGATTCAGCATGGTTTTTCTGTTTCATTCAGCACAGTTTTCATTCAGAGACGGCAATCAAACACGCTGAATGCTTAACGATTCAGCATTCTGCACTGAATGGTTTCATTAGCAGCAAACAAACAGCCCCTAAATCTTTGAACAAGAACTAATTAGGAGGTTATGTGTATTAAAAATAAAAACAATACTTTGCATGACTTCCCAGAGGATGTGTTTGGCTATTAACCAAATGTCATAAGAAACTCTTAACAGAAAATGAATAATAATGGTAATTTACAAAGACAGTAAATCAGAAGGCAGATAGGTGTCCATGCAAGTAGTATGCTATGCTATTTGAGCAACACACTGGGGCTGCCACAAAACAAGCATAATTTAAATCATAAAATTTAAGGGGAAGCACTTGCAAGCACAACCGTAGCTAATTTAGATGTTACTAATCGCCAGTCTGAAAACTTTTGTAACTTTTCAGCCTTTGTATGGTATGACAACTGTATTAACGGAACACAAGAAGCTATATATATATTATAGACTACCTTCTTTAGCTCAGCCTTGGGTGGTGGGCCCTCATGGTAGAAGCTAGGCATTGGATTTGCCTTAAATAATAAACTCTTCCTGAGTTGCTTCAGGGCTGCTTCTTTTTCTTCCTTTTAGATACAAAACAAAGCACAAAATATGAAAATATACGATTTGAGATGACATGATCACATGAAATAAAGAAGAGAGATGAAAGAGCAAATTTTAACTCAAAAAGATTAAAGATCACAGATTTGTACCTTGGTCCTTGCCTCACATTGAATTTTCTCAGCCTCAAGTGCTTGCTGTTTCTCCTCTAATTTGGAATAAAACTGATGCAGATGAACACATTATGAAGAATTTAGGGGGGTAGTTAGTATTCTGAGAGTATCTTTAGGATATGTTAACATGTAGAGGTGGAAAAATTGACGGGATAGATAACATGTCAAAATATGTAACTGGTGTATGTGTTGCAACGAGTCTCATCACGCTTACCCGAAACACTTTTGCTTAAGACATTTGAAATTTCGTTATTAATTACCGTCAAATATTATTAACAGGACTATGTACTTTCAGTAATAAACTAATAATCTACATTTTTAATAGGAGGTTTAATGCTTAAATACACAATTAGGACGTTTCCAACCCATTACCTTTTTAGCTAGTTTTGTTTGAATAATAATTTACCCCATTAAAAGTAAAGCATGATCCAAATTAATGAATCATCCCAATCAAAAGTAAATGGAACAAAATTGTCACCCGAATTAACAATATTTGTACCTCTTTCCGTCTCTCTGCACGCGTACTACACCTAAACACTGGAGCTGATGCAGAAGTGGGCTTAGACATAATAGTCTTTGCTGATGCAGCAGTACTTTGTATAGTTAAGAGCTAAAACAAATTCAGAAAAGATTAAGCAGAAGAAAGGGAAAAACAATAGGAAAGAAACAAAGATATGGATACGATGATGCTACGGAACAAGAATCGTCTTCATCTGGATGCTTCTTGTTATCTGGTTGCAAAGGCTTCCTTACTACTAAAGATCGGACTACCTGACGAATTACATCAAATTGATGCAACAGGGAATACAAACTACTGTTATATTGAGATAATGAAAAAGAATAAAAAATTTAAGAAATAATGTGTCTTCAAATTGGGCGGTTACCTCATTTGTTTTCTTTGTAACTTGGGCAGGAGAACTGCTTGAATGAGATGCTTTGGCAACAACAGGACGAGTTCCACATAGAGCACGTTTTTCAGTAGCAAGAGCAAATGGCTGTGGGATCGTGTGTTTAGTTTTAGCATGTCCAACTGCTGATTTGGTTGAAGGTTTGACTGATGTGTTTGACTTCTTAGGTTCTCCTTCTGTTTGTTGTGTGGTAGACGTCACCTTCTCCATCACCAAACAGGTTTCACAGTCCAATGTGTTGTCATTACTTGAATCACCAGAGGGATCATTTGTATGTTTTATGTCTTCAACAATACATTTCTCCACTTCAAACACTTTAACTTCGTCTGTTGTCTGAATATCAGGATTAAAGTTCCCATCGACAGAAACATTGAATTCTGCGGAACCATTGTTACTGGTAGTGTCATTACCCAAAAGATTGTTAGGATCAATCGTGACAGAGTCTACTTCCTTGTCTATACATATATTAGCCACCTCCATTCCCATTGGTCTGCATAGACAGACAAAAAAAAAATCAATATGTGAATCTGAAAGACCATTTTAGCATCATTAATATGTACAGTCACCCTGGTCATGTGCTTAACAGGCATTGTACATATGCTTTCCAGATACAAAAGGTGTTGATAAAGGATGTAAGGACTAGGAACATAGAAAAAGTATAAAGATAGACAACTACATTTACCAAACAAAATAGTGCACCTAGTCAACCAATAAATTAAATCTTCAAGCACAAAAAAAGTTGCTCCACAAAAACTGAAAAAAGTCAGGCGAAGAGAGAAAATCTACGTTTACATTCACCACGATGGTAATACACTATCAAGTTCCATAATCATGTATAAGAAATAGTATCGGGTGTCATAGTAGTCAACGCATCACATATCAGGATAAGGAATGGACACCGTAACATGCATTATATATTAATATGTGGGTGCTTTCTGCAAAAATAGTAACTAAATAAAAAACAGTTGAATATGAATATTGTGGATTGTTATTATGTGTTTCTGGCCTGGCAATGGGGATGACAAACATGTTACAAAATGGCCCAACTTTAGTATGTAGCCATAACTTTCAACCCAAGAGAAGTTATAGGGTCTGCAAGCAGTCCCTGGAATGGTCTCCAAAGGTCAGAGGTTGTGACATATTGGTCCAATCATAAGATGAAAATCCTTCATTTGGGGATGTGAATTCATCATTTTCTGAATGTTCGGGCTTTTATATTACCACATAAGTGATTTATATCAATCACGCGTTATTATGTAGTGCTCCACCGTTATTTAGCATTAATTTCGAAGATTAAATATTTTGAATTTTGATTAATGTGTCAAAAAAACGACCTAAAAGACCCGCTACTATCTCTAGCATTATACAACAGCAATCGGCTTTTCTCCAAAACAAATTTTAGCTTCAAAACTTCCCCCACCCCCACTCAAGAAAACCCCTTCGAGTTAAGATGATTAACCAATAATACCCAACTAGAAGTCCACAACAAAAACAATACATCATTCATTTATAGCTAATAGTTGTTTTTCTAGTGCTACATTCTCCGAAACTCTCATTAGTTTACAGTAAACCTTATGCAGTAATCTCATGTTTTCCGTAATAAAGCTCCATATAAAACCTAAAGAACCTTCAAAGCCCGAACAGAAACGGCGATCCAGAAGATAAACCCACCAAAAAATGGACGAGTAATGTAGATCTAATTAGAATCAAATTACTTCTACAAACACAAGAAGACTGCGATATAAACACATAAAACGAAGAAACGTGACTAGATTCTTACAGATTACTGCGTTTGATCTGCGAAGGATGAACAGTTGCTCGAGAACTCGCGAGCAATCCCTCCCCCTCTCTGTCTATAATTCTTTTTTTAGTAAATTTGGTCGTGTCTGACGCGAAGGGTTGTATAAATAGTGGAAGTGTTAACGGCGTTAACATGCTGCCGTTTGAGTGGTTTTTTGAATTTTTAACGCGCTGCGTCAAAACTCAAATAAAGGGACAAATATGTCATTCGGAAATCTTTTTTTTAATATTTCATTATTATTATATTTTGAATTTTGATTTGTAATGGTGATGAACTGACCACCAATTCGTCGTCACCTTTCTCTTCGGACTTTATTTTTTCGAAATAGGCGAGATTCCCAATTCGAGTAAAAAGCAACACAAATGTTTTAACTTACATCGACTTTAATGCTTTTGTTGATTAAAAAAACAATACCATGTTTATAACTAAATAAAGTTGTTTCTGATGATTGCTGAAAACGCTTGTAAAAAAAAAAACAAAGTTTTTTATGATCTTTTTTAAGTTGTAAAAAATAAAATTAGTAAATGAATTAGACGTGTATTTAGAAAAATGATATATTCTCCTACTCATTATAAAATTCATCTATCACGTCTCATTTAGTTTTGAAGCTTTATAGTATTTGTACTAATATACCAATATTGATGTCACGACACATAATCAGGGAGTCGTTTGTTTTTTATGTTTGATTAAGGTCCCTTCATTCATATATCATTATAACATTCGTTGTTTTTTGGTACCGAATAAGCAAATCTTGTACCGAGCATCATCAAACGTAGTTTTATATTCGACCGAAATAGAACTCTATGTCGGTTATGTGATCACAAACACAAAAGATTGAATAGGAAAGTAGGTTGTAAACTAGCAAGCGAAAGGTTCAAATTAGTCTTTATCAAACCCTACTTTTAACCATTTGGCATCTCTAATCTAATCACAAAATTAGTAAATTAGGGGTGGTGTAATCTACTAATCTAGGTAGGTTAATCCATCTCTACGTTATCCCCAAAATATAATGTGGTTACAGCCAAATTTGCAAAAAAACAGCTATTACGAGGTGGGGTTGATTGTCAATTGGATGTGCATATTCCAACAACTTCTAACATACGAGTTTAAGCCACTAAATTAGTGG
Source organism: Dittrichia graveolens (assembly GCA_038502395.1). Lineage (NCBI taxonomy): Eukaryota > Viridiplantae > Streptophyta > Magnoliopsida > Asterales > Asteraceae > Dittrichia > Dittrichia graveolens. The sequence goes on along the minus strand of JARJIL010000006.1, from coordinate 2,993,836 downwards.
CTCTTTTCCTTTGATTACTCCTCTTAAACCATTCATGATAATACCCTTCACACTCCCTTCTTTTTATTAATTAATTAAGTTTTTTTTAATAATTATTTCTAGTATCATTTACACTTCTGATTTAGTGTTCATATCACCGTATAAAAAAAACCTGTCTCGATTACACAAAGTAAACTCATCAAGAATCAATGGATACTTATGGTATGGACCATCCATCGAGGTAGTGATTAATTATGAATAAGCTCGTTCGAATATGACCTCCCCCAACAAGCTATGAAAATTGTGACTAGTTGTTAATCAGAAAATGCTTGCGTAACGTATATCGTTATAATTGATAAATATTTTGTTTGGATTTGAGTATAATTTATAGTATAAGATACTACATTCCATCTTTTCTTTATCATGTATAGATTAGGAGGCATTTGTTTTGTAAGATTTACATTTAAAATCCTATTAAATTATATACTTGGTTGGAAATATATTGAAAGGAAATAATTTAATGAGATTTACATGTAAAATCTGATAAACATAGGACTTTTATATCTTTTAGGTGATGGGAAGATTTTAAAATGCTATGCACTTGGGATTTTGAAACCCATCTCCGCCGACTTCAATTGATTGATGCCGCAATTATGAAGGTGAGCATACAACAACATACCAGGTGTTGTTCATCTTCTGCTTCAATGGATCCTTGGTTATGTTGTCATTATTTTATCTTCTGTTTCGATCGATCCTTGGTTATGTTTTTTTATCTTCTTCTGCTTCATTCGGTCTTCTTCTTCTTCAATAAATCCTTGGATAGGGTTTTTCTTACAAAAACATATTTGGAGGCATCGTTCTTCTTATGCCTCAACCGATCCTTGGTTTGAATTTATTCTGTTGCGATTCCTTGACTTATGTCAACCAAACGTGTTCTTGCTTTAATCAATTCCCAGGATCGATTGTTGGCCTTGAATTTACTTAAATCTTCTGATGCCAACCAAACGGTTGGAGGATTTTAAATCTTTCAATATTTAAATCACGGGTTATTTGAAATCCACAAACCAAACACCCCTTTAGCTTTATCCAGAGTCAGCATTTAGTTTAATTTTCTTTGAATTCAAAAATCATGGTTCAAATGCAATTATGAGATAAAACATTTTATACTTAAAAAATCATATTCTCCTTTTTAACACAGGTGAATTTAGATATTAAAATTTAAAAAAATTTTAGGACTTCCTTAAGTATATGAAACTTAAATGTTTTAAAGTTTTTCTTTTTTTTGCATGTTCCATTGAAAGCTAATAAGATTTAACTTTGAATTGTGAGGTAAGTAATGAATTACTTAAAAATATGACGGCTTTGAACTTATATGGTTAATTTTTCAATTTTAATACATCAAAATTCACAACTAACAAAGTACGTTGAGTGAGTTATATCCATATAATTTTAATAATGTAGAACATATTACCCTCGAGCATTAACTTGACATGTACCATATCAAAAGATGAAAATTTAATTTGTTTACTTAATGGTACAACAACCTTCCTAGATTGATGGTTGGGAAAAAAAACATATTATATTTTCTGGTGTTGAACCTTGTAAAGTTATATTTAAGCAACCAAATTGGTAATGATTTTTTAATGCTTTTGTAGCATGTGTAGTAGAAAAGGAAACAATTGTTAAGATAACAAATGGTGGTGTAGTTTAGAGTTTCAAAAGAAGAAACATGAATAAAGAGATGACCATGTGATTCTTGTTTGTATCATCAAAGTTATCCAAGACCAGAAGACTTGTTATAAACATGTAAATGCTCAAATAAAATGATTTTTCTTGAAAGCTAAAATTAAGTATAATGGCCATAAAGGTTTGTGTTTTGATTTGTATGTCTATGATTATTTATAAACTTTTTTTACTTCAATAATTATTGTTCCACATATAGTACGTTTTTAACATAATGATGATAATTATTAAAAAATAAAAATAAAAATAAAAAAAATCACTAAGCGACGTGCAAATCACTTCCTCCCTTCAAACAAACCCTTTTCCATTCTCTCCCTTTTTTTTCTTTCGACCAACCAATTTCCATCAAATCACAATTTTCTTGGATTTATAAAAATTACAATGACTAATTAAAGCAATTAACTCAATGTCATTTACATTTAAATATGACGCATATTTATTATTATTATTACTGTCAATCTATAATTTGCTATAACAATAGTTCAATAAATGGGATACACCTTTTCTATTTAAATCAAGACTACTTTTAAATACGGAAAATGATTTGTATGTCTAAAATGCGTACCTAAATGTATCTATAAGAAGGATATAATGACACATAATATATCATTACTCGCAAAACGCATGTTACCATGAGGATTAGATGTGCATAGTTGCACATAACTAGGTAAGGAAGAGGGAAAAAACAACTGATTTGGACCTTAAAGTCTCAACTAGAGATAGGTAGCCCAAGCTACGTGTTCATCAAACACGGATCCTTTACTAGATCTATGAATAATGAGATGATAGAACAAGGTTCGTCTAACTCTTTTAAAAGCAAGTCAAATGACAAATATTCTTTTAATTATAACAAAATATAGATTGTTATAAATAAAAAACCAATATCATCAATTTGTTGGAAAAGTATCCTAATAAACTATTTAAGTAATTTAAAGCACTAAAAGTAGCAAGAAATTAATTGAATTTTTTGGTCAAAAAAGTAATCTCAAGCACACTAGCAAGAAATGATTGCATTTTTTTGGTCAAGAAATGCAACACTTCTATGATGCATAGCTAATTAAAATTGCCTCCACAACATTAGCTTAGTGGTTGTAGACATATCATTTAGAGTAACGGTTATCAAAACATAGTACATGTTATTGAAGTATGGATTGGGCGATTTACGTTCTTCATGATAACAGTACATTCTGACAAGAGCATAACAAGGAATGACAACAACATAATAAATCCAATAGTGGCATTAATAGTAAATGGTATTGTCTAAGAGGCAAAGCTAAATGAAAAAAATTAATTGTGTGGACCTTCAACCTCCAAAACATCTCCTTCATTAATGGTAAATCGGATTAACTTATATCCAAGTTATTTCTCTTGCAATTTCTTTCTCCTGCATATGTGGAAAGTTTTAAAGATGGAATAAGTTTAAGTTGTCAAAGCTAAGAAAAGTCTACTAACAACCGTGTTTGTTAAATCTTAGGTTAGTAATACTCGTCTTATAGGTGATCAACTTGTAGATTGTAGTACTTTTATGGTCTCAACCCACTAACTACCTCGTTTGGTAACTATAGTTATTTGAGATATTGCCTTGTTGAAAGACACCACATCCAAATATGAAGTTAACATTATCATCTACGAACATATAAAATGATGAGGGAAAATATTTAGCCCTTAGTAAACAAAAGCAACAATGAATGACCTAATCAATAAACATGAAAACAGAAAAGAATGAGAATCGATGACATTGTGTAACTAAATAAAATATTTGGAAGCATCGACCACTTTTTTGCTATGGACAATACGAAAGTTCCTTCAAATCATCTTGAAACATATTTTTAGTCGCATGTACTCACTGAAAATATGGAAGCAACAATAAACCCTTAATAATAACTACTGAATCAAAAAAACAAAGAGGTAACATTTTATACGGAATGAACTAATTAAAATTTTATACAGAACGAACTCAAATTCTGTCCCGCATCGAACAGGTAGTTAGTGTTGCTAATAAATGGGGAAGAAGAGAAATATAGTTTCAACTTTGAGAGAGTAATGTTACCTATTTTGTTTGAAAGAACTTTGACATAAAATATATCATTGTTACAGATAATTTGTAGCTGAACAGGATACATGTGAGTTTGAATCATACCAAATAAAAGAATAATGGAACTGGATATATGTGAGTTTAGATCATATCAAATAAAACATCAAGCATATGAAGAAACCCATTTGTAACCTAGCTTTAAAAAATAAGCCGATGTAGATTGGTTACTTCGGCAGTATAAGAAAGACCACATGGCCCTTGTAGCTGCAAGTTGGCTTCTTAAATAAGAGGCATGGTTGTAGGTATCATGTCTTGTTCCATACAGGTCATGAAAGAAATCAAAACGACAGAATTCAAAACACATTTGTTATACTCATAAATAAAGTTCACAAATCAAAGCACAGTATAATTCAGAATAAAATAAAGTTTAGAACCACTTACAATACCTACTGCCGGACACGATGAAAAAAGAATGTAAAGCTGCGGAAAAAATGGAAGCAAGCAGAGTGACGATTGACCGAAAGATTGATGGCGATACCCTAAGTTCTAACCGACACCCAGATTCATGTAGCCCATGCAACAGGAAAATTGGGATGCCCTTGTTATGGTGGAGTTGGTAATCAAATAGAGTGAGCGAATCTGTTTTCATAATCGATTAAAGAGAGGGGTGGGAGAATTCAATTGTGCAAATTAGGATTTGGGGAGATTGGGTTGGTGAAGGGGGAAATGGAAAATTGGAGAGGGAAAGGAATATGAGTTGAAAATTTTAAATCTTCTTATATACTTTTTACTATTATTTAGTAATTTATAATAAAGTTAGATAGGGGGTTGGAACCGGTTTTATAAAAAAAAGTTATTATTATTACTATTACAAAATATATAAATTTATTTTTAAATTATATAAAAATGATTATTATTAATTATATAATCTTCTAATATAAATAAAAGACTAAGTTTTATCAATTTAATTAGAAAATCTTAATTTTTTATTTATTTAAAATCAAATCCTAATAACTCATTTGGTCTAAAATTAAACCTAAATTTTAACTTTAAATAGTTAAAATTGAAACTCAATCAAAGTTACAACTCAAATTTAACTCTAGACCAATAAATATAAAAATTTAAATCCAATATGTGATAAAATAGGAGGTAAAATAAGTATTATTTAATTCAAAAATAGTATTCAAATTAATTTGTCTCATTTAAAGTTAATTAAGTCTTTTAATTTATCTTTTAATACTACGTAAAATTAGTTTATAAAAGACCAAATACTGCTTAATTTTAAAAAACTAGATTTAAAGGAGGTTAAAAAACCAAATAGTACATAAAGTTAATTCATCACTTTCTTATCTCTTAAATTTTATTTTATTTATATATAATATTAATAAAATACTAACCCTTATCTGTTTAATTAAAGAATCATAATTTTTTAGTCAAAATTAACATTATTATTTAATTGAGCAACCATACTATTAATTTAGTTAGAATGAAACTCAGTTTTAACTTTAAATCAATTTAATTTGCATTAGTTTCAAGTTAATATAACAAATATTCAAATTTAATAAGTTGTAATTATCCACCACTAAAATTGAATATTTTCCAATTCTTACGAAACGGATTAACAAAAAAGTGATTAAATAAATTCAAGAAAGTCTCCACTCCACTAATTTAATCCATCAAATAATAACATATATTTTAATATTAATAAAATCTAACGTTAATTAATTTATTTAGATAACTTTATACTTTTTATTTATTTAAAATTAACATTATTTTTAATTGGGTTACATGTATGTTATACTTACGTTTAAACTAGTAAATAAATAAATAAAATAAGTTTTATTTTGTATTGGTTGAAATTAGTGGGGCATATTTTTTGCATGTATTGGAAGATGGAACATTCTAGTCCATTGCATACTCTGTGCCAACAAACATTTCTTCTCAGGTGGTTGAACGTAGTTTAAAAGGTAAACTCTAGTCCATTGCATACTCTAGTCCATTGCATACTCTGTGCCAACAAACATTTCATTCTAACTAAGACAATCCGTATGGCCTTAAAAAAACCTCATTACTAGTGGTCTTAGATTACATAAAAATTATAAATATATAGTGGTTGAACGTAGTTTAAAAGGTAAGTCAGACATATATATATATATATATATATATATATATATATATATATATATTCTTAATTATAAACCTCGTTACACTTTAAAACTATAAAGTGTGAAATTAATGTTATAAATACAAAACCAACTTCATCCAGTTTTTGGCAAATATATATACACAACAAAAATGAATTACACTTTGTGGTAAAAAAAAATGCGACATTTCATTGGATTCTATAAAAAATGATCTCTCTTTTTTTGGTTCTATAAAAAATGGCCTACTCGATATATATTTTTAGTAACATGTGCAGCTAGCTAGCTAGCAGTTTTATATATGGTCATTTTGGAGATGGAGAAACCGTACGTATTCACCATTCCAATGTGGAGACGGCTAAGAAAATCAGGATCGAAGACTGATCCCGGGTATTCAACGTGTCATTGCTTTATCATTTGTAGGAGTACGTTTATTCATGTGGAATTTTCTTGGCAATTGACTTATGGTATGTTTAACGGAAATAGTTAGTAACTGAAGTTGTTAACTAGAAGCTGAAAGCTAAGAGCTGGAAGCTGTATATTTTAATTATATATGTGTTTGGCAATTTAGCTGATAGTTGAAGCTTAATAGTGTAAAATGATAAAAAAATAATAAATTATAAAAACAGGAATAATTATAAAACAATTAAACTCCAAAAAGTTTCATACGGAACATACCCTTACACTCTCACTTTTTTTGTTTAAAATTTTTCATTGTAATATAGACCAACATCCGATTTGAGTGTTTCTTGTTGTTAATTACTTATTTCATGATCATTTATATGTTGTAATTTTGTTGTTTTTGATCTTGATTGATCGAATTGTGTATTCTTTTGGAATTCTTGTATTTGCAATTTAATTTATTATACGTGTGTTATCGTTATGCGTTTTCACTTGTTATAAATTTCAGTGGGTCTCGTGGATAAAATTTCTGCTTATTCTGTTCTGGTTTAAATCATCTTTCTTTCTAGTCCTAAGCATATTGGACCTTTATCCTTAACTTAAGTTTTGCCAATGCGTGTAAACTAACCTTTTAGCTTTATAAAATCTAGCTGCTCACAATAGTGTACAATAGATTAATGTTCGTTTTCTTTCCTTAGATTGTTTTGGGTACGTAGATCATCTTTTAAGATCGATTTGTTTGACAGAATGTTTTCTTGAATTGATTTAGTTTGTTATTGGTGCCAGAAACACATAAACCGTTGCAACAAGCTTACAGCCTTGGGAATGGGTTAGACTTCAATACATTTCTGCAATCTTTTCTTTTTGACAGTAATCGTCAAGAACACAAATGCACGTTTTCACAACAAAGAACCAGCGTTCGAATTACTTGTGTTTTTGTAACACGTGCAGCCATACCAACTATTGTTGTAATTTCCGAGATTCCGAAAGGAAACGGACAAGCAAGCAGAAATGTGAGTATTTGAGTTTTAATAAATAATCTTATTGTTTATATTACTATTAACTTTATTGGTAATGAAACAGTGATCGCCATATCAACTATTAAAACCACAGATGAATTCTCTGGCAAGTTGTTCCAGAAGACCAAGGTTTGATCTCCATATCATCTTTAAATGATATCACTAATTATCTAGTCTCTTAGAAATTATTCTAACGGTAAATTTATTTCTCTTATAGGCTAAAGTTGGACCTGTAAAGTCAAAGAACACCAATGGAACAGCCCCTGATAACAGTGCTTGTAAATTGCAGGCTGGTTTGAACTTTTGATCAAAGATGTCTGTTTTATATTTTTGATCGAATCATATGACATGGCTTTGTTGGGTTAATTTGTTTCACTCTCTTTAATTATCATCACAGGATGATGTGAAAAACGCAAATAAAGTTGTTGTTTTTGTTTCACTCTTGTTATTAACTTGATTCTCCTTTGTTTTACTTGCAGAATGAATCTGAGCTTGAGAAATCAGCATCAGCATCAGCATCAGCCGAAGAGATTAATGTTGATAATCAGGAGTGAGACGTTCTATATAGAGGCATGGCGGTTTTTGTTGCGGTATGTGTTGTTGTAGAATGGTGTTACATGCATATATTCCGACTCAAGATCGAACACAAACAAATCATTTCTTTTCTTTTTATTTATTTCCTTTACTTACCTTCCCTTTCTTTTCAATCCTTACAAAAACTCAAGAACATATATAGCGTAATAGTCTTTCAATCTTCAAGACTTGGTAGTTGCTATTGGTTTGTTGCTATCTTGATTTTTAGTCATGTTCATGGGGTAATTTTAGCACCTTGGGCACATAGGTTTAGGTTCTGGCACGGGTTAATTTCAGGTTTGTTATGGTCACTGCTATTGAATGTAGGTTATATTATGTTGGTGGTGCACATGGTATCATCTTTTTATATAGCTAGTGAAATGAGGCTTCGTTCCTTGGTTGATGATATATAATTCAACCCATCATCCATAAGTGGGGTTTATCCTATACATGCACTCGTGTATAAAGTAATTTGTTGTCTTCTAGTGTGTCATTCGTATGCAATTGTTTTAAGATGATTATAAACTTTAAACTTTCACACGTAGAGTTTTAAAATATGGAATTATGAAATAATACAACACGTACGGGTGGTGTACCCACGTATGTAGTGTAATTTATAAAACCAAGTATCGAACACGGGGAGACGATAACTACCAATACTCAATTGTCTAGTCCATGAATAAAAGTAGATCGTAGTTCAAAAAAAAAATCTAAGTACAATGGTGGTTCCAAACTCTAAACACAAATCTCTAAACAAAAGTGAGTGAAACTAATACGATTGGAGGTTTACTCAGGCTTCAAATCCTCCCGGCTAATCATAGTATGTTTATACATGCTACAGAAACTAAATTTGCGATGACTCAAATTTCATAAACAAAATTAGGGTAGTGCTATAGACACACATTACCCATACAAACCTTTAGAAAGTTAATGCTATAGACACACATTAACCATAAAAACATTGTTATTTGTTTAAAACAATCAAAATATATGTTACACCTATTTTAATCCGTATTCATAAAAATCATAAGTTAATATAAAACTGCATTTGTCACAAGTCTTTCATTTTCAAATGGTTTTTATAAACACGACAATAATACCACTCTGGTCTAAAACAATCATAAGGACATAACCAAATATTCAACACACCTAGCCAATACCGCTCTAGTCTAAGATAAGTATTCCAAGTGCACATACCAAGTATGAACATGTGAGTTACCACCGATTTCTAGCAAGAAAACTAGCATGAGCACACCCATTGAATATACATACACTTGAATACAAGTACTCTTCACATGCAATTTCCAACCTATCATGATCACAATACTCACATGAATTGAATATGAAAGCAAAATGGTCAAGATTACTTCTTCATTAAAACAAGTATTACCAAGGATTTATGAAATCGTCATAAATGTAATCATTGTAGTGTATACAACAAAACTAGCCAAAACTCATCTTGGCCTAAGTAAATAAGAATTTAACAGATCATGGTAACAAATATAACACCGAAAGGTATTGGGTTACACGGTACCATTGCTGGAAAAGTAAATAAGAAAAGATTATACCAATGACCCATTAAGCTAAGACGAAAGCAGATGTGTAGATGATGAAGCTAGCACCTTCAAATGATCAAATACACCTTCTTCAAGCTCTATAATCACCCAAGGACCTCTACTAGAGTTTATGGACTATTTAGGGCCAAGAGGGTGAGAGAAAAGTGTAAAGTCAGAATTTTACCACCTTTCAAACTATCCAACAATGTTGAATTTACCGTATAGGTGGTGTACTTTTTACGGTCATAGAAAGGAAAAGTATGGTCGTAGAAAGGAGGCGGCTGCAAGTTGGCAAACTGGTATGACAAGATTCTCTGCAAGTGCAAGTGGGGCAACAAGTGGATCACTTCCTACGGCCATAAAAAGGATAACTATGGTCGTAAAAAGGGTTTTGACCCAATACTGAACTTGCTTTAAGAACAACCTCTTCCAGATCTGAACATGCTTCTATTGAAGCTTTGACTAAACCTGAACTTGAACCTGAAAGTGTAAGTCCTGAAGTAGTTATTGAACTTGAACTTTTGAACCTAAACTTTGACTTGTGAGCTCCTAAACATCAACTCCCGAACCACAACTACTGAATGACTGAAATCTGAACATTTGGTACGATTGTAAAAGGGAAAACTATAAATGTAAAAAGTACAACTTTTTCATTTTTGATGTTTTAACCTCTAAAATTCGCATGAGTTCTGGAATTTGGCTTTTCTACCGAATTTCATCAGTTTTGCTTTGTTTCTTGACTTTTTGCCATTGTATGTCTACATGGTGGAATATAAACAATTCGCTACTGAAATATAACACTTTCACCATAAAAATTAGTCTATATGCGCGGGAATTTATAAGATAAACACGTGTAAATTACGAGATATCATCTTCCACCATACATACTAGCAAAACCCGATGCTATCTAAATGCATGTAACATCATCCTACAACAACACGTACTGCTACCAAAACCACGCCTCTATATAGAACCTATCACTCTTGCTACTATAGATTTCTCGAGCTCAGTTTTCAGTCTGCAAGTAAAATAAAAAAGGAGAATCAAGTTAATTACAACAATTTTACTAAAAAAATAAAGCAAATCTTTTAGCAGTTGCTGCTAATTTCAGTGTTAATATTAGTTTTGAATCCATTCGGTATGCAAAATCTTGCCCTAATTTGAATGTTAGATTGGTACTTGGTTATTGTGTTTTTTAAGGTTATTGATATTAGGTATTGTGTTCTATTTTATATTGTTTATGCAATTATGTCCTAAATGATTTATGTCCCAATTTTGTGTGTTTGTTTAAGGTTTACCTGTTTCTGCCATAAATTAGATTATTTCACACCTGTTTAGTGTATATAATCCAGTTCGGTTATTTATTTCGAAAACCGGGTTAACTAACCTGAATAATTGGACAACTCAAAGAATCGAACAATACATAAATTTTAGTTATTGTTTTTTTGTTATTATACGATGTCACAAAAAATCAATAATCATGGATCTGTCTCTGATATTTTATGAAACCAGCAGAAACTATGATTTATGTTTTCAAAAAGGTTGAAGTAGGTAACCCGACTTGTTTTGCAACACCGACCCCAAGTATACTAGGTCATGCTTGAGCTATTATGTTTTATCATATTCTAATAACAAAATATGTGTGGTTGCACGCAATTTTTTTAAGTATGTACTTTTTAGTACATTACATTTATTGTTCCTATGGTTTAATGATTTTTAAGGTTTTATACTTAATTTTTTATTTTTTTCACATTTAGTCTCTAAATGCTCAAACTCTTACAACGGTTCTTGGTCATACTAAAAAGACCAAATTACCCCTACCCTCGTTTTTTATTTTTCTCCATTTTTAAACTGCTTTACGAAAACAAAAAAACTCAAATTCATCTCTTCCCTCTTTCTCACACACGCTTTCATTCTCTCCTCTCTCTATATGCCGGTGACTTAAAATATCAGTACCACCACTTTCTTCATCATTAACAATCACCACTGTCGCCATCTCCTTCATTGTCAACCACCACCGCAGTCGTCACTTGCTCTATCTTCAAACACGCCGCCGCCACCACTGCCACCTCCTTTATCATCAAGCACCACCGCCACTATTTCCGGTTTTGTTTGGTACATTGTATAACACAAAAACTAGAGAAAAAAAAGTCGACAAACTAGACCGGAACCGGCTTATTCTTTAGTTAGATGTCAATATGTTGAGTTATTGTTAAATTAGCGGAGTTTTGATATGTTTATTAACTTGTACCTAATAACAATGGTTTAAACTGATTGGAGATTAATACGAAAGACTCACACCGACTTGTATAGCCGGTTAACAAACAAGTCTAATGATTAGTATCCCGAACATCATAAATTCATATATCATCACTGTAACACCGCCTTTGAAACTTTGAAAATCAGTTAAAATTTGAGTTTTCAAACTGCATGGGTCCGTTTGTAAATTGAATGTTTACCTGTTAGTTATCCTAACCGAATTTCAAAAACAAAGCAGCGGAATTTTCAAAAACAATAAACAAACCCAAGCCTATTAAACTATTACAATTTAAACACGTGTTTGACGTATATACAAATATACAAAACAAAACTTGTCAAACACGACTACCGGTGTTACTTTAACCTAAACCGACCATTGTATATATTATATACCAAAAAAGTAGTGTTCCTCAAAGCCCGTACAAAAGCATAAGGGTTCCCGTCTCACCAGGCCTGCCTATACTTTGTCCGAAAAAGGGAAAACAACAACAGGATTAGCTATATAAAATAGCTAGTGAATACAGACAGGTATAAGTGCAATAATAGCAAGTCATGAATCAAATATGAGCATACAATGCTATCCTAACAACTAGCGGTAATGCTGACATGTCCAACAGTGCTATATCTTGCCAGATAGCTAGTCCGGCTCAATAACAACCACCGGGGGAATCAAACACTGCCAACCGTGCTGGTATCATCACATAAGTGACTCCACCTGCTCGTTACGGAGCCAAAGGCTCATTAGGCTCAGCCAGTTAAGGCAATCACCCCAAATGTTAAAGGAATGGCCTCGAGTACCATTAGTCCCGAACAATTACCCGAAGGCCCCTGAGACCCAGCCGAAGCTGACCTTTCATGCACATATGTCCGGACTTTTCACATAGCTCATCATTATCTCAGAAAATAGATCATTGCATGCATGCTTTCACATATGAAATCATATATTTCAAAATGTCACCATAAATATACATGTAATTATATACATGTCAAATATATCATTCATCATGTCATTAATGGTTTTCTAAGCATATATATACAAATAAACAAGTCTATATGCAAGAATTAGCATACCATGTTCGTTTAAACCAAATAGCATTCAAAACTTCCTTTATTGAATTCATACAAGTCGGTACTCACCTTGATGCTCAAATATAACACAAGTATAGATTTGGCCTTCCTTGAATGCTTAATTACCTATTGTTTACATAAAGGCCCATTTAGATCACCACATATATATACATATACTAAAACTAGTGTTATATTCCTATTTATGTGTTTAACTTGGCAAAGTGCTCAAACCATCCTAAACTCCTCTAAAATGGTAAAAAATGATACAAGAACTTTTCTTATGCTTAAACCATTGAAAAACAGGTTTCTGTTTGCTGCAGCATCGGTCGCGCCGCGACACCCTAATGGGTCGCGCCGCGACATTCATCCAGGGGCACGAAAATGTGCTCTGCACAGCCATGGTTTCCATCCAAAACTCAAGTTTGACATTTCTTTAATTAAGTCCAGCTTTTGTACTAGTTTTAGGGCATCAAAGGGAGTCTATAAACATCTAAATAAGCAACTCTAACATCATATTCAAGATCAATTCATCAATTCTCCATTTTTGACCCATTTGGTTAAATTCTTGAATTACAACCAAGATTGCAACTTTAATTACTAAAATCAGTTCCAATCAACTTACAAATGGTCCTAGAACAGTTTGCAATCAAGAAATCTAAACTTTATTGGCTAAATCCGTTTTATCCATTTTTGACCTAAAACCTAAAATGAAGAACAAAGGAAGAGGAAGCTTACAAGGATGAAGATGATGATGAACAGATGTTTAGGGACATATGAAGAACAAGAATTAAGCTTTAATCCAGCTCCAATTGATCCTTGTTTGAGTTGCCTTCTTCAAGAACAAGAGCAAGTATCGTGAGGTGTGTGTGTGTTTTTCGTGGTGTGTATGTGTGTGTCTGAGAAGTGATAACTTAAGAACCGACTAATGGTTTTTAAGTTATCCACAAGGGGTATTTTGTTCCCCTTTTCAACATACAACACGACACCCGGGTAACCGTTTCAACTAACGAGGATATTTTTGGAAACCTCGTTTGAAACCAGTTATTATTTTATAATTCTTTTTTATTTTTATTACTATTTTTAATTTCACAATTATCTGACCAATAACTAATTTCTATTAATTCTTACAAATATATTTAATTTAATTCATTTAAATAAATCTCACGTACCAAATGGAGCACGCGAATAGGCCATATTTGAGGATGTTACAATCACTATCACAATTTCTCTCTATATATATATCGCTGTCACATATATGGGTGTTCACTGATTGGATAAAACGGAATTACCGATCCGAAAATTTTGGATCGGACTATTTGGTTAAGATATTTCGGATATTTGGATCGGATTGGATCAAAACCGAATAATTACTAGGGATTCCGGTTTGGTTCTGGTTACTATAGTTTAAACCGAATAAGAATATATATATATATATATAATACCAGTGAAACAAAGTAATCCATACGTGTTATGTCTATGTTTATTTACAACTTATTATTTTTAATTATATATTTATAGAGACATTAGTCCCACCAGTTATTGTAACTTGGACAACTATATTTTGATCTTAACAGTATACGTATCGAATCTAGTTTTTTAAAATATCTTGACTCTTTAAGCATGCATTTATGTAAAAATGAAAACCGAATACCAAACCGAATATATTGAAATTTGGATGGTTTTGTTCGGATCTTAAATTTTTTTGATGGATCGAATCTCACTTTCAAAACTGAAATATAATTGGATTTACTCAATCGGATCGGATTAAACCGATCCATCCAAACGTACTCACATAACACGAGTAACATACTTATAACATTAACATTTTAGAGGCAATCTTGTAACATTATCCATGTAATCGACTATCCTTAATAGGTAAAAAAAAGGGCAAACTGCTTCAAAATACATTAAACTTTAGCTAACATATCATTGTATACAACCAAATTTAAAATACAATTAACTTTCATAATCCCCTCATTATATGCAAACAACTTTTTTATGTGTCTGTTGTTTAATTACTATTGTATACAATGAATTTTATATAACTCCCATAACATACAACAAGTTGTATGATTATGAAAGTTTGCTATATATTATTTTTAAAAAAATAAAATTGATTGTATATAATGATAAGAAAAACAAAATTTATCAATATTTTAATGTAATTTATCCTAATTTATAAGTTAATTCAAATATATTTTTAACTAATAAACTTAAAAGCCGAGGCTCGATAAGGTTACCAAATTTACAACTTATTTGAAAGAGGCGGGATCGGGGTGAAATAAACCCTCCGTTCTCCTTCCTCTGCACGCACTCACCTGCACACTATTCCGCCATGGATTCAGCGAGACACACATGCTTGAAACTCCAAATCACACAACCATTCTTCATCAAAGGCACCTGGTTTCCTTCTCACTTCCATCTATCCGTCACCGATGGTCTCAACGCTTGGACTTGCGACGGTATCTTTTTATCTATGCCAATCTTATTATCAATCATCCTTCTTTTTTAACCTCAAACACAATTGATGGTGGTTTTTTCTTTTGAACTTTTGCAGCATCAGAAGAGGAGGTGAAGGAGAGAGCGTCTAATTGGGATCAACCGGTATCAGAGTACATCGATATGTCGGAGCGATATCTAGGGTTTCAACAGCCTGGTTCAGTTTACGGGTTTTCTGACGCTGGAGGAGGCTTTAAAAGAGTAGGTGCTCTTAAATCTGTTCTAACTATAGTTCTTTTTGCTATTGATATTTGGGATTAGTAGGCAACAATGGGAGGAACATCACGATTTTTTTTTATTTTATGTGAAGGAAGATAAAAGTTTTTTTAATTATTGTAGGGTATCTTGTTGTTGTTTGGGTAAACTTATTATGAATACACAATAAGCTTGAAAGCTGGTGTGAAAAAGCTTATCAGAAATAGTTATTTGAGCTTAAATAAGCTATAATAAGATCAAGCTCTTTGTTGATATCCAAAGTCCAACTCTTTTTTGAGTTTATTTGTGTTTTGACAAATGAATAAGACTATAACCTGTATAAATAAGCTAACCTAAACACAATTACACAACAAGCCTGGACTGTTTATCTTATAGGCTTATAACTGATTGTTTACTTGATTCCTTTGGCATGCCGCATGCTTCATGAAAATGATGAAGCTTGATTTTGCTTCATATATGTAGGTTCTGTAATTAATATAACATCGCTGTTGCAAGAAGAAAAAAAAAGAAGCTTCTGCTTCTCTGATTGGTGTCTTGATTTGAGAAATACATGAACTTATGGTTAGCTTGTTTTCGTGTCCCTAAAGTAGAGAAATGAGTTTTGGTCTTCTGTTTCCAACTGAGCAGTGGCTGCTTTAAGACCCTGAGATATGATTGGGAGATACCCTTTAGAATAGTCCTCAGCCTTCTGAAAATTTCATAATTTATTCACTTCATGACTGGACTCTTTGCCATGTGATTGGTCAATCACTTCCTTTTGATATAAAAGAGTAGAAGGTTAAGGTCTAGAGATGAATTATCTGACATCATACTAGTAGCTAATGAGGCATTATGAATTATCAGGGGTTAAAACCATGCATATGCTGCAAGTGATATAATATCCACCAAATAGATTTGGCCTAGCAGTACCAGGTGTTTACCAAAGTCTTGGCCCATTTATAATATCTGTTTATAATGAGATTAAGTTGATAAATCAACTTATGGGGCATTTTTAATTAATTTTTATTTGAAGACATTCTTGTTCTCAACTTTGCAGTTATCATGGAATTTCGAGAAAGAAGGTACAAAACTAGAGTGGCGATGGAAATTCACACCAGCTGAAAATAATAAGAATATAACTTCAGCAATCTTAGACTTCCTGATGGATGCTAACATACGCCTAAGTGTAAGATAATGTGGTGTGTAGTGTTGATTCATATCTTCAAGATTGTTTACTGTGCTTGTGTTATTGAAAAAGTTGGACTTTTTTTAAATTCAAATTTCCAGTCTAGTAGCTCTTTCTTTTATTTATTTTTCTTGTTAACGCTGTGGTAATTAGGTTACTTGGTATAATGTTATGTTAGTTTAGATTGGTTCATCTACCCATACCTTAATTTTTTTCTTTAAAATCTGGCATTCATTGAAAGCTGATAGCTTTTCTTTTTATAAAATAGGAGGAAGTTGTCATCAAAACAAAATCAAATGAGAAACTGAAAGCAGAAGCTGAGAAGTGTTTATCTCAAAGTGAGAAGTTCCAGAAAGAGAAGGCAGAGTTTGAAACGGCAATTTATTCTAAGGTACATAACACATTTCAGTGATGTGTGTGTTAATCCTTGCTAGAGACTGTTTCTTCATTTATCTGGAATCTATTGATGTAGTCTTTTACTCTTTTATTTATAACAACTTAATCACATCAAACCATCTCAAGATGGCCTAGTGCCCTGGGTTCAATCCTTGCTGGGTGCAAACATCTTGAATGACCAGGGGTATAGGAAAAGGACACAAAAACGGTTACGCCATGTACATCAGATCATAGCTTGACTTCCCTGAGGAACCTGCAAAAATGAGAAATCCCTTTAAAAGAAAAAAAAGAAATGAATAAATCACATTGAATTCTCTTGATGCTATATTTCGGAATAGTACACTTCTGCGCTATAATTTGTGCTTAGAATGCAAGTAATGCTCCTCATTCGACATTTATGATGGTTGCATGTTATCTTATTCAATTGAAATGGCTGGAAATGTATATTTCAATTTTACAGTTTCTTGGTGTGTTGAACTCAAAGAAAGCAAAATTGAGAGAGCTTAGAGACCGACTTTCAAATCAGGAAACTAATGCAAAATCAGAGGAAGACGAGGGAGAGTCGAGTGATAAAACCGAGACTTTTGATGGTGATAGTGAAGGGGAAGATGACACCATGGAGGACATCGACTCCGCCACGAATGTCACAACTACTTCAAAGGATACTTCAGAAAACATGCTTCGTGGTCGGAAAAGAAAGTAAGACTGTTTTAGGTATGTATAATTTGATAAAGTTGGAAAGGACTGTATTGACCTCCATTGTAAAATGGGAATTGCTTTCCTTTGTTCTTGATGCTGAAATTGAGTCTATGTATAGGTTCTGGTTTCTCATGGTTTGTTAGTTTGTTTGTAACATGATTGTTTGGTTTGGTACTTTGGTAACCCAATAGGAGCGGTTGGGTGGTGAAAGAAAGCCTAGAAGGGAAATCATATGTCCAAATCATTTCAGTTTCAACGAATGAGAAAACACTCACTGATGCCAATACGTTGTCTTTTGATTGAATTAGTAAATATACTACTTTTTAACTGTATATAATGTTAAAAAGCTCGTACTAAACTATCAAAATGATTTTGCGACAATGAAAAATAATTTGTAAATATAATAAATATATGCTAATTTTAAAATTAAAAAAGAATAAAAAGTTTAATTTGAACTTCTAAATCTATTCATTAAGAATCAGTAAAAAATGATTGTCTCTTAAACTATCCTCTTTCCTCTAAATCTCATTTTGAACACTCGATGGTCGACACCACCCCCTCTCTTTTTATGTTCTCTCTATTCATTCTCCTTCAAAACTCTTCGGTTATCACAAACGGTGTATAATTTTGTTTTTGCATTGAAACATTATAGTGATCATAAACAATGTGGTGAGTAGTTGTTTTAGTTTTTTTTTTTTCGAGCTGTCGGTTAATTGGGCTAACTTGTAAGAAGGTTTTAGAAGTTTTAGCTAACCTATTTGAAATTTTGAATATTTGAAATAGGGAGGTGAATTTATATTTTAAAATACAATAATCAATACCACAAAAACTTCTAAACTCTATAAGTGTGCGTTTTATTATAAAAAAAGAAAAAAAAGAAAAAAAAATTAAAAAATTTAAAATACAATATAGATAATTGATATCATTAATCCTTAGTAATTTATAAATACATTATTTATTTATCCATACCTTTTTTTTAACAGTAAACACGTAAAGTTACACGCAAATTTAGAAAAGAAAAAACAACTTATTAACAACATTTTAATTAATATGGCTTCTTGGTCAAACTTTTGAGTTAAAAAACCAGAAGAAGAAAAAGACGTACGGAAATCTTTTCTAATCATTGGTTTATTTTCAAATCGGCGGTAAATCCCTCATCCAACACTGCTTACATATGCTGCAAACGCACTTCTTTACTTGGTAAAGAGACGAGGAAAATTGGAAGAAAATCGGCGATGAATCAAAATACGCTGTTGTCCATCCTTTCTTGAAATTCTAAACTACTTTCATTACCAACTGTTCGCTTGTTGCATTCAAAGAAGAAAAAAGAATATCATGCTTAGAAGTAGGTTTTGGATTCGGTTCTCTCAAGAAACTTTACCTCTCTTTCACTTGAATTCTTGTTCGAATTATACAGCACTGTCTAATCTTACTCGATACTTTTCTGAAAAAATTACCAATCTTGATGATGCACTGAAACTGTTTGATGAAATGTCCCACACAGGACCTTTGCCATCTGTTTTAAAGTTCAATCAGTTGTTGGATGCTGTTACCAAAATGAAACATTTTTCTTCTTCGGTTTATATTTTTAAACAAATGTGTGCCCTAGGTATTCCTGTTGATAAGTACACTATGAGCATTGTGATCAAGTCTTATTGTCAATTGCACCAGACCAATGACGGTTTTGCGGTCTTAGGTTGTTGCCTCAAGCGTGCTGTTGTACCTGATGTCTTTACCTTTTGTACACTCTTAAATGGCCTCATCCTTGAAGATAGGATTCATGAGGCTGAGAGATTGTTCAAGCAGTTGATCGAAGAGGAGCTTTGCGAACCAAATGTAGTTATGTACACCACAATGATCAAAGGGTATTGCAATATTGGCAATAACAAAATGGCGATTTCTTTGCTTGGATTAATGGATGAGAGAGGTTGTAAACCTAATGTTGTCACATATAACATCATCATTGATAGTCTTTGCAAGGACAAGATGGTAGATGATGCTTTAGAGCTCTTCAAATGTATGGTTTTTCAGGAAAGGATCTCACCAACATGTGTCACATATAACTATTTGATATATGGACTTTGTATATTCAGTCGTTGGGATGAAGCCTTTCGAATGCTAGAAGAGATGGAGGATAAAAATATCTCCCCAGATGTGCAAACCGTTAATATATTGGTTGATTCACTCTGCAAAGAAGGGAGGGTAGAAGATGCAGAGTTTATTATTAACAAATTCTTCGTGAGAGGTAAGGAGCCGGATGTAGTGACATACACTTCGCTTATAGATGGTTACTGTTTACGTGGTGAAATTAGCAATGCAGAGAAAGTCTTTGCTTCAATGACGTCTAGAGGCGTTCTCCCTGATATTATAACTTATAATAGTTTGTTGAATGGGTATTGCAAGAAGTTGAATATAGATGAGGCCATGCATCTTCTTAATGAAATAACTTCAAAAGGATTCAAACCCAATGTAGTCACATACAACACCATGTTAAAAGGGTTGTTTCGAGTTGGGCGAAGTGAATCTGCATACCAACTCTTAAAAGAGATGCAAGCACACGGCCAAATCCCAGATGAATTCACTTATGGAATTATTCTAGATGGTTTGTGCAACAACGATGAACTCAACAAGGCACTCTCTGTGTTTCATTCAATGGGTAACAGTAGATTAAATTCCAATATTGTTGTGTACAATATCCTTATTGACGGTGCAAGCAAATGCAACAAGGTTGATGTTGCAAAGGCTCTTTTCAGTGACCTAAGAACTAAAGGTTTGCAACCTAATGTCAGGACATACAATGTGATGATTAAAGGTTTATGTCAGGAGGGCTTAGTAAGCGAAGCACAAGAGTTGCTTAGGAAAATGCAGGAGAATGATTGCCCTCCAGATAATGTCACTTACAATGTTATTCTCCAAGGACATTTAAGGAACAAGAAGTTTGATGAGATAGACAAGCTTTTACAAGAAATGGGTGGAAGCGGTTTTTCACTTGATGCTTCATCTCTATCACTTTTACTTGATGAAATTGCTACCGAATCACTAGTTATTGATTCGCTTAAATATTTCAATAAGCATGTGCCTAAGGAATAAAAGTTTGCATGAAGTGTTATAAAAAAAGTTTACATGTAAGTGCGTGTTATTGTGTTTTGCACTCTGTAATCTTTTTTTTTATCCTTTCATTATCTTTCCTTTCTCATTTTACCTTAAATTTTGGTGTTTAGTTTAATCTTGAAGGAAGAGGACGCAAAGGCCCGGCTGTCAAAAACTGCTGTTAGAATGGAATGTACCTTTGGCCATCTGTTTCTTGAGGTACTTCTTCCAATTATTATGTAACAATATAATGCTTTAGTGTTTAGTGCCAAATCACTTGATGTCTTGGATGGTCTAGTAAAAGTAATATCTGGTTTTTGTGTTCTCGAACACATGCCCAATTATGCAAAAGTTGCCTCTAATCACATGCAAATTATCATGTTTCATGTGGAAACAATCTATAAACCTTATACTAACTTAGGGTGATAGGATCAAAACTTCAAAAATACATAAATCTAAACTTGCAAATCTTGCTTTATAAATTGAAAAACTTATCAAATATTTTCATTGAATCTTCATATTTTCAATACAAGAATCTTGTGTACAAATGCCCTATTTATAGAGTGGTGGTGGCGGTTTTTCCGGCGGTTTAACGGCGGTTCTCCGTCACTTGACAGCGGCGGACGATGGCAGTTGGCCGTCGGCGGTGGCCCACGGTGGTTGTATATATTATCCTATATACATAAGTTTCTTACTAAATACAATAATAATAATACTACTAAAACTATAATTCTTTTGACAATTATTTTCAACCGTCTCTCCCCTAGTTGTCAAAAGTGTTCAATCTTCAATCTTGAGTCTTCTTTGTCATCATATGTTGTAAACTTTGATTGATCATAAAGCTTGTTGTTTGTATCATCAACTCCTTGTTCTTCAACGGTTGTCATAAGTAATGTAGGTTCCAAATCTTCTTCCACCAAATTTGACTGTTCTTGTCTGTGGTATTTTTAAGATCTTTCACGGTAATGCGAAGCATAGTGTCCATATCTGTTGCAGTTATAACACTTTAGTTTGCTGAAATCTCTGCGAACTTGTTTTGACTTCCAAAGTGCTTCTTTGCTTTTTTATAGACTTGCGAGGGATTTTCTTCTCTTCCATGTTGCTTAACATCCCATGGTTTCGGATATGTGGTGGAACATACTTTTCTTTTTTTCGATCTTCTTTTTGTGTATACAATAAATCTTTTTGATAATTCACAGATCTGCTCTTCTTGTACTTGAGTATTTCTTCAAACATCTTTAATCTTGCGATTGCTTCGTCAAAGGCCATGGTGTCTAAATCCGAGTTTTGTTTAATGGCTGCAACTATTTGAAGAAATCTGTCTGGCATAGAATCTAGTAATTTTCGTACAAGAGTTGATTCATCTATTGTTATTCCAAGGCTAGTTATTTTGGAAATAACATTTGTCACCTTCAAGGTGAATGAATCTATAGATTCTTCTTCTTTCATTTCCAGTGCCTCAAATTCTGATATGAGGGTTTGTAATCTAGCCTTTTGTAGTCGATCCACACCGATAATTCTAGTCTTCAAAGTGTCCCAAACTTCTTTTGCACTTTTGCAATTTGTCACTTGTAAAGTTAGATCTTTAGACAGTGCTGAGAAGAGATATGCCATTGCAGTTTTATCTCTTTTGTCATCCATTTGAGTTTGAGTAGTAGGTTTAATCATTTTTCAAAGATCATTTGCTTGCAGTATGTTCCTCATTCTGATGGATCATATGACATAATTTGTTGATTTTAACAAAGGATATTGGAAATTGAAAATAGGGTGTGGTTCCAATATCCTTTGTCTGATTTCTTTAATTAATCTCCGGATTGTCTTCCAATTTCTTAAGAACCTTTACTAAGCCTTTTGATAACCTTTTTTTAAAACTTAATTATAAATTTTAAAACTGTAATCGTCTTTGCATGTTTTTAAAACCTTGAGAAAAACTTTAAACACCTTTTTAAACTTTGAATACTTTTTTTAAAAAAAACTTACAATCTTAAGAAATTTTTAAACACTTGAAAAACTTTAAATCTTTATAAAACTTAAAACTTTAAAACTCTTTTTTTATTAAAAACTTACAAATCTAAAAAACTTTATATCTTAAAATCTTATAAACCTTTTAAAAAAACAATCTTCAAACTTAAAACCTTAAAACTTGATAAACTTTGAAATCTTAACAAACCTTTTCTATAAAATTTTCAAAAAAACTTAAAATTTTTACCAAATATTGGATTAAAACTTTGAAAAACTGTTAAAACCTTAAAACTTAAAAACTTTATTAATCTTGAAAACCTTAAGGGGGGGTGTTTGGTAGAGAAAAAAGAAATTGGGAGAAATGGAAATGGAAATATGAGAGAAATGGAAATGGGGAGAAATAGAAATGTGTGGAGAATTGGAATTGGTTTTCTTGTTTGGTATCATGAAAGAAATGAAACAGAGAGATGGTGGCTCAAGTTGCCGAACGACGGTTGCGGTGTTGACCGCCTTGCCGGACGTCCACACTGATGATTAGAATGCTGGAAACACATCGCAACTGGACATCGACAATGATGAGTAGACATTGGCTGTCATTTCTCCACAATTTGAAAAGAAATGAAAATTCAAAGGAAGGGGAGAAATGGAAATGGGTGGAGAAACCAATTCTTCCCTATTTCTTTCTCTCTACCAAACACCCCTAAAACTTTTAAATCTTAAATCTTAGAAAAAACTTAGAAAACTTATAATTTTATTAATTCATAAAACTTACTAAAAAACGTAATCCTTTAATTAATCTATAAAATTAAATAACAAGAAAATTTTCTTTCCTTGTATTAAAAAACTTTAATTAAAACTCAAAAACTTTAATTTAATTTTTCTTAAATAAAATTAGGTTTTCTTGGGATAATAACAAGCCGCCTTTTTTTTCTTTTGTCGACTCCTTTTCCGCCGATTCCCTCATTGTGCCATCTGCTTCCTTTAATCGAGTATCCTTTGATTTTCTTTTGCTGCTATCGAGTAAACCCTCGATGTTCTTCTTCTTCTTTGGTAGTTCTCTGAGGTTGCCGGTGGTCGCCCCTTGCCGGATTCCGGTTGATGATGAGAACCGCGGTGTTAACCTCGGCTCTGATACCAAATGATAGGATCAAAACTTCAAAAACACATACATCTAAACTCTAAACTTGCAAATCTTGCTTTATAAACTGAAAAACTTATCAAATACTTTCATTGAATCTTCATATTTTCGATACAAGAATCTTGTGTACAAATGCCCTATTTATAGAGTGGTGGTGGCGGTTTTTCCGGCGGTTCTCCATCACTTGACAGCGGCAGTTGGCCGTCGACGGTTGTCGTCGGTGATGGCCCACGGTGGTTGTACATATTATCCTATATACATAAGTTTCTTACTAAATACAATAATAATACGAAAACTATAATTCTTTTGACAATTATTTCCAACACAGGATTGTACCCATTTGCATATACATGGGTCTATGTAGGTAAGCCACATACATATAATAATTGAAGTTCATTTTGTTTCTAATTGGAAGTCTTCAAGCATTTCAAATGTGTAAAATTAAATAACTAGCTAAAAAAGAAATGGAAGAAAGTTAAACGCTTTATTAATAGGACACAAGTCAGATTATTATTATTATGTTCAAAAAGTGTAGGTGGTCAAAGGGCGTTGTGCTTCTTCATTAAGCTTCAACTCAATTCTAGTGGAATTTCATATATAGATCATGACCCCATTAATTGTGTGTGCTAGGAGACTTTGAACTTTGAAGTTTTCGTGTATCTTCTTAAGGATCCGATTCACCTTGTTGAATTTCAAATTTTGTGTTATAACCAAGCTCCTGTCTTCAAGTCTTTCAAAAGCTTTTTATATTCTTTAGGATCTGATTAATTGCCAATGTTGCCTTTTTAATGTTTTTTATGTTGAACTTGTTTGACTTTTTTTTCCGGTCTGTCCTATATTTATACAGCAGAAGATAGCTAGCTAGGTTGATTACACAGCACATTCCAAGTAAGCCAACGTATACATTCATCATTCAGTAACGATCTGTTTTAGTTAACCGCATTGAAATTGATCAAGCCGTTAATAAAACATATTCAGGTAACATTGCGGGCATAAAAAACAGACTTAACAGAAAGATTTTCACAGGTTAAAGGGTGTTCTA
Organism: Dittrichia graveolens; assembly: GCA_038502395.1. Lineage (NCBI taxonomy): Eukaryota > Viridiplantae > Streptophyta > Magnoliopsida > Asterales > Asteraceae > Dittrichia > Dittrichia graveolens. The sequence goes on along the minus strand of JARJIL010000006.1, from coordinate 2,968,854 downwards.
ATCACCATTTAAGTATCCAATATAGTTGTGACTAATTAATGATATATTCTATTCATGAAAGTGTCAAAAGCATATAACTTTATTTGAATATATTCAGTGTATAAAACTATAAAAGTGGAAGGAGAATACTATGTTCTGATCAAGTATGAAAGTGAAATTAGGGAAAACCTGGAAATCATTTTTGAATGTAGTCAATTTTGTTAATAGTAATAATGATTAACTGTATAATAAGTATTAATATTAAACGTATAACAAAAATTAATGCTATACATCAAAATACCAAAAAAATAAAATAAAATTATGATTGCTTGAAAGGTAGAAGTTACAAAATTTAAAGGAAATTTGTTATGAACATTAGATAAAAAAGTTATGCAAATAAAAGGTTTAGGAAACTGGTATGAATATTCATGATAAAAAGGCTGATATTTACAATATTTTTGAATAAATTTATAAAATAAAATAATTTTTTAGATTTCATAGAAAATTGTTTACAGTTTCGCAGAAAATGGTATGATTTTTTATTTATAATTTTAAAGATTAAATTGAATAAATAATTTTTGTACATCTATAAATTTGCACATCAACAATAATTTTTATATAGCTGTAGTGTGTAAACGTGTTAAGCCGAACCCAAACTTGACTAAGCTTGAACTCGGCTCGTTTAAGTGAGCTCGAGCTTGGGGTTTTGATTTTTCCCTCTAAAGTTCAAGCTCGTTCACTGTAAATTTTATGGCCCAAGCTTGACTCGTTATTCTATATAATTTCATTATTTAATTACTTTATGCATATATAATTAATTTTTAAATATATTTGTAACTATAATTATATATGTAACGACATTTATTGTTAAAATTTTTTATTATAAGTACATATACAATGATATTTATTAGAGTTAATTACATATTTGGTCCCTGAGGTATGTCACTTTTTACATCCTTGGTCCCTAAACTACGTTTATTATGCTAGGCGTCCCTAATATATGACTTTTGCTTCACTAATGGTCCCTGATGCAACTGAAAAGACCAAAATACCCTTACTTTATAAGTGAAAAAGTACATTATACCCTTAATTCTTTTTTTATTTTCTGTAAATATAAATAGTTTAATAATAATATTAAAATTAATAACTAGTTATATATATATATATATATATATATATAGAGAGAGAGAGAGAGAGAGAGAGGGAGGTTCATACGAGAAGTTCTTTTTTTGCGAGAAGTGCGAGAAGCTTTTATAACCGTTAGATTGGGTAATTAAGGGCTATGATGGATTATGGTATTTTTGTAAATAATTTAAAACTTAAGGAGGTTAAATATAAACTAGAAGGGTACAAATGTCATTTTAAACCTAAATATCCCAACCCTAAATAACCTCCCAAATTGTAGGTTATAAACAAAATACTCATATTATCTCTCTTCAAAAACCCACGACCCCTCATCTATCTCTCTTTGAAACCCATGACCCCTCATCTCCACCACTCATTGGCTCTCTTCCTCACCATCGGCAACGTTGTTGTCCACCGCCACCATGATTTTTATTCTTGTTGTTGATTGCTACAACCAGCCATTTAAGATCGACCACTGGCTACGCTCTCGATTCTTCAAGATCGGTTGTTCTGTTTCAGCCGCTTGCAAGCTCAAAACACCGAACCACCGTCAGATCTGATCTCAACTGGCCACCCTTTTGGCCTTTTAAGATCGAACCCTCCTTGACTGTTGCTCTCTTTCTGTCTTCTCTATCAGCCGTCGGGCACCTCACAACCGCAACCCACCAGATCCGCTTCAACACTAACCATTGTCTAGCATTTTTATCGGCGCCCTTCTACAACCGATCATCGTTAGTTCAGTCGCCGATCTACTTCAGATGCTCCTCAGATCTGCCTTTAAGTTTTAGAGCCGATAAAATCAACCGCTCGCCACCGAACAACCGTAACCCACCATCAGATCCGCCTCACCGGCCACCGACCATTCTCCAGCATTTTTATCGGCGCCCTCTTACCGTCGATCACCGTCAGTTCAGCCTCAATCTGCTTCAGATCCTCCTCAGATCTGGGTTTAAGTTTTATAACTGATTATTCACAGAAAGTCAATAACTCAATGTTGGTGGTTTGTTTTGCTTGAATTTCTTTGATTTTGAACCTAAAGTTTTTAAAATTTTAATTGTTGAAAGTTTTAATTTTTCTGATTTCAAACGTTTAGCAATGAACACAGTTTATAGGAAGTTTGAATTTTGGTTTCAATACATAGTCTACTAATGAACACAATGTATGTGAAGTTTGTAACTTCGAATTTTTGGTTCTAATAAAAAATGAACACCGTGTATTTTCAAGTTTGTAAGTTGTAAGCTTGATTGTTTTTATAATTCAAGTTTAGTGGATTTTGTGATTTGTTCACTAATGAATATCTAACGAGATAAACGCATGTGGCTAGAAAATAAATATAAACCGATGAGTCATATTAACTTTTGTAGTCATGGTTGAACGTAATCATTACTTATAATTTGAAGAATTCTAAAAAATTTCACTCATTCAATAATGAACACCACAAGAAACTTAAAAAAAGTTAATCTGGAAAATAAGCAAAACTAAAAATATAGAAAATTAGTTTCGAAAATAAAATGTGTCGTTCACTAATGATCCTCTTAAAAACACCCGGATTAAAAAAGGAAAGAAAATATTAATTTGAAAATTAAAAATTAAGTTGACTATAATACCCTTTCTTATTAAAAAAATATAAAAAATATGATTTATATAAGCCACTAGATCAAAATCTAATCAAAGGTCAAAAACACTTCTTGCACTTCTCGCAAAAATTAAGCTTCTCGCATGAACTCTCCCCTATATATATATATATATATATATATATATATATATATATATATATATATATATATATATATATATATATATATAAAACCCCAACCTCATTTCTCTCTCTACATATGATGCCTCTTCCCTTAGCCACCACCGCAACCATTTTCTCTCAGCCATGCGTCCACCATAAGCCACCACCATCACCTCCCCTTCATTCTTCTCTACCATCGCACCTCCACCACCATCACCTCCCCTTCCTTCTTCTCTACCACCGAATAGCCAACCACCATCGCCTCCCCTCTGTTCCCTTCACCACTCTCTGTCGTATCAACACCAGCAACGACCACCATCGCTGGAGAATACAATCACCGCCACAGACCACCATCATCACCCTCCCCCTTCTCCACCGCTGCCGCATCATGAACACCGTTATCACCACCGCTGTCGTTGTTCAGACTAGGGTTTGTTCGTTTAGATTAGGGTGTGTTCATTGCACCGTCATCGCCATCACCGGCCACCACCACTAACCACGACCACCGTTCAGATTAGGGTTTATCTCCCTTCAAATTAGGGTTTTCTCATGCGATTTTTCAGACCTGTATATCATTGCAGATCTGTTTGTGATTTGTAAATACGATTTTCAGATCTCGTTCTTCATTTGATTTCTTGAGGTATGTATGTGTTTGATTTTTGTTGGTGAGATTTTTTGGAGTTCTTGTTTGCATCATCGATTTGGGATTTTTTGGAGTCCTTTCACCTTCATCTGACCATCCTACCCGTGGTGGTGTTTTTGGTGGTCGTTTTTGGTAAACGGCGATGCTAGTGCTGGTGGATGGAAGGTGGTCGGTGGTGGTAGAAACTGGTGGTGGTAGAAACTGGTGGTGATGGTGGTGATAATCAAATGATTATTAATTATATTTGTTTATAATTAACCTTTATTATATTATTTTAATATAACTTAGTAATATTTAAATAAATAAAAGTCAAATAAAAGAATAAATTGAACTGAGAAGGGTAATATCGTCTTTTTAAGTGACCAGGGACCATCAGTGAAGCAAAAGTCATATATTAGGGACGCATAGCGTAATAAACGTAGTTTAGGGACCAATAATGTAAAAAGTGACATACCTCATGACCAAATATGTAATTAACTCTATTTATTATGCAATTCTATATTTATTTTATATATGCATTATTATACTTGTTGAATTCGCAGTCTTGTTTAACACACAAACCTAATCAAACTTAGTTATCTAAGGCTAGAGCTTATTTATTAAACCATCTCCAAGTATGGCTCAAGTTTTACTAGAGCTTGTGAATCGTGACAAGTATTTAAAGAGTCAAGCTCGAGTATTTTATGCGTAACTCGACTCACTACCTAGATGGCTAGATGTCACGTATAAACAAGGTTATTTAACAAGTCAAAAACTTTAGTAAAGACATAATCATAGGTAACACAAAATAAAAAAAGAAATTGATAATAATCCAATTAGTTAATTTTTTTTCTTACCAACTTTGTTTTAATTTTACTTGAAAATCATAAAAAGAATGTTATTAAGTGTATTAAAGATAACTTTGTTTGTAATATTTATGTATTTTATATTTCTTTTATTTAATTTGGTTTGCTTTATTAAACATTTAAATAAATCCTCCATGTGAAGGAAAGAGATGAGGAGTTTGCCGAATGCTCATAGTAGTTAGGAACCCTCTTTGACTTTCCGAAGCCTACCCACGACTACCGTTACCGGGAACAAAAAACCATCTTTAATTTACTCGAATATTTATTTATGTAACATATATGATACAAAGTTTTTTTTTTAAGAAGTTACTCTAGAGAAGAGCTTTGATATTACTATCATCCTCTTAAGATTCAAATGTCTTAGAAAATGCTCTTAATCCGGCCATAAAAAAAAGAAGCCATAATTGGTAGTTGAAGCTATTTAATTTTCTACATAAATATTGATGAGAATGGATAATGGAGGTCTAGAGGATGGCCAATGGGTCTCCAGAATTAATATGAGTATATGATTTTGATGTATTATTGTAATTTATTTTACAAACTACAGTATGGTAAAATATAGGAGACTAAAAAGGTATCGCTGTCTGTCGTTTTTGACCTAACAGTGTCGTTAATGTCGATCTTCCATTCCATTCCGTCCCGTCTCGTTATAAATATAAGTGTGAATTAGAGGTCATGTGTGTCTTGATGTTTAAATACAATAACCTAAGTTAAACGTCAGCTAAAAATTGTATTGAAAATTATGGTTGGGTACGTGTTTGGGATATATAATCAAAGTTTATATTTATACAGTATATGAATATAATAATATTCAGTTTTTACACACACACACACATATATATATATATATATATATATATAATTATACAAATAGTAAAGAGACGACTTGTTTAGCTTCAAGATGCATATAAATAAAATATATACCAGGCAACTCCACTGCATATATATATAAAATAAATATTTCTCCGTCTACACCATTTCCCGGCCATCCCTTTTTACTTCCCGGCCGGCGACTGTTCTTTTAACAACGCAGTTATGCACAGAGGTACTTAATTTATCTCTCTCTCTCTCTCCCTCTCTCTCTCTCTCGCTTTTCTTTTCTTTTCTCCTCTCTCTCTTTAAGCCACATCATCTGAGTTTTGCGCAGATGGATATGCCAAGCTTGTGGTGGTGCACATCCTTGCCGCAACCACTGTCGGGTTCATCTGGGCCGCCGCTACACGACGGCGCCGGAAAAACTCAAAGTCAAAGCCTGATAGCGTAGTTCCACGATTAGATTTGAGTGGATCCGGCCATGTTGGAAGGGTGGAAAAGTTTCCTCATTATGTTGGTAAGCCTACAACCATTTATTAAACAAGCTAAAAATTAGAAGGGGTTTCTGACTTTCTGGGATCCATATTTTTTTAAATGTTTATTTCCTATATTTTGTTGGATTGTCTTTTCTGTTTTAAAACAATGTACTAATTAAATAGATAAAAAAATTTACATATAATAAGCGATCGAACTTTCTATAATTCTAGGGTTAATTAGTATGTTCATGTTTGGTCTGATTTACAGCTTCTAATAGATTACAAACTTTTAATTAGTATGCTGGCGTCCTGCATATCATGATAATTAACTAATATACAAAAAAATAAGGATAATGTTATAAATATGCGCTTGTAAAACATCTTACCATAAATTAAAGGAAATGATATTTGCCTTCAACATTATCTATCATTTACTGCCTGTTCTCAGAGTTATTTTAAGGTGGGGAAGGAAAGGTTTGCTAAGGGGTGAGGGAGAAAATTGTGTTATTGAGTTTTTTTACAGGAAGGGAATGAAAGGGTTGGAAGGGATTGGAAGGGGTAATTTTATCATTTTGGTGTGTTAAAGCTTTTCTCCCACTTTTGGGATGATCGGGAGAGGAGATTTCTCCATCCTTTTCTTCTTTTCCCTTTCCTCTCCTTTCCTTACCTTCATTTGAAAACTCGAAAACAAGATGTTAAAATCCCCTCATGTTGTGGTTAAATATAATCTATCACGGCAACCTAATTCTTAAACTCAAGAAAAGAATACGTGAAACTAGAAATGGACTCTACACCTTTCAAAGGAAGGAGTAAGGCTTCAAAATGGATGGCCCCCTTTCGCACATGTACAGCAACCACTGCAGTCTGCAGCGCCGGAAAACTTACCAGTGGTGTGACACCCCAGTTCAACACCCTTCATGTCATCCGTCCTAGCATCACTCCTTAGTGCTCTAAAAGATACTCCCTAGCTCTTGTGATCCCTCATGTAGTTCAAATTTCTCCCATTCTAAAAGTTTTGAAAAAGACATGAAATGTTAAAATATTAAATGGTTGTTGATTTGGTGCTATTTTAGTAAATTTCTTATTATTATATCATATACAAATCCCTGTTCTAAGAAGAAAAAAAAACATATAAATGTTACCTGCTCTATAATAATTTTAAAGTACACCTAACATTATATAAATCATTCTGTATAAATAATTAGTTTATACATATTTTTGTTTAATTAATTGTAAGGCTGTTTATTAGATTATGTCAGACTGATTTTAGTGAGCTAGGCGAAGATCCATGGAATTCTTTTTAAAACAGCAAGACCATTCAAAATTGAAGGTCTCCAAGATGGAGGACCAAATTAAGTATATATATGATTATGTTATATGACTATTTGTGAATTTGCAGCAAGGCAACTTGGATTTAGAGATGGAAATGAGTGTCCAGAGTTAAGCAAACTGGCATCAGATTATGTGAGAAGCTCAAAAGGTTTTGAAGAAGATATGTACGCGTATTTCTCAAATGAAAAAGACGCCGAATCACTTTGCGAAAAGCTTGTTCAAGAGCTCGAAAGCTGCATTCTTGGCTATCTTGCATTCCATTGGGGTCAAGCTTCTCTTATGATCAATGAGGTAAATCAAATCAAATAATTAAATAAAAGTCAGAAATCAATAAATAATTCAATTTCAGTGTTTGACCCTCAATATGTTTAACGTTTTTTTTACTTTTTGGTGTCAAAGGTGCTGAGCGTGGGATCAGAGGAGAAGAGGAAACTTAAGAACATGGTGTTAACAGCTACAAGGTTACTTTTCAAATCTTTTATTTTCCTTAAGGATACTAGACCTGACTTTTAATAATTTATAAATACTAGTCGTGAAGGGATGATATTTATAAAAAACAATTTATTAAACATACATTATTTAGTTTATATTTTCTATGTTAGATTATTTGAAACATTATTATAAAAATATAACACTACTAATCATTATGTTGTTTTTAAAGAATATTAACAAGGTGGTGGATCGAGTGGGGATATTATTTATGAATATTAAATCAACAAGTTGGACATGGAACATTCAAATATGGATGACGTCGCAACTTGTAAAAAGCAAATTGACATATAATATATGTTACAAGGGATTATCTATACCCAACGTTAATTCGGTATACACAATAATCATAATTTTTATATTCATACAAGCTTATTATGTCATCCACACATCTAAAAACGTTACATATTTATTATTAAAGATAAAAAAAATAGAAAAGGTTAATTTAAAGAAAACAAAAGATTCGACATGCGTACATATCAATTTCTTCAAGAGAGTAGGGTCATTCCAGAATGGAATGGGAGGGTATTGTGTTGTCTTTCCCAAATATAGGATAAATGGATAAAATATTATTGGTAACAATTTTTTTCTTTAATAAAAATAAAAATAAATGCGTCGATTTCAATTTCTAAGACTAGCATATATGTTTTTTATGTGATAGAAACCATAAGCAATTAATATGAATTTCGATTTATGAAAGAAAAGCAATTAGTCTATTTCACTATTTACTCTACAAATTTATTTTTATTATTCTACTACCGAAATTAAGGAGGCTATTCATCAAATACTAATCAAATGTTCAAGACATTTCATTTTTTTTAACTTAAATATTGAGTGTAAAGAAAAAACCACACAAGGGGACAATTTTGTAAATTTGTTGTATTTAGTATGTTGCTAATTAATTTATTATTGGGCTTTTTCCAAAATCGGTCTTAGCGCACGTGTTTAATTTAGGTGTAATGTAAATCAAAACTTTTCTTTCATAATAAAAGTTACATTAAGTTCACATTAAATTAGGTGTAACCTTTTCATGTGTTAAACACAAATTTCAAAATAAACAGAAATATTGAGTTTATTTATTACACCTAACATGTGTTTTTATGACAAAAGTTAGAAAATAACTTTTTCTTTAAATTAATTAATCATAAACTAAAAGGAAAAGGTGACACTTTTTATCCTCAAAATATCAAATTTCACAAGATTTGAATACATTTTGGAAATTTGAGCTTGAGTGACTTTAGTGGATCTTGTTGGAAGCTTGGTCGGTTATTAATTTATCGGAAATGGTTTATACACAACAAGTTTTTGTCCTACATAACAATTGTGACTTTTATACCTTACGAATCATACTATTTTTTATTCTCATCCATATATTTAATAGTATGATGGTCTAAACAACAATTAATTGTTATGTAAGACAAAAATCTGTTATGTACGTAATTTATTATTTGGTGAAAAAATTTGATTATTTTCATCATCAAAATCTACGGTTTCGTTATAAATAATGCAAACGTAATTATAACTTTGTGGATTTTTTTTTGTGTGTGTCATGAAAGTTGGAAGTATTTGTTATTGTACATGTAGAAAGCAAAGATTTGATAGAGTAACAAAGGACTTGAGAGTAACAAGGGCATTCTCAACAATGGTGGAGGAAATGAAAGTGATCGGAACCAACACCCCGAAAAGAGGGAGTAATGATGACGCCTTCACGGAGGTGATGGGGCCGGTGGCTCATTGCGATCGCAGCCCCGTCCTCCTCTTCATGGGTGGTGGAATGGGCGCCGGCAAGAGCACTGTTCTCAAACAAATTCTTAAAGAGTACCACACTTTCACTATATATTCTCATTTTTATTTGATTAATTATCTGATATTGATTAAAACCAACCAACATTTATTAACATAAGTTTTCTTTCATTAATTAACAAAATGTTATTTGGGCAGAGCATTTTGGTCGGAGGCGGCGGAAAATGCGGTGGTGGTAGAGGCTGATGCTTTCAAGGAGACGGATGTCATTTATCGAGCCCTTAGCTCAAAGGGTCATCACAATGACATGCTTCAAACTGCTGAATTGGTATTATATATCTCTTTCTCTTTCTTTGTGTGAATGGATAGTCCGTTTTTATGATTTGGATCTGTGTAATTTCAACTCAAGACCTTTATGAATGGAACAATATGTATATATAGGTGCATCAAACATCCACGGATGCGGCTTCATCTGTATTAGTAACAGCATTAAATGACGGGAGAGATGTGATCATGGACGGTACATTGTCGTGGGAACCATTCGTGGAGCAAACAATCGCCATGGCAAGAACCATTCATAAACATCGTTATCGCATGGGTGTCGGATATAAGGTCTCAGAAGACGAAACTGTCACAGAAAGTTACTGGGAAAGAGTTGAAAACGAAGAAGATGAAGTTAAAGTGAAGAAAGCTTACAGAATCGAGTTGGTTGGTGTTGTTTGTGATCCTTTTCTTGCGGTTACGAGAGGAATCAGGTATCATCTCAAACCATTTTGCTTTTCAAGGGGCTTAGTGTAGTAGTTTTAACTTGAAGGATTCAAAGTGTAACTTCCCAAACCTTTGCATTTTGCAATTATATATACAGGAGGGCAATAGCTGTGAAAAGGGCAGTGAGGGTAACTTCACAGCTAAAATCACACAAGAGATTTGCAATCGCATTTCCAAAGTATTGCCATCTCGTCGACAATGCCAGGCTCTATTGCACTAATGGCATCGGACTTCCTCCAAAAGTACGTTACTACATTTAAGAACCAAGAATCGCGAGAATCAATCTTAGCTATTCAATTGGGATGATATTATTTGTTTTTTTAATCGGTTATTATAAAATAATTAGTTAATTTAATTTCTTGAACTGCAGTTGATCGGATGGAAAGATGGTGATAGCAATCTATTAGTTGATCGAGATCAAATCAAATGTTTGGAAGCATTAAGTGAAATCAATGATGAAGCGGATTCCATATACGAGCTTTATGCAGACACCAAAATGTTAACAGACTCCGACTCTGTATGGAAAGAACTTGTTTTGAAACCGACACGAATTGATCTTCAACGTGATTTGAGAAGTGTGATCGAGAAAATCGAGAAGTCAAAATTGTAACATTTTTTACGAAGCCGACGACCAAATTTATTTGTATCTATTTCTAAGGAGGATCTGTGTGTTTGTGTTTATTTGTTTTGGATCTTGGAATTTTCTCATGTTTCTTTTAAGTTATAATAATAAACCAAAAGAAATTTAGTAGCCGATTAATACATAAAAATAAAATAAAAAAATATTACCTTTAGCACGTCGAGTAGCATGATAGTTAGAATTTTGCCACTTAAGAATTAAGATACAGTTATTCTGTGCATATCTTATATCTAATGTAAATAAAAAACTAACTTAAATAAAAATTATTAGGTAATTATAGTCATTCATTTAGTTATTTATTAGAAAATCATAGTCATTGGTTTAGATGTAAATCAAATCTGAATTATTTATTTTGTTATATATTGAAATTTGAATTTGACTTTTTTTGTTCACAATTAGATTCAATTTTAATATTAATTTGAATCAAAATTATTAGAGAGAATTTTATATATGTTTCTTTTAAAATTTAAAAAAAAATCATATTTTTCTATCTTAATTTTCAATTATCATTTACCTTTATAAAAAGTCAAAATATGATATTTAATCAAATTCTTGGTTTTAACATTTTAAAATATTTTTAATTATTACCAATAAAAACTTGACTTTATTGAACTTAATTGTAACAAAATTATGATCGATGATTTGAATCAAAACATTTAGTGTGAACTAGCAATGGAGAGTGTGACAATGGTGGTGATTGTGGTTGTAGTGGTAGTGGTAGTTCAGAGTAGTCGATTTGTGTTTAGCTCTTATGATTGTTCAGCTGTTCATGTTTCTCATTGAATGTTCTAGATTTTTAATTCATCTTCGTCAAATCAACGACGTTCTTGAACACCACTGTTCCTAATCGAATGGTTTTGTTCCAGATTTGGGCATTTATCGATGTTCTTGATTTAGGATTCATTGGATTTAATCGAAGGGTTGTGGTCAAAGGACTCAGTATTATGTTGGTCTAGTCTTGATTCCAGTTTCATACAAGATTTTATTTTGGGTCTTGATTCGGTTTTAGGATCTAACTTTTTGTCTTGATTCGATTTTAGGAGTTGGTTTTTAATTCTAATATGGCAGTCGTTTCTGGTGTAAAGGGTGGTGAGGTGTTGGTAGAGTGTGGTGATAGATAGAGTTGGGTGATTGTGATAGTGTGGCCGAATGAGGATGGGTGGCGGTATGGCTAGATGAGGATGTGTGGTTGTAATACTCGTTTTCAAATTGTAATTTTATTATTAGATTATGAACTTTATAACACGGGGTTAATTATTTATTGATGTTGGTTTGTGTTTTAGCTACTTTATAAAAGGAGGGACTACTATTGTCAATAGGGAAGTTAAGAAAAAATATTTAAATGAAATTAGGGCACAAAAAACTTGAGGATTAGCATCTCAGCCGTTTTACTGTTGACTGAGAGCATTGTGTGTATACACGGTTATATTCCCGAAAGAGAGAAAGGAACAATTAACGGACAATTCTTCACCAAATAGAGTGTAAATGATTGGAAAACACTCGGGTATGATTCCTCTAATCTATCTGATTATATAGTTACTGTCTTCTTGAATTATGATGGGGTTTTAGTGGGATTTAAATATGTTTAGTGAGTGTCGAACCACACCAAAACCGAGAATTGTTATGGCCTTTTGATTCTTGAAAACGTAATTTTATGCAATTAAATGATAGGGATTTGCTAAAATGACGATATGAATGTATAGAAACAAGAATTAGGCGTAATGATTAAGTTTTGATTAGATTTTGTCTTGGGAAGTTGACTTTGTATATGTAAGTTAATCGTAAATGTTCTTAAGCCACCAATCGTAAATAGTTGATATCAAGAAATTGTAAAATAGCCATGTTAACAATCGTAAATTAAGCTTATACCCCAGAATCGAAAAGTGTGCTTTAAATCAATCGAAAACTAAAAAGGGGTTGAGTGTGATTCCCTAGATTGCAGATCATTAATTGTAAACTGGCTTAGTGCCAACCATAAACCACGAATCGTAAATATGGACTTGTATACGGTTCGTAAACTAGATTTCGATTTGTGAATCGAAAACCTACAATCATAAAATATTGAATCATAAACCCCGATAGTAAACAATAATTGAGAACTCAAATCATAAACCATGTCAGAATTGAATCGAAAACATGAGGATCGCAGATTGATGAATTGCAAACTAGGAATCATGAACTTGAAATGTAAATCGAGAGGTTCTTTAGTTAGAGTTTATGATTTTAAGCGCAGTTTAATATTATAATACCTTAATTGTATGTGGTTGTCGGTAGTTGTTAAATTCGATGAGATGGGAAAGAGTGATGAATAATGGTGGCGATCAAGATTTAAATTAGGGTTTTTAGCTGTAATGTCAGAAAGAATAAATAACCATACAATGGATGAATGTTATAAAAAAAATACTTTATAACATTCATTAGCAACTTTATCCCTTAATAAAAAGCAATTATAGATGATTAGTACTTGAGCTATTTGATGTAATACATTACTTAAAACATTAAAGTTCACTATCCATGTACAAAAATTAGGTATAATGCTATTCATGTAATGTTATAACAAAGCAAGTGAATATTGTGCCGGGAATGCATTAAATAGTAACTAACTTTTATTGATGGTAAAAAAAAGTCTTGGATGTAATTTCGTTATGGGTAAACGATGTTCTCTAGCCCCTTTCGATCATCCTATCGCATTTTTTATCTCCCCTTCCTTTTTTATATTTGTTTCATGTGTGTGTTTAAAAGCGTCTTTGTTGAGTTGTTATTTCGATAAGAAAATTAATGGACGATCAAGAAAGACCATAAAACAAAAGTCATATCTAGAAATTGATGTTTATGTATTTTCTTGGTGTGTACATGTATTCAAGATATGTAAATCGATGACCAAACACATAGAATATTTGAGAGTTAATGGCGTGTGTTTATGTAGTACGTTGTTATATCTACATTTGGATCCCGTATGAAGGCAAAAGTTAGCATGAAGATTCAAGATGAAATAAATCAAGAACATTCCCATATGTTCTTGAATAACCAATAACATATCAATATAACTAGCTATGAATCCGTTAAGAATAAATAAACAAAATTAATTAGTAATTAAATATTAATAAGATACTAATTAACATTATTAAGTGGTAAATATTTACGGTTTCCTTTTGTTACAAATGCATGTTTTTAAATTAATCAATGAAATAAGCCAATAACAATACAGAATGGTAAAATATATAATTAATAAAAAATCTCACAAGTTTGTAGAAAAATCTCACCATCATATAAGTTTTATAGAAAGCTATCTAACAGGGAAAAAAATACAATATTTCTATTAAGTAAATAATTATCAAATAATAACAAAAATGACAAAGTTGTGATTATTATGAACAATAATAATAGATTATATGATCAATAATATCATGTCAAAACAAGTAATGATCATATTTATAAGTTATGAAATTTTTTTATATATATACATACACACTTATATACTTGTATCTGAAAGTCATTTTTAGCCCAATAGTCCAATACTTAACAACAAGGCCCAATTATCTTTATATCAAAGTTGGGCCTAAATCCTAACATTCTATATATACTCGGTCGTTCTGTAATCACCGATCTCTTCAAAACCCTAGCGTAGCGGCAGAATAGCAGGTTACAGCGGAAATTCGACAATGGTGATTCTTGATCTATATCGCTTTATTATTCTCAACCTTGTGAATTACTGGTCACACTCTGATCTTAGAGCGAGTTCTGATGTTTGTTGTTGCAGGCGGATGTGGAGGTTGACGTAGCGGCAGCCGGAGCGCCGAAGAAGAGGACGTTCAAGAAGTTCAGTTTCAGAGGTGTTGATTTGGATGCCCTGCTTGACATGTCCACTGATGACCTTGTCAAGCTTTTCACCGCTCGTGCTCGCAGAAGGTATACCATTTACTAGATCACAAAAATCTCGAGATTTTTACGAATTTGATTTCAGAGCAATGTTTTTTTAGGTTTCAGAGAGGTTTGAAGAGGAAGCCTATGGCTTTGATTAAGAAGTTGAGAAAAGCAGTATGTTTCTTAACTATTCACTGGTGATAGCTTTCTTTTATACGGTTTATTGTCCTCATAGTTGTAAATACATTAAATTACCGTTGTTTTGATATTATGTTGATCTGAGAGTCGAACATTTGTTATTTTGTTACTTTGATTTCTAGCTTTTCGAAAGGAATTATTGATACGTGTACTTGTATGAAAACCGTACTCGAACTCAAGTCTGAATGCAGTTTGTGAAAAATAAGCAGGGACTGTAATTTCCCTGCCATATTTAATACGATAGCTACCAATTCAAGTTTTCAAATGCAATTGTACAGTGTCTGATAATTAGGTATTGAATACCTATGTTTGCCATATTGAATTGATGGGCGGAGTGGATCCTACAGATTCTGCTCTCTACTAAAGGGGCCTGTGTTTGCCATATTGAATGCAGTAACTATCAATTTAGGCTTGCATATGTAATTGTGAAACACTAAAACTTCAGATGATCATGATATAGAATTGTAGATGTTAGGGTGAGGTTTTTTTGTTTAGAAATATGGCATGATGTACTTCTTTTGCAAATACCTTGTTTTCCCTTCAACTAGCCTGTATCATGATCATCATGTTATGTTTTTGATTGGTTGTTTTCTGGTCTAGTATACCTAGCTTTGTTGTTGCATGCTCATTTGGTTTTTCTTGTTATAACTATTTTTTTTCAAGACTTGTGATAAAATTAAGAAATTTGTTTTTTTTTGAAATCACGTTATAAAGAGATCTTATCATATGAATTATCTTTCTGCCACTCTATACAATAGTGAATAGACATGAACTAGTTTCATCTCACAAGCGTTGCCTGTCCTGCTTACCTCTAGGAATCATCTATTTTGATTTGAAGTATTTTTGCTCTCAAAATTTGATTTCACTATTGCTAACATACTAATGTTAATTGCACAGAAACGTGAGGCACCAGCCGGTGAGAAGCCAGAGCTTGTCAAAACTCATTTGAGAAACATGATCATTGTTCCGGAGATGATTGGAAGCGTGGTTGGTGTTTACAATGGAAAGACGTTCAACCAAATTGAAATCAAGCCCGAGATGATTGGCCATTACTTGGCAGAGTTTTCAATCTCATACAAACCAGTCAAGCACGGGAGACCTGGTATTGGGGCTACTCACTCTTCCAGGTTTATCCCTCTGAAGTGAGAACAATGTCTGGGTGAGTTTTATATGATCTTTTTTGGTATGGGAAACCTGTTTTTGTTTTGGTTGTAAGCATTTGATTTTATTTTAGTTTTAAGACATTGGATTCCAACCTTCTAATTACAGTCAAGTATGATTGGTGTTACAACTCGGTATCAGTTGAATATCATTTTAGTCTAATAAAAACCAAAAAACTCATATTATTTGGGTTTAGGGGAGGATTGGGTATAACAGATGGTCTAATAATATGAAGGTGAGAGACTATACATTTAATAAATAACGAAGAAGAGAGCATTGATAGCTTCAAAAGATATCAGGAAAAAGCAAGTAACCTTATAAAAGAAAGATGAAAATAAATCACATAGGCCGTCCATATGGCCACATCCAAAGGGTTCGGATAACAATTTGGGTTTATCAGGTTGGAGGGGAACATCTATGCGGGTGTTTTGGGTTGGCTCTGTTTCCTCCGTTTTGGGTCGGTTAACCCGAGCTCTCTTCCCTTGCTTCCTCTTTCTCTCGTAATTTATATAACAAAATAAAAGGTAGGAGTAAAATTGAGTTGGAGTGTAGTAAGTTTTGGGTTGGAAATGAGAAGATATATCGTTGATGTTACATTTGGTTTGGGTAACCTGATATATGTCATACAGGAGGACTTAGTCTGCTCTAACTGCCACATAATCATATACTTAGGAGCTGTTTGTTAAAACAAAATGATTACATGATCTGAATAATTCAAAAACTTTGTATAAAACTGTCTTTGAATATGAATGAACAATCTTGATGATGTAAAAGACCATTTTAACCTTAGTATTGATTTATTACATTATAAGATATGATTGTTTAACAATACAACGCGTATAAGAAAGGGTATTTGGATAAAATACTTGTTTAATGATTCAGAATGTATTTTAATATATAATAATTCAACAATATTTTTTTTGTTTTATTCAACAAAGTATTTATTTAAATGCAGCAATGAAACACATTAAATGTTTAATGATTGGGCATTCAATGTTGAATGATTTCATTTGAAAGCAAACAAATAATCCCCTATTATCAAATTTTAGAATTTACTTGGGTAAAAGTGTTAGTATTTTTTAAATGCATTACAAATATCTCAATCGAAATAACAGAAACAAATTATGTTGAGTTGACTAATGGGCAATTTTAATCCAACATGTTTTATTTCAGATTTTGTTTTAATGTAAAACACTTGTGCTAAGTTATATGTTTTATAATTCCTCTCACAACCGTTCGTAATTTTTTAAAATAACCTTTTTATTCATGTGTGTTTATTATAAACAATTAAAACTTGTTTGGAATAAGAACAAATAAAAATACACTCTAAACAAACTCTTTGTTGTTGTTGAAACTTTAATTAAGAACCTCACATAAGAGTGTGTGACTTTGATTGCCTCCTCAACCTTTGCAAATGCTTATTGTAACACCAAAGGTTTGAAAATCCTTTTATTATATTTTAATAGGAGGTGTTATATGTTTATAGAAGTTACCCTTATAATACTAGATGTGTTTTTAAAACTAGATGGCTTAAATCATCATTTTATAAGTTGAAATAGTCTAGGGGGCTGTTATGTCGATTAGTGAAACTATATATATATCTATACTATATTATAAAGCATTTAGACATTTTACTTAATCTCTTAAATTTTAAGTCTTTTGAAATTACTAAATTACCCCTCATATAAATTAAATAGAAACTATTATATAAAGTTTCTATTAAATAGAGTTAATAAGAATCTTATATTCTATTTTAATAACTAAATCTTATATATTTAAAAAATTCAAATAAATTAACTTAATTATTAAAATTTACTTTCATGATCAAACCTTTTATATTAAATATTATATCATGTAATAAATATTTTAACATAATTATCAAAAAATATGTACAAGTAGAACTCATAAATCTAAATAATCTATAATAAGAATGTATAAACATATATTTTAAAATTTTTTAAACAGCTCATATAATTAATAGTTTCAAATTAGTTTACTATTTTCTTAATCTCTTAATTTTAAATAGTTTTAAATTACTAATTTACACTCAGTATTTTCATGTAATTTAATTTATTTTATAAGTAAAGACTTTTTTTCTTATTTAATTGTTCTCAAAGTTTATTTAAAAATAATAAAAGAGTTGATTAAGAACAGGAAAATAAAGAAAATAGACATGTTACCAATGTAACATTTTTCGTTGTCACCGTATTACGTAAATTTCCAAAACGAACAAGTTATCGAGTAAAAACTATTTGATGTCGCCGCATTGCGCGGGTACCATGCTAGTATATATATATATATATATATATATATATATATATATGTACCAACTTTGACTTAGAAGTCAAAGTTCATTTGGTTTTCTTCTGCATCTCACGACTTCAATAGCTAGCATTAGAAACTCTCTCTTTTCTTTAAAGAACACAGCAGGATTAAGTGTCTTTAGCAAGAATATAGCAAGAGTTCATCACAAGGTAAGCTTTCAAGCTTTGTTTTTGATGTTTTGTAAGATTAAACACGTGGTTTCAATGGTGGAATCATGTTAGAGTTGTTTTATATAGCTTAGATTATGTATATCAGTTGTAGGAGGTGTAGGAAAACACCTCTAGTCATTTCATGTTGAAGTTATGGGATTTCTTGGTGAAATCCGACTGTTCTTGGCAAGAACAGTCTGCTGAACTGTTATGTACACGGCCCGTGTAGCGGTACACGGCCGTGTAGTAGTTATGGCGGTCACAGGACCATGTAAGGATACATGGTCGTGTAGCATAAGAGGTACACGACCCGTGTAGCGGTACATGGCCGTGTAGTAGTGAAGGCGGTCATAGGGCCATGTAAGGTCACATGGTCGTGTAGTATAAAAGGTACACGGCCCGTGTAGGATGACTAGACCACACTGGCCATGTTGCCAGCTTAGGTCGTGTAGCATTAATGGAACACGGCCCGTGTAGGGATACACAGCCTGTGTAGGCCCTATTTTAGATCAGAATGCCTTTGTATTATTTATGTATTGTTTATATAGGAGGTGATTGACATAATAGCTGTATCAGTCATCAGTGAAGTATTTCATATTACAGTTATAAGGTGAGTCTTCTAGACTTCACTTCATATCAGCAGCATGTGTAGTTTCATATCAGATTGCTAACATGCTATGTTATACATGTGAATATGTAAGCGTACTGCTATGTGCAGTATGGCTCAGATGCGGTACAGTATTGTGACCTACGATGCTGCCCTAGGTCTAGAACCAGAGGCTAGTTTTGATTGCCAGACATGCGTGTATTATCTTCATGTGATTGTATACGTGTGCTCATACGATTTTATGTTTAGATTACTCACTAAGCTCTCGTAGCTTATCAGATACTGTTTTTAAAATATTTTGCAGGATGCAGCAAAGGCAAAGGCAAAACTTCTGTTTGACTGCTTTTCAGTTTTTGAATGATAAACAATTAACGCCCGTTTGTGTAAATATTTAACCTTGACAGTACACTAAGTTTGTACTTGTGGGTCTATCTTTTGGTAAATAGCACAGTTTTGTTATGAAAACGTTTCTGCTTATGTATTTCAACTGATATGCGTGCTTTTATGAAATTATCTTACTTTTATATCTTTTGATGAAATTGGGGCGTTACATTTATGAACCATTCATATATGTTCCCATCTCTCTTTGCTCAACACTAGTTAATTGTTGAGATTTATCCTCAATATGCAGTGACAACATTCACCATTGCATTTAATTAATTTTCTTTACATTTTTTTACACGTGTCTTAGATAGAAATGCTCATCTAACTATCACCCAATTCCTCCACGCTCTTCATCCATGAATTCTATTATTCAAAATGAACGGTTAAAATTGGTTCTCGCAATAAAAACGGTTCTCAATGAAACCATTTCCTATATATATAAACATAGCAGCAGATCGATCAATGGGCCTAGCTTGATGGTTACCCATGTACCTTCCAATAGAAAAGGTTCCTCTAGAAAGAAAGATATGTCTTTGTTGAAAAGTCAAAGGACCGTACGTATGTTAAAGAAAAGTTGAGCATGTATATATGGCCGGCCATACAAAATCTACAATATCCCCTAGTAGTTAGTAATATTAGGGTGTTCAACTTCATAACGTACGTAAACATATATAGGGTGACACCTTGATTAGTTGACACACAAACTGCTTTGTTGCACAATGTTAGGTGTTGTTTGTTTTCGAAGAAATAAATGTTTTATGTCTTATTTCATGTCTTCAGGAGAAGATGTGGTTTAGAAGGTCTTAAGATTGAGAAGGTCTGCGAAAATAAGCTATAGATTTTAGCTTCTCAAAATAAACAAAAATAAGACAGAATAAGGTCTTATGTATGCGAAAAAACAAACAACCTTATTAGAAACGTCTGCGGGCGCGCAGACGTTTCTATGAAAAAACAAACAAGCTTATCAGAAACGTCTGCGAATCCGCAGACGTTTCTTTAAAATAAGACCTTATTTAAAAAAACAAACAAAGCCTTAGCTTCCCTTGTGGACGCAAACCATCTGAACAAATAATTGAAATGCCACATATGTATTATGTGTTGAATGGCAGCTTACTGATAGGGCCGGGTTTAAGCAAATTAAGTATCACAACCCTGTTAATTGCTAGTTTAAATCTGCTGAGATTTGACGCCTGCATCTTCTTTAATTATATTGATACGAAAAACAGTTTTCGTTTGAACTTTTCCATATATATATATATATTGAAAAGTTCAGTTGAGAACTGTTTTTATTGCCAGAACCAATCTTAGCCGTCAAATTCCCCCTCCTTCAATTGGATTGCCAAACAAAATATTGAAACAAAATGCAAGGAATACATAAGTCAAAGCAAAGTGTTTGTCATCGCGAATTCAAATGGAAAATTAAAGTATAATCACGGCCCAAATCAAACTCAAATTCAGGGAAATGTTATTCAGATTAAAAGGAACAGATTATATAGTAGTATCTAGAGACTAAAATAGTGAAATTGGAGTGTTAAAGTAACAACCACAGAATTTAATTGACTAAAGAAGATCAGAGACATCAATGTTTTTAAAGCCTCTAACCATTCTCCATATAACCTTTACTTATCCTAACAAATTTCCTACAACTCCTAAACCGATACCCTTCAGGATCAGCAAATTAGCATGTCCTTTTTTATGTATCGTTTATTTTCCCTTGTTTGCAATTAGCAAATTGTTAATTATCAAATTCTTAACCAATACTACATCCCTAAATCAATACACTTCAGAATAAGTATCAATATGACAGTGTATCACGTTTGTATGAAATTCAACAAAAACAAAAGAACACAACAATCGTCTTTGAAGAAGAACGCATAGTTCAAATTAGGGAACGGAGTACCTCGATAATACAGCGTTATTCAAGAAAACAATTTAATACTTGCAATCGAATTAGGCCGATAATCATAAAGGCGTCTTGTTCTAGTCAAAGATGGATAATCAAATAAACATACCAGAGAGCAAACTGTAGGTTGAAAATCCTAGAGATCTTGAGGCGTTCTTCAAACTTTCAGAAGTTAACCCTTCATACAAACATCAATACAATCGATGTAACATAAAAAAAATTAGTGCTTCAAACATCATTGATAAAATTAGATTGAAGCCATTTCTCCGAAACCCAGATTGAAGCGATAAAGCTGAATGCACTTGTGAAGAATTAGGATCAGAAATTCAGTCTATAAAACTGTAATATTGGGAAGGATTCAAATGCGGGTTGAATTGGAAAGAGAAACGCAAGGGCGATAATAGAAGCGGATACTCAGCCACGTGGCAATAACACAGAAGGGGATAATGAGCGGGAAAAAGAGATATGATTCCCTAGAAATACGCTAACTGTAACATTGCCCTAATGTTCATCGCCGAAATCACCACCACCTCGGCACCTAGCCGACGATAATGCCCCCACCTCTAACTCCTCTCTCCATCCTCTTCGACTTCCACCTGCCTTCATCGCTGATCATAAACGAAAAGCAATAGCAAAAGGAAAAGTAGAATGATAAATCTCGATTGAAAAGCAATAGCAAGATGAAAAGTAGAATGATAAATCTCGATAGATACTAGAAACCTTGAACTGATGTTTGTATGAAATAATTTTACAATCTTCATAGGTTTATAAATTAAACCACTAAAACAAAAAAAAACAAAAAAAAGTTAAAAACCGGATTATTACCTGTTATTCTAGATAAATTACATACAATAAATCAAAATGATAAATCAATAGAAATTTGAATATATGTAGCCTTCAATGAAGCATGGCTTTATTAACCTAGTTAATACTTAACATGATGAACCGTTTTTTCTTCTAAAACAAAATGTTGCATTTTTACGTTTATAATATGCATTGCCTAAAACATGATAAGTTTGTGTGTATCTCAATATCAATATTTTAGATAAAATGTATGATATGGTCAAGCCTTAAGCTTTAAAAGCAATGACGAATCCATAGCATTTTTTAATACGTGACTTAAAACGAGAATTTTGTATATGTGTAACACCCATAATTTTTTTATTAAGTTTACGCAAGAAATGTATAAAGTGTTACATGAGTTAAGAATGGATATACGCGATAAGATGTGGTTTTAAACTAGAGGGGCTAAAACCGTCAGATTTCAAGTTAATTAAGTGCAGGGGGCTGTTGTGTACAAAGCTGAAACTTATATATATATAGTGCCAACTTTGACTTAATAGTCAAAGTTTCTCATTAGCTTCCTGCAACTCACGATAATATACACATAGCAGCTGCTAGACTCTCTATTTTTAGCGAACAATCAGTAGAACAAGAAGCTTATTCAGGATCCTAGCAAGTATTCAAGTGGAGGTAAGTTTTTAAACATTTATTCTTATGGTTTTATGAGTTCACATACATGATTCAATGGTGGAATCATGTTAGGAATGTTTTGTTTGGTTTAGATCATGTATATCAGTGTTAGGGGGTGTAGGAAAACACCTCTAGTCGATTTATGGTGAAACTATAGGATTTCATGGTGAAATCCGGCAGTTCTTGCTAAGAACAGTCTGCTGGACTGTTATGTACACGGCCCGTGTAGCGGTACACGGCCGTGTAGTAGTATAGGCGGTCACAGGGCCATGTAAGGTTACATGGTCGTGTAGTATAAGAGGTACACGCCCCGTGTAGCGGTATACGACCGTGTAGTGTGCAAGGCGGTCATAGGGCCATGTAGGGTTACATGGTCGTGTAGCATGAGTGGTACACGGCCCGTATAGGATGACTAGACCACACTGGCCATTTTGCCAGCTTAGGTCGTGTAGCATTAATGGGACACGGCCCGTGTAGGGATACACGGCCCGTGTAGGCTCTATTTTAAATCAGAATGCCTTATGTATTATTCATGTATTGTTATATAGGAGGTGATTGACATAATACCTGCATCAGTGATCTGTGAAGTATTTGTTGGGGAGATAATCACTTCACCCTAATAATCAACTCTGCCTATCCTAAAACATAGAATTTGATGATAACCAAACCCTACATTCAGTATGACTTAGAAAGAATTCAAACATGTGTTGTTTGAATCAGTTTATGTAAAAATATGCTAAGTATGGAACCATCAGCTGAGGAAAATAAGCCATCAGCTGAGCATCAGATCCTACTCAAAGTATCAGCCAAGGAGCATTAGATGAAGGATACAAGTAAAGAAGACCATCAGCTGAGCAAAATTGTTGATCAGCTGATGAAAATATTCCATCAGCTGAGTAAATAGATTGATCAGCTGAGTGAAGAAAGTGGTCAGCTGAGTGAAGAATTTGATCAGCTGAGTGCCTACTCTATCAGCTGAGTGAACAAATGGATCAGCTGAGGCCCAGAGCATCAGCTAAGTAAGTCTATCTTTACACAAGTCATCTCCCCTTATAAACTGGTGTATTTGATTGATCAGCTGAGCATTTTTGATCAACTGATCATACAAATACATGAGCTTATGTTCTCCTAAGTTTACTATTGATCAGCTGAGCATCTATATGATCAGCTGAGCAATATGTATCAACTGAGTCCTAGAAAAAAGTGATCAACTGATATATTTTGTCAAATGAGTAGTGAATATCAGAGTTCCTAGTACAATCTGTTAGCTGAGTCGTGAAAAATGTTAAATCTACTCTATCTTTTCAGATTGTAAGTCATATGTAAAAGGCAGAACATGTGTTGTTCTATTATGCCTTAGATCTTTGTTTGTAAAAGTAAAAATGCACTTTTTGGATCAAGTATGAGACAAAAAGGTTTGATCTTATCCTCTGGAAAAGGATAATGATACCTCAAACAGACGAAGATCTTGAAGATTTGTTCAAGCAACTAAGTATGGCTGGCAATCCCATACTTGGTAAAGTCAAATCAATCAGAAGCATGGTGTTGATTAAAGTACAATCATGAAAAGGGAAAGATACTTCTACACGACAGTAGATGTGGACTTTAATATTTTATATTGTGAATGGGTTGCACTTTTGCAGAAAAGTACAATTACTTTTATCATACATTTGATTAAAATAACTTCACTTTTCACCCACTACCTTTACAATTAAAATATTATATTTCCATATCCTCTTGGTCTCTTACCTTCATGCAACCGGATCCACCAAGACTTCTATATATACTCATGCATGGTGGACATGAAAATACAGAATACTACACAACACAATAAAGTGAAGTCTCTACTACACAAAAAGAAAATCTCATCAGTTGAGAAATTTCGTAGAGTATAAGCATTGTGTAGAATCAAACTTGTTCATGTGTTGAACACTCTAAATATATTAGTTGTTTTAGAGTTAGCTTGTCTACGTGTTAGATAAATTGATTGCCACCTTTTATTGTACTTAGAATTTTCGCTTCTAGTACATGTAATTCTTGATTCATATCAATAAGAATTATATAAAAGTATATAAGTGTGTCTTTAATTTTTAAAAGCTAAAGTTTGTATTCAACCCCCCCTTCTACAAACATTTGTTGTTGCATACTCAATGCTTACTCTACAACTGCTTCTACCCCTCTCAATATGGCTTCATCCGCAAACAATATGAATATCTCAAACACTGGGTCCTTAACAAGATGTCCCATGTTTGATGCTGAAAATTTCTCCATGTGGAAAAGTAGAGCACATCTTTTCCTATCCACCCTTGATATCCAAATGCTTGAAATAGTCACTGATGGTCCTTATGTTCCAACATCAGTGTTATCTATTCCATCAGAATCTGAAGGTCAAACCTCTACAACTGAAACAATCATAACCAAACCCATGCATCTGTGGACAGATAAGGATAAGAGGTTGGTTAGCCTAGATGTTAAGGCTAGATCAGCTCTTGTCTCTACACTACCCAATGAAATCTATCATCAAGTGCTTAACTGTTATTCTGCAAAAGAGATGTTAGATACTCTCTCAGTTGCATATGAAGGGACTGAAGAGGTAAAGGAGAACAAGAAGCTTCTCCTCAACAGAGAGTATGAATTCTTCTTTGCTCAGAAAGGTGAGAGTCTTACACAGACATACACCAGGTTCAACTGCCTTGTTAATGACTTGAAAAGGGCAGACATAACCAAGAGCAACTTTGTCTTGGTAAACAAGTTTCTAGGCTCCCTTCCTGAAACATGGGATCACTTTGTCACTGTTCTAAGACATAGTGAAAAGATTAAGGGAATGTCTCTGGTTGCTCTCTATGGTAACTTACTCAACCATGAGCAATCAGTCAAACAAAGGAAGTTGTCATCCAAGGAGATGAAGGAGGTTGTGAAAGCTGCACCAACTGCCCTTGTATCAAGAGATACAAAGATGAGAAGCTTTGCAGCTATTGATTCTGGTTCTGATGAAGAAGGAGATGGAGAGGAGAGTGCTGGAGAAAGTGATGAGGAGAAGGATTGTGAGGAAAGTAATATGGAGGAGTTGGTTGAAGGTGTAGCTATGCTGGTTAAGAAGTTCAGACCTTTCAAGAAGGGAAAGGGTGTCAAGATTGGCCACATTGCCAGTGATTGTAAGTCCAAATATAACACTGGTTCTTCATCTGTGCAAAAGCAGGAGGGCAAGATTGATTATGAAGCCAAGTATAAGAAACTCCTTGCTGCTGTCCTTGACAAGAAGAAGAAGAAGAAAGCCCATGGCCAAGTTCTTGTTGCTGAAGAAGAAGATTGGGCAGAAGAAGATCTTTTCTCAGATGAAGATGAGGTGATCTCTGCTCAGTTCTGCATGATGGCCAACAACAATGATGGTAGTTCCTTTGATGAAGATATGAAAAAGGCTGCTAAAGCTTGTTCAACTACCAACTGGGATCCTTCTTCTATGTATCAGGTTGGAAAATTTATTAACTATGATGATAATGAGAAGAATGCTATGTTTGATTACTTGTGTATGATTTCCAGTCTGCTATTCAAAGAGAGAAGAAGCTAAAACTAGAAGTAGAATCACTAAAGGAAAAGTTAATTCTTAAGGATGAGGAACTTAAGCAGATAACAATCTTAAATGATGAACTAGCTAATCAAAAGATACTTAATGAGATCTTAGTAAAAGAAACTAGTGAAGCAACCAAAAAGTTTAATGACCTCCAAAAAGTAGTAAAGTCTTAGTGTGTATCTGCAGAAAAGACCACTCAGTGTGTCAAGGAGCAGATACCCAAAAAAGTTCAAGCTATTATTGGTGGAAATTACTCTAAGGCTGCTAACTATGTTGATTCTAGTAAGAACCTTAATATCTTAGACAAAGCTGACATTTTGTCACAGACCTTTCACAAGACTGTTAAAGGCAAAAGTGTATTCACAAATAAGTTTGTTAGAAGCAAAAGTTTCTACTTAAAAGAATAAATTATTCCTTCTGTTGAATCATCCTCTAGTAAGATTTGAAAATGTAAAAATACTAATAACACAAAGTCAAAGGATGTGATTAAAGGAAAGGAATCATTAGTTGAGACCTCAGAGACATTATGTTGTCAAACCTTGAAAACAGATGACTTAATTCTTAGCATTTCACAAACTGAAGAATCATTAGCTAATACTACTCCATCAGCTGATAGGTTAGTAGATGATAAATGCTCAGATGATAACCTGTCAGCTGATCATAGCTCATCTTCTAAACAATTAGTTGATCTAGAAGTAATCAACTCTCTTTTAATAGAAGAAACTATGAGTAAAAAGAATGATGTTCACATTGTTCCTATTTCTGCCACTCCAAAGATTGGTCAAAAGCTTTCTAAAAACAAAGATCAATCTAAGGTGCCTGTAAATAAAGACCTAAGAAATTTACAGGATAAGCTTTATAAGCTGAATGGTCAAATTAGTCAAATTATGACTGATAAGAAATCTCATAGGCATTCAAACCATGTTGTTCAATGCTCCAAGGCTACTAAATCTCAAAAATGTTATAAATGTGAAAGCAAAGAGCATAAGGCATTTGAATGTTCTTTAGAAGGGAATTCAAGACAGCTGATATCGCCAAATTTAGATATAAATTTTAAGCGATATCTGTTTTATTTTAGCCTGTTATTGTTCGTAAATAAGTAAAAGACACTTAATTATCTTCATTTAGTGAATTACAGGTTAAAAAGGCGGATGATGGAAAGTTTTGAGCAAAAACCAGAAAAACTGAAGAAAATAAGAAAAGCTGTCCGCGCCGACACACCTTCACTGTTTTGATCATATCTCACTCATACGAACTCGGATTGAGGTGATTCAAAAGACCACGGAAACTAGACTCATAGGGCTACAAAATCACTTTTATGGTCAAAGGCTGAAAAAAGTGATGTCGCGGCGCGACACCTTCAAGAATCGCGGCGCGATGGAGCTGTTCAAGATAAGGTCCAAAAGCTCGCCACGTGTCGTCGCGGCGCGACAGTTACTTGAGTCGCGGCGCGACACGTCAGATCACGTCAGAATTCAATTTTTAAAAGAGTTTTGGATCGGGTCAAACTCATCCGTCGCGACGCGACACTTATCCGTCGCGGCGCGACGCCCCTGTTTTCAGTTTTCTATATAAACGAACATCCAGATCGGTTTTGGGAGAAAACCAACCGATTTCTTCCACCATTCCTCTGCTAAATACATTCCTTAACACATCCCAGGAAGCTTGAGCTCGGATTTGAAGATTTGGAGCGTAACTTTGAAGATTAAAGGCTTGGAATTCTTGCTTTTTACGATTTTTCTACTTCCCTTCTGTTTTTAATGTTTAATCTTGATTTCCAGAAGTTGATTATGCTTGTAATAGGCTAAGTTTTCTGTTTTCCTCCCTAGAGGAGATGAAACTCTATCAAGTTGGTTAATTTTGTATCTTTTTGACTTTAATGACATTATATTTATCTTTCAAGTCTAATCAATGATCCTAGCATGTTTTAATTCTGTTTTTGATTTGTTTAGAATCTGAGTTGATGTAAATTGGAGGACTAATCCATTTATAAGACTTTAATCAATGCTAATTAGGACCAATAATTAGTGTTGACTAGTGTTTGATCAAAACCTAGGGTTACACAATCAAGATAGGAGCTTTAATGTGTTAGAATTGATATATGATGACTTTCATGTGTTAATTAAATGATTTGGTAACTTAATCAATCATTAAAGATTAGATCTTGATAGATACGAACTTAAATATGCTTAATTGTGTAGTTAATTGATTTAATGACCAATTGATTAGTTAATTGCATGATTAAATAAGTTGGATACTCAGATCAAGAGTCTAACAATATAGGAATCGGTATAGTGTAATTAATTGTCCAATGCATTGATTTTGATTTATAAAACCAACTTGAAAATGGTGGAATTGAATCTAGGGAGGAAAGCCTTTTAATTTGATAGTTTAATCCATAAAAGTTGCTTGCTTTTTGCTTAATTAGTTGTTTTTGGTAATTTAGTAGTGTTAGTAGTCACTTAGAATAATAAAGTTTTAATCTTGATAACAAATTCCCCTTAATATAGTTTAATTGCTTTAGTTTAGTATTTTATTGCATTTATTGAGTTTAACTGTGTTTATTTGGTTTAATTAGTTTGTGTTAGTTAATTCTTAGTTAATTTGATAAAATCAGTTTAGCTCCCGTTCCCCAAGAGTTCGACACCCGACTTACTAACTATAATACGAAACGATTAGGTACACTTGCCTATTCGTGCAGTTTTTAGTAAATAATTCGGTAAAATATAAATTTAAAACTAGTACGTAAAACGCACATCAAGTTTTTGGCCCCGCTGCCGGGGAACGGTTTTATTTTGGTATAACTTGACTAATTCTTTATTAAACGATCCTTCCCACGAGTTTCGGCTCAAAAGGAAGTTACTCTTTGTATTTTAGTATTTTCTACCTATCCTAGTCGTTTCTCGCGTTTTTCCAAGTTTTGTTCGATGTCTCTTTTGTGAATATGTATTGGACCAAGGATCATCCGATCTGTTGGGATTCCTTCCTTAAAGATTTGTTGAATGAATTTTACGATGATGGCATTGAACGGGATGATTACGATTTTATCCCAAAAGATGATGAGAATGACGACCCGATTGGCTGTCCTGATGAACCACATGTTAGTCCTGAACCATACAATTCAGACGACTCCGATTCTGATGATAGTATACATTTTGAGCCTTGTGTGGAGGTGGAATCGAGAGAAGATGCTCAGTCTGATGGAGATGTTCTGGAGTGTCTCGCTGACCTGCTTGAGGAACCAGAAGACCATTCAAAGGATGAACCGTTGACCCTCGTTCAATCAACACCCACATTAGGTTTAGAACCAAAACCCGTATGGGGACCCTCCCTTCTTGAGAGAGAAGATGTGGAGAATTGCGCAGATGAAATCTTGGACTATCTGGAATTCCTACTCTTCGAGGAGGACGCTCCGAAATAAAAAAAAGGAGGTAACCACGGAATCGAATGAGGAGTTGGAGCTGCATTCTGGAATCCCTTTGGCGCCGGGAATTCTGTGGGGTACTTCGTGTGCGGAGAAGGATCGGTATGATAAGTTAGACAGCATTGGGAGCCGGTTGGAGTCTTTGCCTGAGTCACAATTGAGTTCACAATCACGGGGAGGAACCAAAATTTAGAACGCGAGAAAGATGTTTGTGGAAACCAGGGAGGTGAAGTGGAACGCAACATTAGCAGCAGCATTCGGAATAGGGAACGAATATGCATTGGCAGGTAGGTATAAATATTACCACCCGTACTTGATTGCGAGTGTGGGGTCATTCGTTCGAATTCACAATAAATAAATTTGGAGTCAAGCTAGAGACTCAGACAAAAACAAGCGCTTCTCGGGAGGCAACCCGTGGTTAGTTTAGGTTTTTCTTTCTTCTTTATTTTTGTATTTCGTTTCCTTTTTGTTCAACTTTGTGGGTGTGTTACCTAGAAACCCTCACGAGACTACAACTCGTCCACTCGGGCTACCGAGGGGTTTAAAGGCTTGTTGCATACGCTAAATGCAACCGTGATTCCTACGAAAGTGAGTTAGGTTTTTCTTTTTGGTTTTAGGGAGTCCTAGCCTAGATAATTTTTCATATATGCTTCTGGAATCCTTCATATAAAATCACATTCAGACATTACTATCATTTGATGTTTATATTTTTGTGTGTCTGACGACTTGCTTTGAGTGATTTATATTTCAGTTATGGTTTTTAAGTTGTGGACTACGCGCGTATATGCTAACATCTATCTGCTCCATTCGCCTAATAATACCCAGGGAGTTTTTCTAACCTTTTTCTACCTTGTGTTATCTTTTAATGTGTACAATGGGGACATTGTACAATTTAAGTGTGGGGTAGGGGTTAGAAAAAGATTTCTCGCTTGAAATTTATTTGTCCTCGTAGTAAATTGTTGATTGTATCTGGGCGTTAAATTTTAAATTTTTTTTAATATCATTCGAGTTAAAAGTTAGATATTATTTAAGATTGTCAAGTTTGTTTATTTATAAACATTTCATAGTTATATTTAGCTTTTATGCATAATACTTGTGGCTTTTCGCCAATTCCTTAGAAATTTGAGTTTATAGTATCAGATTTTAATTTCTGAATTGCTACAATAAAATATAAGGTTAAGCCCTTTTTGAGTCTAAGCTTGACAAAAATAGACTGAGTTGAATTTTCAATTTTTATAAACATATGTTTAAAAAAACAATGGAAAAAGCCAATGTGCAAAATGAAAAAAATATATAAAAGAGCTAGAAAAAAATATATAAGTCATATAAATGGCCTTTGGAACTCGAATTAGTAAACTCTGTGGGGTGTTATACACCTAGCCACCTAAAGCTAACTGGTTTAGGATCGGTTGAGTTGAGGATTCGCTACATGGGTTTCATAGAAAGTCATAGACTTATAAAAAAAAAAGAGCTGAAAAGATAAAAAAACATATGTGAAAATAAAGTTGGAAATCTGCAATAAGTCTTGAGGTCAGGGGATTTTTAAAGGGTAAATTAACCAAATTAAATATAAATGCAATTCTTAAGTTAAGGTTTGGATATGTATAAATGAAAAAATTATTTGGGATGGTTGAAAAGTAAATATGGATTAAATCGTGAGTATGTGCGTAATTCTAAGTATAGCCAAAGTTTTGTTTTTAATCAACCTTTTTGACATTTTTAAGTGATATTTAATTTTTCAAAGAATGGTATTGATTACTTAAAATTTATAGCCTGGATAGAGATGTGATTTGCTTGGGGACAAGCAAAGTTCAAGTGTGGGGTATTTTGATATCGCCAAATTTAGATATATATTTTAAGCGATATCTGTTTTATTTTAGCTTGTTATTGTTCGTAAATAAGTAAAAGACACTTAATTATCTTCATTTAGTGAATTACAGGTTAAAAAGGCGGATGATGGAAAGTTTTGAGCAAAAACCAGAAAAACTGAAGAAAATAAGAAAAGCTGTCCGCGCCGACACACCTTCACTGTTTTGATCATATCTCACTCATACGAACTCGGATTGAGGTGATTCAAAAGGCCACGGAAACTAGACTCATAGGGCTACAAAATCACTTTTATGGTCAAAGGCTGAAAAAAGCGATGTCGCGGCGCGACACCTTCAAGAATCGCGGTGCGACACCTTCAAGAATCGCGGTGCGACGGAGCTGTTCAAGATAAGATCCAAAAGCTCACCACGTGTCGTCGCGGCGCGACAGTTACTTGGGTCGCGGCGCGACGCATCAGATCACGTCAGAATTCAATTTTTAAAAGAGTTTTGGATCGCGTCAAACTCACCCGTCGCGGCGCGACGCCCCTGTTTTCAGTTTTCTATATAAACGAACATCCAGATCGGTTTTGGGAGAAAACCACCTAACTTATACTACCCAAACTCTGCCAAATCACGTCTAAAAGTCATTCCAGAAAGCTTGAGCTCGGATTTGAAGATTTGGAGCATAACTTTGAAGATTAAAGTGGCTAGGAAGCTTGCTTATTACGGTTTTATCATTCCTCTCTTGTTTCTTATGTGTATTCATGATTTTCAGAAGCTTGATATGACTGTTATTGGCTAGTTTTCTTGTTTTCCTCCCTAGAGGAGATGATTCTTTGTAAAGATGCTTGATTTCCTTTGATTAGAACTTGTTTTCATCTCATAATTTGTCTTACAAGCTTACCATTGATCCATATGTGTTAAAGATCTGTTCTTTTGATTATTTATATTCTGAGTTTATAAAAATTAGAAGACCAATCTATTTTTATAGCTTTTATCATGATTAATTAGGACCAATAGTTAATCTTGACTAGTGATAGATCATATCCTAGGCTTAGATAATCAAGAATGGAACTTTTTGTGTATGATTGACACGTAATAACCTTTATTTGTCAATTTAACAATTTAATAACCAAAACAATTGTTAAGGGTGGAGTCTTGTTTTACACGAAATTAAACACATCTAATTATGCATTTAAACGATTTCTTGACCACAGAATTGAATAAATACATGATTAAAGGGTTAGAACTCAGACCAAGAGTTTATCCATTATAGAAATCGGTATGAGATGAAATAAATGTTCATTGCACGATTAATTGGAAATTAAATATTTTGAAAAACTATAAATCGGATCTAGGGAGGGAAAGCTTTAATTTGATAAGTTTAATCCATAAAAATCTTTGCTTTTGCTCTCTTTGGTTTGCTTTTGAGTGTTTGCTAGTGTTAGGAGTGATTTTAAATAATAAAGTTTGAATCTTTATTGATAAGATTCTAAATTCCCCCTTTTTAGTTGTTTTAATTAGTTTAATATTTAATTAGTATAGTTATATTAAAAATCATACCCGTTCCCCTTGTGTTCGACACCCGTACTTATTTACTATACTACGATACGATTAGGTTCTCTTGCCTATTTGTGTTGTAGTCGTGCTAAATAACTCGGATTTTATAAATTTAAAACTGGTACGCTACACGCACATCAACAGCGGACTTGTGATGATAACATAGTCACTCCTCCCATTCATAAGAAACCTGAGATAAAGTGGAAAGCTAGGTGCATTCCACAGGGATCCACTAAGTAGTGGATTCCTACTTGTGTCACTAACTCTTCTTTCATTCAAATCTGTGCAGGGTGTTGGTTCTTGGTTTCTTGACAGTGGATGTTCAAGAACCATGACAGGTAACAAGGCTTTGCTCAGCAACTACAAGAAAAAGAAAGGTCCAAGGGTGACTTTTGGTGACAACAACCACGGGCAAACTAAAGGCTATGGTGAACTTCATAATGGGAACCTCAAGCTGTCAAAAGTTTCATATGTCAAAGGGCTGAAATATAATCTCATAAGCATAAGTCAATTGTGTGATGGAGATAGTGAAGTCCATCCAAGCAGTCCTTCTCAATTACAAAACCTTTCTATATGTTGCACATGGATCTATTTAGTCCTGTTGCAACTGCTAGTATTGGTGGAAGTAAGTATGCTCTTGTATTGGTTGATGAATTCTCAAGATATACTTGTGTTTTCTTTCTTAAAGCAAAGAGTGAGGCTGCTGAAGAAATTATCTATTTTGTCAAGAAGATGGAAGTGTTGAATGGCAATCTGGTGAGGAGTCTTAGAAGTGATCATGGAACTGAATTCAGAAATCAAACTCTGGAATCTTTTTGTGATGAGAAAGGGATATCTCAAAACTTTCTGCTCCAAGAACTCCACAACAAAATGGTGTAGCTGAAAGAAGAAATAGAACATTGATTGAAGCTGCCAGAACCATGTTGTGTGAAAGTGGGTTAACATTTAATTTCTGGGCTGAGGCTGTAAGTTGTTCATGTTTCACACAGAACAGGTCCCTTATTATCAAGAGGCACAACAAAACTCCATATGAAGTGCTCAAGGGAAGGAAGCCAAGCATCAGCTTTCTGCATATCTTTGGTTGTCAATGTTTCATACTTAATCAAAAAGATCAATTGCAGAAGTTTGCTCCAAAAGCTGATGAAGGAGTGTTTGTAGGTTACTCTGTGGTTTCTAAAGCATACAGAGTATACAACCTCAGAAACAAAGTCATAGAAGCATATATCAATGTAAGTTTTAATGAAAATGACTTTGTTGCTTCCTGTTCTTCTAATCATGTTTCAGGTGTAGAATTTAATGATCTTATACAAACTGGAGAAGTTCCTTCAGAGCAAGTAGATCCCTCTCCACCAGCTGCTCATGATTTAGATGAACCTGTTCCTATCCAAGTTTTTAACCATGTACAACCATCCTCATCCAATCCTATACCTCTACTGAATCATGTGGAAAATGACTCAACATCATTGGATTCCAATTCCATATCACTCATTCCCTCTTCAGTAGAGATACCCACAGATTGCAATAATGAAGTTATATCAGCCACTCAAAATGAACTCATTTCTACTGCTGATAGCCAACATATAACTTCTTCTCCCCAAATCCAAATGAATCCTAATTCCCAAGAAAAAGCCTTCAAAGACCTCAAGCACCATCCTCATAATTTGGTGATAGGCAACATAGATGATCCAGTTAGAACAAGATCAAAAGCTTGCAACATCTGTTTGTATTCTGGATTTGTCTCAATGATTGAACCAAAGAACGTTGATGAGGCTCTCAATGATCCCCACTAGGTGTCTACCATGCAAGAGGAACTGGCAGAATTCAAAAGAAATAATGTATGAACTTTGGTACCCAAACCAAAGGATAAATCCATCATTGGAACAAAGTGGGTGTTCAGAAATAAGCTAGATGAAAATGGGCAAATCATCAGAAACAAAGCAAGGTTAGTGGCACAGAGGTACTGTCAAGAAGAAGGTATTGATTTTGATGAAACCTTTGCCCCTGTTGCAAGATTGGAAGCTATCAGACTATTCCTAGCCTATGCTGCCTTCAAAAGCTTCAAAGTGTTCCAAATGGATGTGAAGAGTGCATTTCTGAATGGAGATTTGAAAGAAGAGGTGTATGTTAAACAACCTCCTGGTTTTGAGGAGTCAAGCTTACCTCATCATGTTTACTTCCTAAACAAAGCATTATATGGTCTTGAGCAAGCTCCAAGAGCCTAGTATGATACCCTCTTTTCTTTTCTCATTAACAAAGGTTTTACAAGAGGATGCATTGATAGCACTTTATTTATTAGGAAGTACAAAGGTGATGTGATACTTGTGCAGATATATGTAGATGATATAATATTTGGGTCTACTAATTTGGAACTATGCAAAAAGTTTTCTAAACTCATGTCTGATAATTATCAAATGAGCATGATGGATGAGTTAAACTATTTTCTTGGTTTGCAAATTAAACAAGAGGTTAATGGTATTTTCATTCATCAAACAAAGTATGTCAAAGATTTACTCAAGAAGTTTGATTTTGAAAACTGCTCTTCAATGAAAACACCTATGTCTACTTCTATTAAGTTAGGAAAGGACACTGATGGCAAATCAGTGAACATTACTACTTATAGAGGAATGATTGGGTCACTTTTATACCTCACTGCAAGTAGACCAGATATAATGTTTTCAACATGTCTCTGTGCAAGATATCAAGTAGATCCTATAGAATCACATCTTGCTGATGTTAAGAGAATATTCAGATATCTCAAAGGAACTCCTAATCTTGGTCTTTGGTACCCCAAAGACTCAGATTTTGAGTTAGTTGGATATTCTGATTCTGATTTTGCAGGATGCACATTAGACAGAAAAAGTACTTCAGGTGGTTGTCAACTTCTAGGAGGAAGATTGATTAGTTGGTCTAGTAAGAAACAGAATTCAGTGTCAACATCTACTGCAGAAGCAGAATACATTGAGTCAGCCCATACCATCTACATTCTCCCAACAGAATGTGGATCCAATAAGGGATTCCCTGTTATTGAGTGCATCCTACACTCGGTCCACTTATCTTGCACCCATCATTGATTCTATTCTTACACAAGCACAGCCTGCCAAAGCTAGTGGTACAAACCAACCACTTGCACAGGGCTCAACTCTCTTTCCCAATGAATTTGAGCTTATACACTAAGGCTCAAATGAGGGAACACAAACCTTACCCAACTTCTTTGAACCTCTATCTACTCCTTCCACCTCTACCCCATCCATATCTATCCAAACCACAAACCTTATCCTTATCCAAACCATAAACCAGAACATTGATCACCTAAACCAAACCTTCCAAGCCTTCCAAACCCAAACCTCTACTCAACTGTCTAGACTTGCAAAAGACATTGAGCTCCTCAAGACCCCACCCCAACCCTCCCCTACACCCATTGATCTTACCCCCCTCCTAACCAAAATAGACCATCTTTCTACCCTTCTTCCCTCTCAACCACAAATTCCCAACCTACCTCAATCTACCATATCTACCCTAAACCAAACCATATCCAACCTCCTATCCCAACTCCAAACCCTACGCCCCATAAACCCCAACATTTCTGTACCCATTTGATATACTCTAATTTATACATGTTTCTTATGCGAATTTCCCTGCATTTTGCCTAGATTTATGGTGAAAATATTTGTATAAGCTACTTAATCACTTGTTGTTCACCATACAGGCATATATTGGCTTTTCGGCAACAAACGAGCCGTTTCCGGTTGGTTCCATCACTAAATGGGACGATCTAGCCGAGAAATTTTTATTAAAATATTTTCCACCTTAAAAAACGGCTAAGCTGCGCAATGATATCTCATCATTTATGCAGCTGGATGGGGAATCTCTCTAGGACACATGGGAGAGATATAAAGATTTGTTGAGGAGGTGTCCGCATCACGGACTTCAAGTATGGCTTCAGGTCCATACATTCTATAACGGGTTGTCTGTAAACACCCGCCAAATGAATGATGCAGCTGCAGGTGGTGCTCTCACGAGCAAGACTCCAGAAGCGGCTTACGAGCTCATTGAGGATATGGCCATGAACAGCTACCAGTGGCATTCCTCGCGAGCAAGGCAGCCTAAACAAGCCGGTATATACCAGGTTGATCCTATCACCGTTCTTTCTACACAGGTTGAGGCCTTGAACCATAAGATTGACCAAATGCAGGTCAACGATGTGCAAACTTCTTGTGAATACTGTGGAGGTCCACATTTGAGTAGGGATTTCCAGACAGGCAATATGTTTGCCTCTCACGAAGAGGTAGACTACATGGGCACTCAAAGGCCCCAACAAAATCCCTATTCCAATACTTACAATCCTGGGTGGAAAAACCACCCAAATTTCGGTTGGAGAGCGGGAACTAGCAGCTCCAATCAGCCCCCTCCAGGTATTCCTGTCCCCCAGCGACCTCCGTTTCAACAGAATCATAATTTTCAACAGGGTCAACAAGGGCAGCAACATCAGCAATTTCAGCAGCGACAACAGTTTCAGCAACAAGGGAATCAGAATCTTTATTCTAACTTTCAATCTTCGGTTCCTTCTTCATCTAGCAAGCCACCCAGTCTGGAAGATGTCGTGGCTAAATTTGTCACAGCTTCTGAAAATAGATTCCAGCAGACGGATGCTACTTTGAGAAATCAGCAGGCCTCGCTTCAAAATCTCGAAAACCAAGTAGGCCATATTTCAAAACTCTTGTCAGACCGGCCACCGGGTAGTCTCCCGAGTAATACGGATCCAAATCCGAAGGCACACGTGAAGGCTATCAATTTGCGTAGTGGGACGACCATGGTGCCCCCTTATGACCCCTCAAAATCTAACGACAAACAGGTCCAATCGGAGGACCCTGACGAGGTGCATAACAGGCTAGACCCAGCAAGTACCGCGCAAGTCAAACCTCCGATCAAAGAATATCAGCCTACCATTCCTTGCCCTCAACGGTTGAGAAAGGAGAAAATGGGAGAACAGTATGGTAAGTTCCTGGAGCTATTCAAACAGCTCCACGTGAACATCCCATTTGTAGAGGCTCTTGCTCAGATGCCCAAGTATGCCAAATTTCTTAAGGATCTTCTGAGCAACAAAAAGAAATTGGAGGACCTGTCCTTGGTAACCTTGAATGAGGAATGCTCAGCCATTCTACAAAACAAGTTACCGGCAAAGAAAACTGATCCTGGGAGTTTCACAATCCCGTGTTTGATTGGTAATCTTTCAGTTAACAATGCATTAGCTGACCTAGGCGCCAGCATCAATTTGATGCCATCATCTGTATTTTCCAGGCTGGGCCTAGGCGAACCGAAACCAACTCGGATGTCAATCCAGCTCGCTGATAGATCTGTCAAGTATCCATGTGGGATTGTGGAGAATATCTTAGTCAAAGTTGACAAATTCGTCTTCCCTGTTGACTTTGTCATCTTAGACATGGACGAAGACAAAAATGTGCCACTCATCCTTGGCCGTCCATTCCTAGCTACTGCTCGGGCGTTGATTGACGTATGCAATGGAAAACTCACGCTTAGAGTAGATGACGAGGAGGTGACTTTTGACATCCAACAGTCAATGAAGCACTCGTCAAGCCAGGATGATTTTCTATACTTTGTTGATATCTTTAATCATCATCCCGTGGATCCCGTTGTACCTACTTGGGAGAAGGACGTATTTGACACGCAAATATTAGATCAGGTTGTCACGGACGTAGAGCAGGGGTAGCTTGTTTGTGATGAGCTGGATAGCACTACTCCACCTGGCACAATCCCTGTTCCAGAAATTTTTGAGGTCCTTGAATTGACCGAGAGCTCCGCTTCTCGACCATCTACTGTGGACCCCCCTTCTCTTGAGCTGAAAGAGCTCCCCTCCCATCTTGAATATGCATTCTTAGAGGGAGATTCCAAGTTACCTATAATAATAGCTTCTAACCTTACCACCGATGAGAAGAGTAAGCTATTACAGGTATTGAAAAACCACAAAACTGCCCTTGCATGGAAAATTTCCGACATCAAGGGGATTAGCCAGTCTTTCTGCACGCATAAGATTCTTATGGAAGATGATTATAACCCTTGCGTGCAGCGCCAGAGACGCTTAAATCCAAACATGCAAGAGGTAGTCAAGAAAGAAGTTATAAAGCTCCTGGATGCTGGCTTGATCTACCCTATCTCTGATAGCCCGTGGGTCAGCCCCGTCCAGGTTGTCCCAAAAAAGGGAGGTATGACCGTCGTTCCTAACGACAAGAACGAGTTAGTCCCAACTCGTACGGTCACGGGGTGGCGTGTGTGCATCGATTATCGAAAACTCAATGATGCCACACGTAAGGATCACTTCCCCCTTCCCTTCATTGATCAAATGTTGGAGCGTCTGGCTGGCAATGCATTCTATTGCTTTCTTGATGGTTTCTCCGGGTATTTTCAGATACCTATCGAACCGGAGGACCAAGAAAAGACCACTTTCACATGCCCTTATGGCACTTTCGCCTATCGGCGTATGCCTTTCGGGTTATGTAACGCTCCTGCCATGTTTCAGCGTTGAATGACAGCTATATTCCATGATATGATTGAGTATTGTGTTGAGGTGTTCATGGATGACTTTTCAGTCTTCAGTAACTCCTTCGATGCGTGTCTTCATAATTTAGAGAGGATGCTGTCTCGTTGTGAAGAAACTAACCTCGTGCTCAATTGGGAAAAATGCCACTTCATGGTGCGCGAAGGTATAGTTTTGGGACATAAAATCTCAAATGAGGGGATTGAGGTAGACAAAGCTAAAATTGATGTTATTTCAAAACTACCTCCCCCCACAAATGTCAAGGCTATTCGGAGCTTTCTTGGACACGCAGGGTTTTACCGGCGCTTCATAAAGGATTTTTCAAAAATCACTCGTCCGTTAACCCATCTGCTTGAAAAAGATGCTCCTTTTGTTTTCTCTCCTGAATGTGATCATGCATTCAACTTTCTGAAGGAGAAATTAACCAATGCCCCTATTCTGACGAGCCCGGATTGGTCACAGCCATTCGAGCTAATGTGTGACGCAAGTGATTACGCAGTTGGTGCCGTCTTGGGCCAAAGAATAAATAATCACTTTCAGCCTATTTATTATGCCAGCAAGACTCTGGCTGACGCTCAAGAGAACTACACTATTACTGAAAAAGAGTTGTTGTCAGTTGTCTTTGCATTCGACAAGTTCAGGTCTTACCTTGTGTTATCCAGAACGGTGGTATACACTGACCACTCTGCCCTCCGTTATCTGTTCGCGAAGCAAGATGCGAAACCCCGCCTAATTAGGTGGATTTTGCTCTTGCAAGAGTTTGACATTATCATTAAGGATAAGAAAGGAGCAGAAAACCTGGCTGCTGATCATCTCTCGCGTCTAGAAAATCCAAATCTGGAGATGCTGCACGAATCGGGCATCAAAGACAACTTCCCTGATGAATTCCTTTTGGCCTTAACTAGCATCGATAAGATTCCATGGTTCGCTGACTTTTCAAATTACCTTGCGGGCGGAATCTTGCTAAAAGGCCTCTCACACCAGCAAAAGAGGAGATTTTTCTCTGAATTAAAGCATTATTTTTAGGATGAACCCTATCTCTTTCGGATCGGGGCTGACCAAATCATTCGGAGATGTGTAAGTGGCGACGAGGCCAAGAGTATCCTCAAGCATTGTCATATGGGCCCAACTGGTTGTCACAACGGACCTGGATACACTGCCAAAAAGGTCCTTGACTCGGGTTTCTACTGGCCTACGATATTTAAGGATGCTTATCTCTTGATCAAATCTTGTGACGCCTGCCAACGGGCAGGTAATATCTCTGCACGTAATGAAATGCCTCAGAACAACATTCAAATTTGTGAAATCTTCGATGTATGGGGCATCGATTTCATGGGTCCTTTTCCACCCTCACACGGTTGCAAGTATATTCTAGTAGCCGTTGATTACCTTTCAAAGTGGGCTGAGGCGCAAGCCTTGCCAACTAATGATGCGAGGGTAGTTTGCAAATTTCTGAAAAAGATTTTATGTCGATTCAGTACTCCGAGAGCACTCATAAGCGATCGGGGAACTCACTTCTGCAATGCCCAACTCGAGAAGGTGTTGAAACGATATGGGGTGACCCATAGACTATCGACTCCTTATCATCCGCAGACAAGTGGCCAAGTCGAGGTCACCAACAGAGGTCTTAAAAGAATCCTCGAAAGGACAGTAGGTGGAAGCCCGAAGGATTGGGTTGAAAAGTTAGATGACGCGTTGTGGGCATTCCGCACAGCATTCAAGACCCCTATAGGTACCAAACCCTATAGGATGGTCTATGGTAAAGCGTGCCGTCTTCCTGTTGCACTAGAGCACAAGGCCTACTGGGCTTTGAAAATAATAAATCTTGATGCCTCTAGTGCTGGCGAAAACCGTCTGCTTCAAATCAACGAGCTTGACGAGCTGAGGCTCCAAGCTTATGAAAATTCGAAAATCTACAAGGAAAGGACGAAGGCCTTTCATGATAGCCGCCTGAAGGACAAAGAATTCCAGGCTGGCGATCGCGTGCTTCTCTATATGTCCCGTCTTCGCCTCTTTCCAGGAAAATTGAAGTCTAGATGGTCAGGTCCGTATATTGTACACAATGTGTATCCGCACGGTGCTATTGAACTTGTTGACAATGATGGTCGAATCTTTAAAGTCAATGGTCACCGGCTAAAGCACTATGTAGGGGCCTCTGCCCCTGAAGATGCATGTGAAGTATTGATGCTTCACCCCGCAGGTCCTTAGCCGAGCGGGCGAGTCTAGCCACGGACTCGTTAAATAAAGTTGGAGGCGCTAGCGGGGAGGCACCCCCGTTCCGTACATACAATTCGTACATAGTTGTTTCCTTTCTGTTTGTTCTGGTGCAAACGGGTCGTCGTGACCCGTTTGCTATTCCACGCGTGAATCTTGCGTTTCTTTGCATATCTTTGCGTGATTCTCTCATCTGCATGTGTTTTGAGGAAATCTGGGTTTCCATAACTCCGGGTGGCCTTGGAACCGCGCGTTGCATTTTCTTTTTTCTTTTTTCTTTGTATTTTCGTTTTATTTTTGTTGATTTTTGTTTCGGTGCGCCGTCGAGGTTCTAGCGACTCAATCATGTCCGGACACCCTTCCTGGGGGTTTGTAGTTGGTTTTGGCTCTTATCGATAGTAAATTTGAAATTATGGAGGTGTTAGCCAAATTCTGCGTTAAAAATGGAAAATCTGCAGTCTATAGGGTCTTCACGATCGTGAAGATGAAATATTCACGGGCCGTGAAGACCTTTGCTTATATAAGGTCTCACGGCAGAGACCTCTTCACAACCCCTCACCACCTCCGAGCCTTCACAACCTTCCACGGGCGATCTCCACGACCTTTCACGGGCGAGCTAGGGTTTCGTTTTTCTCGATCATTTTCTCGCATCTCCAGGTATCTACTTTGCTCCCTACTTGTTACAAATGATCTTTAATAGCATTTAGGTCTGTTTTGGGTCGAAAAATTGCTTCAAATCCTTCGTTTTATGCGTGCCCTAGTTT
Source organism: Dittrichia graveolens (assembly GCA_038502395.1). NCBI lineage: Eukaryota > Viridiplantae > Streptophyta > Magnoliopsida > Asterales > Asteraceae > Dittrichia > Dittrichia graveolens. The sequence goes on along the minus strand of JARJIL010000006.1, from coordinate 2,926,302 downwards.
CCCGTTCGAACAGCTCTTCACGACCTTGAGGTCGTGAAGCGTTTATGCTTCACGACTAATCGCCCGTGAAGAGCCTGGGCCTCGCCAACCATTTCTGCTTCACGACTCTGGGCTCGTGAAGCTCTGTGCCTACACAATCGTGAACAGTGTTTTTCCAGATTTTACAATGTTTTTCAATCGATTCCGATCTGTAGCCTGTTGCATCGACCATTTCAGACCTTGGATTGATAAAAACCCTGCCTTTACTTGAAATTCACATCGTAAGCGGGTTTTTAATAATCCTCGCACGCGCGTAGCCATTTTCTGACCTATATTCTTGATACGTGCATCCATGCCTTTGCGCCGTCCTCGTATTCGTTCTCCTCCACCAGCGGAGGATCCAGCTGCTCCGCCCGCGCCATGGGGTGACCCTGATGTCGCCCGGTGGCTAGTCTTCCAGAACCGGAACGATCGTGACCGGTTCGCTGAGCTCAGATTATGGACCATTGCCTGCCAGCGCCACATAGACTGGGAGGCCCTGAGGCGCATTGGGGTCCGAGACAGAGCTCAGCAGCTTTGTGACCCGGTTTGGACCCGTTTCTTCTCCATTTCCGAGCCTACCTACCGAGAGCTCACACAGGAGTTCCTCACCACTTTCTACTACTAGCCAGAGGTCCAGGACCTTGATTATGCCCGAGCCATCCAGTTCAGGCTCGGAGGTCGCGAGCGCGCCATGTCTTTGCGCGAGTTCGCCGTTCCCGTAGGTATCTACACACAGGAGGAGGTTCATCTGCCTATCTTCTCTGACGGTCTTAAGGACTTCCCTACAAGGGTCCACCACTATGATTACTGGCCCGAGATTGGCCATGGGCAGTATGTGGGCGCTCAGCCCAAGGCCACCGCATTACTAGAGCCGCTTTTCAGGATCATTCACCGTGCGGTCGCGCTGACTATTTGCGGCCGTATGGGTGATCCCGGTACCGTTACTCAGAGGGACGTATTCTACCTCTACTGCATCATTGGCGGCCACAATGCCAATGTCGCCCACTGTCTTGCAGATTACCTCACCAGAGCTGCTGGAGCCCGGTCTTCCTCACCGATGATGGGCGGGGAGTATATCACACGCCTGGCCCGCTCTTTTGGCCTTCTCACCCCTGCCATCCTAGACCAGCTTCATGACGAGGGGCCCACCGTCGCTATTGACATTGACACGCTCACCAATATGGGCGTTATCCAGAGGACTGGCGGTGGGTTTGTACTTCTTGATGGCCAGTGTAATCCCTGGCACCATCCTCAGCAGCAGCAGATCCTCGAGGGCCAGGGTGCAGCAGAGCCAGACCATCCGCCCCCACCCCCGCCACCCAGACGAGTTTACGTCAGTAAGAGGCCTGATTCTGGGCCTTCCTCTTCAGCCCAGCCAGATGAGCATATAGGAGGTGGGGGCCACACATTCATGACGATCAGTTCGCCCCTCCTCCTCCTCCCCTACCAGATCGGCTCGAGATGTTATTTGCCCAGATGCGCTGGATGACTCAGGTGATGATAGTTGTGGCTGACCATCTGGGATTACAGATTCCACCACCCCCAGCATTCGGGGCCCCAGAGGTGCAGCCGCAGCAGCACGACCCGCCACCGCCACCGCCACCACCACCCGCATGAGAGGCCTAGTCTGATGTCCCCGTCTCACGTATTTTATATATTTTTGGTCATGTATAGGTTAGCTTGAGGTTGTACCGATTTTGTTTTTATAGTGTACATGCCTCGTAGTAGTTTGTATTAGTTTAGCTTTAGGCTAACTCTCATGGTTGTACGGTTTTGGTAATTATATTTGTACAAGCCTTGTTGCTACTCTGTTGGATGTACTTGCATTATTTTGTTATATCAAAATGCATCCAGCCGCTTTTGGTTATTATTGTTATTATTGCTATTTATGTATTGCTCTCTTTTGCTAATTCTCTATGTTGGTTTCATGAGTGCTATGTCTGATCTGAGAGCTTCTCTATGGATCGAGCTGAGCTTTAAGTGTGGGGAAATTCACACTGTTTAGCTAATGTTTTGCGCTTCAGAGAGTTTCCTTTGCCTTTCTCCTGCACTATTTTGGTTAATGTTTATCTTTTGATACATTGAGGGCAATGTACAACTTAAGTGTGGGGAGGGTGTTTTATTTTGCCATTTACTTGCTATGCTTGTCCTTTTGAAAACTTTTTCGTGCATAGAAGCTTAAAAATGGATTTCAGCCAAAATTTTCGCAAAATTGTTTCCTTTTGGACAATTTTAGATCCTCTTGCATGACAGATTGTTAAGTAAAGTGACACTAGGAGGATTGCACCACAAATAACTTTCATGAAGCTGCCTTTTCACAAATCACTTGAGTTTTATTAATTATCTGACATCAACTGCACATCCACACCTACACTCGCATTCCTGAGCATTTGAGCCACAACACTTCGTTTCTTTATTCAGTTAGCTCAGGGAATTGCTCATATACATGCTGATTGTTGCTTTGATGACAGAACTTGCTTATAACATGCATTTCAAGATCATGAACTGAATGTGTGCATTTACGTGATTGAGGCATTAGGAAACCCCATTTTAGCCTTTTTGCTTTTGTTTTTAGCCATTTTTCATTTCATTTTCCCCTTAGTTGCCAATTTGAGCCTTAGCCTGTCATTTCACCACCCTTGTAATCCATGTTTTTGTTTTATGTTTGTTTTAAAGTTTTCAGAACCAATTTGACCCGTTTGAGCTGCTTAATTACGTTTAGTTGTATTCTACCCTTCAGTTGGTCATGCACCGATTAGCGGGACATGGAAAGTTCGTTTGTCCCTCGCTTTGTTCTGATTATGTTGCGTGTGACTGAGCATCTTGAACCAAAAAAAAGAGAAAATAGAAAAATGAGAACTTCAGTTGCTCGGCATGTTTTTACTTGGCTATTTTTGAAACCTGTCATGCATTGAGTTGCAGTTTTTTATCAGTCTTATCTGAGTGTTAGCCATCATTTGGTTGAGTCTGATTCCACTTCTACTCGGTGAACTGTGTTCTTCAGCAAAAATATCGTAGTATTTCTGTTCAATCTCAATAATAGCAGCTTAGATGGTTTTAAATTCGGTTTCTGGATTCCATTTTAGCCACCTTTATATTCCCTTTATCCTAACCATAGCCACAGCCACGTTACAGCCCAATCAAAGACCTCTTGATATTTGCATATATTCATGTTATTTGGTGGAGATTTGATGTGTGATCAAGCTTATGTTTATCTCTGCTTCAATTAAGCACCACTGCACTTATACACATGCCCCGATATACAAATTGAGTGCTTGAGAGACCACCTGGTGAGGTATGAAGTCAGGTACTTGTCAGAAGTCTTGTATGCGTGTTAGGCCCGCTTAGATATTGATATGAAAGTGTGTCCTCGGTCCTTTACTTAGAATTCTGTTATGCCTTTAGATCTTTAATTTGTCGGAAGGATACCTTTTTGCACTAATTGAGGTTGCTTGATATCTTTTGAGTTGATTGTTGCATCAGAGTTTGCTTGAGGACAAGCAATGTTTAAGTGTGGAGAATTTTGATATACTCTAATTTATACATGTTTCTTATGCGAATTTCCCTGCATTTTGCCTAGATTTATGGTGAAAATCTTTGTATAAGCTACTTAATCACTTGTTGTTCACCATACAGGCATATATTGGCTTTTCGGCAACAAACGAGCCGTTTCCGGTTGATTTACAACAAAGTTGTTGAAAAATAGAGAAAAGGGGTCCTTCACGACCCCTCACGACCTTTCACGAGCCGTGAAGATCACATGCTACACGAACCGGATAGCTTTTCACGAGCCATGTGGAGCCAGTTCCTTCACGACCTTCTCACGACCCGTGAGAAGCCTTATCTTCAGTTGCAGAGCCACTTGTCCCACCACCATTCCTGACCAACTACTCCATATGCCTTATTTTCTCAAAGGCATCCTTGATGACATAGAAACCTTAACAGAACAATCCAGAATGAGTCATCTCTCATTATGGAAAGCTATCAAAGATCTCAAGGATGACCTCTCCCTTCAGCTCTCTAAAATATCCTCTACCCCTTCCTCAACCCATACCCATACCCCTGCCCCTACCCCAACCCATAAGCCTGCAGCAGGTGACTCCCCTCCTCCTTTTGATGATGCCAAAAAGGGGGAGAAATTTTCAAGTTCTTCAAGGGAGGATGATCCTGACTCAGAAGAAATTGATGCTGCATATTCTGAAACTGCCACAAAAATCTTGCAGCAGGAAGCACCCACAACAACAGCTCCTCCTTCTCTCAAAAGAAAAGCACCTTCTGAGGGGGAGCAAAGGTTTCCCAAAAGGCTGAAAAGGATGGCAAACAGGCCAAAGCCTAAAAGAAAAGTTGCTGAGGGTTGCTCTCTACAAATCAATATAGAGTCTGATTCTGATGATGAGGATGATACTCCACTTTCTGACATCCTCAGAAGAAGAAGACAGAGCCCTAAGCCATCTTCTCCACCAGTCCAATCAACCCCATCAGTCCAAAAGGCTTCAACCTCTGCTCCTAAGGATAAAGGCAAACAAAAGATGATAGATGAGCAAGTTGAAGCAGATGCTCAAATGAAAAGAGAGCTTGCTCTTAAAGAACAGGAAGAAAGGGAAAATGCTCAAATGGCTCAAGCATTGGGTGTTTCAGTTGAGGAAATCTACCAAGCCAAAGAGCTAGCATATCAGCAAGAGCAAGAACAAAGTCAAAATCAAGCTGCTGCTCAACACAAATTGGCAAAGGAAAAATCTCAGGCTGAACTACTCAAAGCTAGATCCCATGTTGATGCCATCAAAACCCTCTTCAACCTTGATTTATCTGCTCCCATCAACCTAAGTCAACAAAGACTTCATAGCTTCAGAGAAAGAATTAATATTCTGAGAAATAGAACAGAACCAACTCCAATAACAAGAGCCACTGTCCATAAAGGTGATGGTGAACCCTACCTCAAAGCAATAAAACAGAACAACTTCAACAGCTGTGAAGTTGTATCCTATGAGAGGTGTCACGTATATGGGTTCATAGAGTTAGTTGAGATCCTGTACCTTCTCTTCAAATCCAAATCAAAGCTCAAAGTTCAATTCATTTAGAAAATTCAGAATTGGATAGCTCTAGCTGTGTCACAAAGGGCCTTCACTCCAGATGACTATTACAGGCATGTGCACACAGTTGATAATCTTCATAAGAAAGGCTCCAAGCCCTTCAAACCATTTGAGCTAAGAGAGGTACTACCCCAGCATGAATTCCTATCAGATTTTGAGGGTCTCAACACATCTCTTCCACTGAACATCACTCCTGAGCTGTACAAGTTTATAATTATGCCTGTTGAAGGTATATTCTTTTTGGACAGAGCTGGCGCATGGAGGTTCTTTAGACAGTCTGAAATCCTTAAAGCTAGCAAGAAGTTTCTATTTGGGTTGAGGATATATACAAGAGGCAGAACTGGAAATGAAAACTTTGAAGCCCTTGTTCAAGCCCAATGTGAAGTCTTAGCTGAAGCTGATCCCCATGTCAAAGATTTTGAAGTTAAAGAAGAACCATGGTGGGATGATTGAAGACTGATTCTAACTCTGAAGATTTTGTTGTTATTTAGTTGATTGTACATTATAGAATAGTTAGTTAGTAGTTAATCTATGTAATCACTTATGTACATTTCTTTATTCTGTTATTTCAAGTGATGTTTATGTATATCAGAAAATCAAAAACATATAAAAATGGAAAAATGAAAAGATACCACAAAAACAGAACAAAATGGTACAACACAGAAAAAGATTCCACAAAAACAGAACAAAATGGAACATTAGAAAAGAAACCAAAAACAGAACAACGTTCAAATAAAAAAAGCTACCAAAAACAAATAGCTAGGTAGCCAAATGTACTTAAAAGTTTAAATCTTTTGTAATTCTAAGTCAAACTGATTCTTCAAAAAGAAAAAGGTTTTGTCATCATCAAATAGGGGGAGATTGTTGGGGAGATAATCACTTCACCCTAATAATCAACTCTGCCTATCCTAAAACATAGAATTTGATGATAACCAAACCCTACATTTAGTATGACTTAGAAAGAATTCAAACATGTGTTGTTTGAATCAGTTTATGTAAAAATATGCTACGTATGGAACCATCAGCTGAGGAAAATAAGTCATCAGCTGAGCATCAGATCCTACTCAAAGTATCAGCCAAAGGATATCAGCCAAGGAGCATCAGATGAAGAATACAAGTAAAGAAGACCATCAGCTGAGGAAAACAGTCTATCAGCTGAGCAAAATTGTTGATCAGCTGATGTGAAGAAAGTGGTCAGCTGAGTGAAGAATTTGATCAGCTGAGTGCCTACTCTATCAGCTGAGTGAACAAATGGATCAGCTGAGGCCCAGAGCATCAGCTAAGTAAGTCTATCTTTACACAAGTCATCTCCCCTTATAAACTGATGTATTTGATTGATCAGCTGAGCATTCTTGATCAACTGATCATACAAATACATGAGCTTATGTTCTCCTAAGTTTACTATTGATCAGCTGAGCAATATGTATCAACTGAGTCCTAGCAAAAAGTGATCAACTGATATATTTTGTCAAATGAGTAGTGAATATCAGAGTTCCTAGTACAATCTGTTAGCTGAGTCGTGCAAAATGTCAAATCTACTCTATCTTTTCAGATTGTAAGTCATATGTAAAAGGCAGAACATGTGTTGTTCTATTATGCCTTAGATCTTTGTTTGTAAAAGTAAAAATGCACTTTTTGGATCAAATATGAGACAAAAAGGTTTGATCTTATCCTCTGGAAAAGGATAATGATACCTCAAACAGACGAAGATCTTGAAGATTTGTTCAAGCAACTAAGTATGGCTGGCAATCCCATACTTGGTAAAGTCAAATCAATCAGAAGCATGGTGTTGATTAAAGTACAATCATGGAAAGGGTAAGATACTTCTACACGACAGTAGATGTGGACTTTAATATTTTATATTGTGAATGGGTTGCACTTTTGAAGAAAAGTACAATTACTTTTATCATACATTTGATTAAAGTAACTTTACTTTTCACCCACTACCTTTACAATTAAAATATTATATTTCCACATCCTCTTGGTCTCTTACCTTCATGCAACCGGATCCACCAAGACTTCTATATATACTAATGCATGGTAGACATGCAAATACAGAATACTACACAACACAACAAAGTGAAGTCTCTACTATACAAAAAGAAAATCTCATCAGTTTAGAAATTTTGTAGAGTATAAGCATTGTGTAGAATCAAACTTGTTCATGTGTTGAACACTCTAAATACATTAGTTGTTTTAGAGTTAGCTTGTCTACGTGTTAGACAAATTGATTGTCACCTTTTATTGTACTTAGAATTTCCGCTTCTAGTACATGTAATTCTTGATTCATATCAATAAGAATTATATAAAAGTATATAAGTGTGTCTTTAATTTTTAAAAGCTAAAGTTTGTATTCAACCCCCCTTCTACAAACATTTGTTGTTGCGTACTCAATCTGGGACTAACAGTATTGCATATTACAGTTATAAGGTGAGTCTTCTAGACTTCACTTCATATCAGCAGCATGTGTAGTTTCATATCAGATTACTAACATGCTATGTTATACATGTGAATATGTAAGCTTACTGCTATGTGCAGTAGTGCTCAGATGCGGTACAGTACTGTGACCTACGATGCTGCCCTGGGTCTAGAACCAGAGGCTAGCTTTGATTGCCAGACATACGTGTATTATCTTCATGTGAATGTATACGTGTGCTCATACGATGTTATGTTTAGATTACTCACTAAGCTCTCGTAGCTTATCAGATACTATTTTTAAAATGTTTTGCAGGTTTTATCAAAGGCAAGGGCAAAGCTCCGGTTTGACTTCCAACTGTTAAACTCTTTGAAATTAACGTCTGGTTTGTAGATATCAAGTTTTTGGTACCAAACTTATGACAGTATTTATGTGAGTATCTATTGATACTTCAGGTTTTCAAACAAATTACTTCCGCTTTTATGATAAACTTTGAGATGCGAACACTTATAGGTGTTTGATCTTAATATTTTAAATTTGGTTTTTGGGGCGTTACAATATGAATTATATATATATATATATAATTATAAAAAAAATTAAAAAACACATGATTATAGACTTAGTATCATAATTCTTTTTTTGTCTTTTTTGTTTTCCATATATCTAACTATCGGTTGTAACTAAACAACTATCTATTCAACACGTATATCTATACTACTATATAAAGCATTTAACATTCTCTCTCCTCTTAAATTTTAAGAATTCTTAAAATTAAATCAATATAAAATCTTGACCCTTCATTTAATCTAAATTAATCTCATACACTCAATTTTTAATTATTTTATTCTCTCCTAATTTACTTTAACTTTATTCAAAATATATTCTCTCATACTAACACAATTATCCACCCACATCAACACAATTATTGTCTTTTAGAATTTATTTCTAAAATTAATAAAATATTTAAATGTAAATAAAATAAAATTTTAAAAAAACCGGACATGTTGCTGTAGAGAACTTTTTCGTGACATTGACTCGCGTGAATACCATATCATTACATTCTTGAAAGCGAAATATTGTAAACCAAAAACTATTTACCGCCGCAGCATTGCGCGGGTATGATGCTAGTTACCCTTAAAGCTTCTAAAAACACAACTTATAACAAGTAAAGACATGGCTAGCTAAGCCTTAATGTATATCAAGTCTTGAATCATTCTCGGCAGCATAATTAAGCCTCAAGTCATGACGATACCATGGCGATTGGTTTAAAACATTGCTCAAAATCATATACAACTTAACTTGTTAATTACAAAATAAGTGAGATAACTCTCAAGTTTTTTCTTTACGCATGTTTTCGAGTTTGAGAATGAGAGAAAAGAAAAGAAAGATAAAGAAGGTTGGGGAGGTTAGGAAAAAAAAGTATGGAATTGAAAACTCCTCTTAACCATCCCATTTTTTATGTGAAAAAAAAGCATCTCAATTTTTAGAGTGAAAAGAAAAATCAAGAACACTCTTTCTTCTTGCTTCCTTCGTCAAGAACAGTAAAAAAAAATTCTGATTTTCTTTTTAAAAATTCTTTCCTTGCATCTTTTCCTTCGTTAAATACTTTTAAAAACTAAAACTAATATGACTGCGTATAATAAGAGAAAATTTTTATTTTTTGTTTTTCATTTATTTGTGAAAAATATGGAGTTTTTATTTTTCAGGAAAAAGAAAATTACTTTGAAAAAAATTAGAAAAATGGTATAGTTTGGAAATATAAAAAGTGAGAATTTTTTGTTTTTGAAAATGATACGTGCTATTTCTACTTTATCTTTCTATTTCTACTTTATTTTTTTATTCATCACTAGATAGCGTATGAAATTTATTAATTTTCTTTTTTAGAAAGAAAATAATAAGAATATCTTACTCCTATATAATGTATTTACCACATAAAAAACTCTTAATTTTAAGAAGAGTAAATTTACTAAAATACTCCCCTTTATACCTCTCATTTACCCCTCCTTTAATTCCACAATTAATGAATTTAAACAAATAAATATTGAAACATAACCGACAATTAATGAATTTAAACCAATACTTATAACTGAATTATTTCTAACCATATATTTTTAATATTAACTTTTGATTCATGAGATCACCATACTTGTAACTGAATTAAGTCTAATCATATATTTTTAATATTAACTTTTGATTCATGAGATCACCTAAATTCTTGTTTTCAATAAATTAAGTTCAAGAGATTTCACAAACACCAAACAAATGAAAGAGTCAAAGAGTTGAAATTTATAAACATTGCATTCTAACTCAATTACATAATAATTGGAATTATGAAATATTACACACACATATACATACATATATATAATCAGCAACTTCACGATTCAGCCATGCGACAAAATTCTTCCAACAAACTGAAAGACAAATAACTCAGAGTTAGCAATTTAATTCTTAATTTCAAAGTGGCTCTTGCAAAGAATCTTCACAAACTCATATTATCTTCATCTCGCAAGGAATCTTCACAAACTCATATTAGCTCTTTGTGATTATTCTGTACAAAACTCATGACAACATCCTTTTTATTCGCCGCCGTCGCATTGCGCGGGTACCCACTGCTTTGTGTTCATAAATCTTTGTTGGCAATGTACCATTAGCATATGCTCTATTTCGCCCTTTTGGTTCTCTTTAATTTGAATCTACAAAGATGAAACCCGTACGTTTTCGATTCTGCATCGGTTGAGCAAGGGTTTTCTCCTTCATTCCTTCCAGGTTAGAGCTCTTTTAACACCCTTGCACAAATGCAGTTTTCTATGCAAAATCAAGTGAAATTTCAACTTGATTCGAGTTTCAACTATCTCGCTTGTGTTATTGCTCACGAATCCATCGTATTTATCGTTTCGTAGCATCGTCCGTTCTTTAACTTCGTATTTGGTAGGCTTATACGATTTTATAGAATTCTTAAATCGAAAATTTAGATAACTGATCAGAACGACAACGCATGTAAAGAAAATTTGGAAGATTAGGGTGAGATTCCAACAGTTCTATTATTAATTTGGGGGATTTTGTATTTTAAGTAGTGAATGTAGATCAGGATACGATGCTTATCATTTACAATCCTCGTGGTAGCTTAAATACCAAGGAATTTATTCAAGCAAATCGGCCATTGTTACTATATCCATGAAGCCGGAAATGATAACACATTGACACTTCTGGCTAGGTTTGCAAAAGAGTCTGGCTTTTCTATCGTGCAACTAGAGCTCCCCTAGCTTGTATCTGAGTTCGAGCATAGTAAACGCTCTTGAAATGTACAACGAGCCAAACTCAAGCTTATGAGGGCTCAGCTCTTTGGCTCGAGCTCTTATTGAGCCTCTATATGGTTTTGGCTTATGGTCTAAGTTTTGTTGTCACTGTTGTATATACTCAAAGTCAGTGTGTATGCGGGCGTGCTTTTCAAGCGCATGTATTTAAGCCTGAACCTCTTCAAGTCGATCTTAAATTCTTAATCCTACATGAAAGCTTGTTGAGCTATCAAGTCCGGCTTGAACTTGGTTTGGCTCACTTGCGGTCCTACTTGTGGCAGCATAGTTAGGAGAGAGCTGGAAATGAATGACATTTTTAACCTACTCCCTAAGTAAGGGTGTGTTTGATGTGTATTTAAGCTGATTATTGTGAAGTGTTTGGGTTGAAGTGGTTAGATCCAATAGGACGTCTCTGCAATTTATGAGACATTTTGCAAATAAAGATACCACATATGTACATGGATACTTGTTTTGTTTGGCAAATAAAGGCGTCTCTGCTATTATTACCATATTAGTTAATTTTCTGTGATGTGTCAGGTATGAACTTATAAGGAAGGCCAATAAAAAAGAACAAGAAAATTGGAATATATAAGGTATGAACTTACTCTTTACAGTTAGCTATTGACAACCATTTTAGTTGGAATATATATCACCCCTATTGATTATAAATTAAGGCAACCTGTAATTCAAGTATGTCACTTGTGAGTCATATCTAATTGGTTGAGCAAGCCTACTTTAGCTATTTTTTGAACTAGTCTGAATTATATCACGAACCTCATGTATTTTTTGGGTTGACTGTTGGTTTGGTTATTGTTTTTCATTTTCTGTCTTCAAAAAATGGACTCTTGCTTTTGAAAGAGATGATAAATGTTGAGCTCATGAACTGTTGGATACATGTGTGTGCGTATAGATATAAAATTAATGCAGTAATTATGACCAAAAACTAGTTTATTTCCGACTAATAACTACATTTTTTAATAAGGCGATCTATGTTGTTGCGTATGCGTAAAAGTACGCATTGAAAGACTTTCGACCCATTTAACTTGCTTCTTTTTTTAGGTCAACTTTTTCGATATAACCTGTCCCACCACTAATTGTTTGTTTTTATTTCTACTTATAGGATAGAAATTGATAAGTCTGCCATTTTGCTTGGTTCTTAGGCTTACTCTCATGTCTCTGCAATGTATTCAATTACTTGCCTAATATTATGGAATTGTATGTATTTGTTAAGGCCCCTTAACCTTTTCATTTACTATGGCATTACATAATAGGAGAAAGAAGATGTTTGGGGTCCCATAAATGGGACCCACGAAATAGTGAGCAGAGAAAAATGGTATGTAGGAATCACATCTTATTTCTTTGCAATACTACGTTAATAATAATAGAGAAATTGCTATTATTGCTGCAAGTTTTAATTCATATCTAGTTTGGTCATTGGACTTCAAGTCATGAATAAAACCATCCAACTTTTGCAAACAATTATAAGAAAAACCATACATTTTATCAAAAGCATTAAATCAAACAGTTTCTTGGTCAAGTGGATTAGCATGTTACAAGTTTCTTGGTCAAAATCCGCTAAATCAAACAGTTTTAAAGAAGTATGGTGGTTTTATGAAGTAAAAGGACATACCTATCACAATTTGCCAATAATGATAATTCAAACTATCATCCCGTCTAAGCTGAAAGTTTTGACTTCAAAGAATAATCCTCGTTTCCTTCTGTGTGAGAGTAATGGGCAACTCATGTATTGAAGTATGCATCATCTATCAAGTTTGATTAGAGGTGGTAAGATGGCCGTGTCAGGTAACATCTCAAGACGGGTCGGGCTTGAAACAAGTCATAGTCTAGTATGGTTTGAAATGGGTCAGCCAGGTCGGATTGACCTGTACACCTATTTCTCTATTTTATATTAATATTTGTATAATTTTTAGTACAAATTAATGTGTTAGTTTACTTAGTTATGATTGCAAAAAACTTAATTTTTCGAGTAAGATGATTTAGGAGGTTGTATATATCAGAAATAAAAACTTTTGCACGATTTCAACTCATTTTCCTGTTAGCTATATGTTTTTTTAATTTGATCTGTTTTACCCATTTCCGGTAAAACAAGACTCAAATAGAGCCATTTATAGGTATTAGGTAATTGAAACTTGTTGGTGGCCTTATTTTATTTATCTGTTTTCTTCCTTTTATGCAGAGCGGAACAATGTATCGTGAAGTGGAATGTCTCCAACACGTAGTGATTCCAACAACAGATCTCGACACAAATGGAACCATCCCCACAAGTTCGGTTGTGACCAACCTCTTAAAACAGTTGACTATCTACAAAGCCTTAGAGGAATTTGGTTACTTTCTTGGAGTCACCAAACTAAAAGCCATTGGAAATGGAAGAAAACACGAGTCCACAAAATATATAGACTTTCTGGTAGCCTTTAACTGTCGCACCCTTTTGCCAATGAAGGGTGAAGTCATGACTGGCATCGTGCACACGATAAGCAGGTTTGGGGTTTTCTTGAAATCGGGTCCCATGAAGATTGTTTATCTATCTACCCGAAAGATGCCAAATTACTACTTTGTTGATGATGAAGATGGTAAAGGAAAACCTTTGTTTTTGAGCAATGATTTGTCTAGGATTGAGAAGGGTGTGGTGGTGCAGTTTGTAGTTCTTGCAACCCGGTGGAGCCAAAGGACCCGTGACATTAGTGTGTTGGCTAGTATTGAAGGCGAGTCGCTTGGCCCAGTTGCTACAGCCGGTTTGGATGGGTTTGAGTTGTAGTTTGTTTGGTCATAGGTGTACAAATCTTAGGTGGATCAATGGAGAAAAATAGGAAGATTATAGTTGTAATGTTTAGTCTGGTAAAGTTGACCTCAAAAGTCAAAGTCAATTATCTGGTTTTTGGTAACTAACTTACAGTTCAAGCTTGCAGCACTTTAGCCTAGTTGTATTATGCATATACAGATATACTACCCTATGGATATATGTTTCCCAAATGACGATACCTTTTTATTATAGTTTCATTTAAGCAATACTAGCTAAGCGACCCGTGTATCAACACGGGAAATGATATAAGTCAAATTTAAACTTATATAGCTTTAAGCAGTACTAACACCGTAACACGTATAGTAAAAATAATTAGAAATAAATTAAAGCAATTTCGATTAACAAACAATTATATTCTACATATTTGAGAAACAATGTTGATCATGAAAGTAAATTCAAGTTCATTGGTTTATTGTAATTCATATCTTTAATTTTACTTAAAAATTTAATCAACTTTAATATATACCTATTGAAAATCATCCGAAGATTAAAACGATTCGTGACTATAAAATAACGATAGATTCATTTACTCAATCATATGTGTATATATTTACACAAGTATATATATATATATAGTGAAAAGTTCATTTGAGAACCGTTTTTATTGTGAGAACCGCGAGAACCATTCTTAGCCGTCCAATTCCCTCTCCTTCTATTGGATTGTCCACCCATGAATTCCTTACATGCACCATGCCACACCCAATCCCCCCACGCTCTTCATCCATCAATTCCATTATCCAAAATGAACAGCTAAGATTTGTTCTCGCGGTTCTTGCAATAAAAACGGTTCTCAAATGAACCCTCCCCTATATATATATAATCGGGTACTTTAAATAATAGTATATATTGAAACATTTCCGATTCAAATTAATGCTTCATGTATAATCGGGTACTTTAAATAATAGTATTATTTAATTTGAATAGATTAGTTGTAAGACCACCCGCATCGGTCTTTATACCCGATGGCGGGTTGTGTTGGGTAAGTTGGGAACACCATCGCCCCCCATCGGGTGATGACATATTCAATAACTAAACACTTTGAATAACATATTCAAGTTGACCACTCAGTTCATCACCATAATCCCTAAAAAAACCCTCATCTAAACAAAAAATTACCGACCAACTACTATTAATGGATAACAAAGAATTAAGAATATACTAATTTTAAAAAAATGTCGTATTACAATAAGATATACACCAAAACGTAGATAAAAATGAGATGGTCGCAAATATATAATTAATTTTTTCTCTAAATAGATATATCACAAGTTACTAAACATAATTTATAAATAACCTATAATTAATTACATGTATATACAATTTTTATAAAACTCTTCACATTTTCTTAAAAGCCCCTCATATGTTTTATAAAACCCCTTCACAATTTTCATCAATTTTTATCTAGCCCCCTCACAATTAGTTTTAGAATTTTTTACGTGTAGCCCTTTTTGAAGCATGACATCATCAATTCATCATTTTTAAAAAGGTGATTTTTTGAAAAGAATGATGATAATATATTATAAGATAAGATA
Organism: Dittrichia graveolens; assembly: GCA_038502395.1. Taxonomy (NCBI): domain Eukaryota; kingdom Viridiplantae; phylum Streptophyta; class Magnoliopsida; order Asterales; family Asteraceae; genus Dittrichia; species Dittrichia graveolens. The sequence goes on along the minus strand of JARJIL010000006.1, from coordinate 2,911,123 downwards.
TCAATCATTACTGGTAGATAGTTCTCTCTGCGTCATAATATTACTCAGAGTCATAGTTTAGTCTTTAAAGCGCATTATAACTCATTAAATAAGTATATACTAAAGGTCACACAAAGAGTGATATGACTTCCCACCATGTTTACCATATCATCATATTAGTTTTTTTCTTCTATCACTTAACCTATTACGCCTAATAGTGATTACTCTTATCACATCGTAATTTAGGACTCATCTTAAATTATTTTCAAGATAAAGTAGAGAGGGAACTAACTTGGGTCCACTTTTTTTCACCATATGTGATCTTCACTTTTTACCGCACCCACCTCCGATCCTTGCAAACACATCCTAGAAGTGCTGACCCCATCCACCACTCTCTTTCAACTCTTGGGGAGCATTATTGTAGAGAATTGAATTGCAGAGAAATAAAATTAGTATAGAGAATGAGAATTAACTTTTTTATTTTGTAGCACAAAAATTTTAGTAGATAAATATAACAGAGAACCATTTCTCTTGTTTGGTATAACAGAAAATTCAACACATTATTATACCAATCTTATCAAACTCAAAACTAATTGGCAAATTCATACCCTACAATTTCACATATTCAGCCAACAAATTCACAAATTCATACCTGGTCATTCGAGGGTTTAGTTCAGAGAGAGACAAATAGAGAGAGATCGAGATAGGGAGAGAGACAGACAGACAAAGAGAGATTGAGACAATGATATGAAGTTTTTATGGCTCTAATATGAACCTTAATCAGCTTACCCTTGATCGACAATCAAAAGGAAGTCGACCTTAGCTTTGTTTTTAGATATGTCTGAACTAAATCATCGATCGACTAGGTCAGATGGAGGCGGTGGGCGGATGGAGAGAGAGAGAGAGAAATGGTGCCGCCGCCGCTACAGGTCGGATGGAGGCGGTGGTAGGGAGATCATTTTGGAGGAGATGAACTGATGGGAGGGAAACATTCTCTCCGTCTCCTTTTCATTTCCCAAAGTATGAGATTTCCATTTCTCCCCATCTCTTTCCATTTTGGAGAGAATTGAAAGTAGAGAAAAGGAAATGGTTTTTTCACCTCTTATTTTCTTAGGTGTAAACAAACAAGTGAAATGTTTCCATTTTCTTTTCTATATCTCTAATACTTTATACATTATACCAATTTTGGTAAAATAACTTGTTTGAAATTTATAAAATGACAAGAGTCCATTAGATTTAAAGTTTGTTAGAGTAGAGTTATAACAAACCAAAATTTGACAAATCTACACAAAGGAGTGCACCTTAGATGGATTTTCAAAACATTTATGGTTGGATTTTTAGATATTTTGCTATTTTTAGAGTTATAACAACCAAAATTTTGACAAACTGTTAATTCTTTTTCTCTCCGGTCTCCTCACTCCACTCCTTTGAAATATCTACTCATGCCTTTGAGTTTGAGTTTAAAAATAAACCAAAAACTAACAAGACGAAAGAGAAAGAGAAAGGGAAAGGGGCCCAATGGACCATCACTTACATGTGCTTTAAATAATTATAAATATAATTGTGTGGGATGTCATTTTCCCACGTACTTGTTATTGTCACATTTCATGTTACGTTGAATCCCATGTGTCAGCAAGTTGATTTATAGAAGCCATTGCCAACTGCCAACCCATGACATGTTTGCTAAACACTAAAAACTACACTTGTTACTCCACTTGTATACCTCCTCATGAACATAATAACAAACATGCCATCCGCTTCTCAATTGCTAAGTAGGGGTCGTCCTTTGCTTCTCATTTGAACGCTTGTTGTTCTGGTGACGAGTTTCGCGAGTTCGTTATCGGTTTATTTCAAATTTTTTTAATAAAATAAAAATAATCTATATTAATATTATGTGGGTCTGGTAGTGATGGTGATGACGATGTGATAATTAGTCATAACTAATGCTGTTAGTCATTATAGTCTTAAGTTAGTAATGCTGATGTGTCAAAAGTCATGACACTCGTAGCTATACGTGGTATTAGATGAGTGAAACAAACAAAGGCTATCAAATTTTACAAACTCTAAAAAGTTAAAATGAGTAACAAGTTATGTTAAAATACTAGCATGTATAAAATCTCATTTAGGAAGAATTAAGGGCAATAAACAAACAATTTAAAATAAATTTGGTTTCACATGACTCCTTTCGATCAATACAATAAAGCGTTGGATTAGTGAAAGGTGAAATTTGATGTACAAAATTAAATTAAAAACACGTACGTTAAACAACTGGGATATAAGATTTGGTGTGATTTGTATGAGTATCGATAAGAGAATATATATATATATATATATATATATATATATACACACACACATACTGGCATTATACCAGCGTAATGCAGCGGTTATGAATATATTTTTCCAATAACTTGTCCGTTTTTAAAACATATATGGTGTTTTCTTTTCTAAATTATAATAGATCAATAAAATTTCACATTGATGGTAAAATCTAACAAGAATGTTGACATGATAAATTTATTCTATTTTAATCATATTACCCGTTTAAAAAATCCAGTAATTTTTATAGTTTTAGCTTGTATGATATTTAGATTTAATACTTCTAGTTAAACGTAATTTTTAATAGTTAAGTTAAAATATTTATTATATGATTTAATATTTAATATGAAAAGTTTAATTATTAATTTTTTAAACTATTAATTTAATTTATATTAATATGAATTTTTTAAATAATCTTAATTTTGGAAGATTTATTCATTAAAATAGTATATTAGATTTTCATTAACTCCATCAAATAGTTGCTTTATTTAATAATTTTTATTTAGTTTAATATTAAGGGAAAACTAGTAATATCAAATTACTTAAAATTAAGAGATTACAAGAAACCTCAATGCATTATAAGATAGTATAGATAGGCAAAAGTTTAAACGGTAACTGGTTTTCGTACGAGAATTATTTTTAACGTCATTAATGACTCATTAATATGAGTATTTTGGTTATTTATATATTTACCCAATCGTGAATGCGTCTGAATAAACCGTCATTAAGTGAAACTTGATTTTCTTGAAATAACCCTCATTAATGCATCATTAATGATCAATTAATGAGTCATTAATGCGCCAAAAAATCTTAGTTATTGATTAAGTTTAATCAAAGGGTAAGATTGATTCTCGTTTGAACCCTCGTGTATATATATATATATATATATATACATACATACTCACCCATTGCGGCGACGACGAATAGTTTCTGTTTAATGTATCAAGAAGTTGTAATATAATGTTATTCACACGACTTTTTTTCTTATTTTAATATTTTTAAAAATTAATAAAAAGTTGATTAAAATAAAAGAAATAGAAGATAACGGATATGTTGTTGAAAAAAACTTAAGAAAAATATTAAAATGGTTAAAAATTGAATAAGTGAGATTAATTATATAGAATGAAAGATCAAGATGTTGTTCTGATTAAAAATTTAAAAACTCTTAAATGTAGAAAGAATGTTAAACAATTTTTATAATAGTATAAATATAGATAGATATATTTTAACATCTGAGGACAAATCTAAATAATATCGATTTTGTTATATTCCTTAATTAGTATTAGTTTCTATGTGCGTCTGCCACCAATGCACGTTTATGCCTTCACGTACATAATTAATATAGCAACACACAATTATAAAATCAGTAGTTTTATGGTTTTACATAGGACTGTAAAGGAACCAAATGATACATGTTTGTATTCGTTCGTTTAATTTTAACCGAACAAATAAACGAACATAAACGGATAAATAAATGGATTTTTGTGTTCGTATTTGTTCGTTTAACTTTAGTCGAAAAAATACATGAACCTGGACGATAAACAAATGAGCTTCTGTGTTCAACTGTTTAAAAGATTGGTTATTTTGTGTATATTTTTGTTCGTTCATTTAAATGATAATTGAACGTAAACAAAAGAGCACACAATATAATGCAAATCCAACATTATTAAACACTATATATAAACACACACGTACACATAAACGAACGGATAACCAAACGTTCACAAACATGAATGAACGAACAAGAGCTTTGTTTATGTTTGTTTATTTAATTAAACGAACATAAAATCTTATTCATATTCATTCGTTTATTAAATAAACTTTTCGTCAAACAATTTCACAAAGAGATTATGAACGTTCGTAATGATAAATAGAATCGTGTGTGTATATATATAACTTGGATAAATACGGGTAGTAAAGGTATAGGTGATGTTTTAAAATTTTATTTAAAAGAGCGGTATAATAATCATTGAATCATATTTTATAATTATAATTCATTTAAAATGACTAAAAATTGATAAAAAAAAGGTGATTTGGGCAAATATGATATTTCAAAAGCTTAATAAGGGTATATAGGATATTTATAAGTTAAGTTGAGCAAATAAGATATTTTGAAAGCTTAAGAATGGTATATAGGATATTTATAAGTTAAGTTAGACAAATAAGATATTTTAATATTTAATAAGGATATATATGAAATTAACCCAAAAAATGATAGATAATCACAAATGGTAAACTGAAAAAGGAAAATTATGAGAGAGAAAATAAATATATGTTTAAATTGATTTATTAAGTCTGTATATTGTTACCTTTTGTAATCAGTCACACAAATAAATATTGTAAGACACTAAGACTACGTACATCTATTCCATATTTTTTCATTATCACATTAACGTCATATTATTTTTTTCATCCCCCTTTATCTCACTATTATGACTCTAGGGTGATTCTATTGGACCCTCACATTCATCCCCCTCCTATCACATCCCCCTCCAATCACCTAAAAAAGAAATATATATAGTGAAAAGATACTTTAAGAACCATTTTTATTGCGAGTATTAGGAGAAACAATTTAAGCCGTCTAATTCCCCCTTATTCAATGTAATCACCCACCCATTAATTCATCTCATTCATCTTGTCACACTTAATCCCCTCACGCTCTCCATCCAATAAATCCACTTACCAAATGAATGGCTAAGATTGGTTTTCGCGGTACTCACAATAAGATCGGTTCTCAAATGAATCTTTCCCTATATATAGTGAAAAGATCATTTAAGAACCGTTTTTATTGCCAGAACCAATCTGAGTCGTCCAATTCTCCCTCTTTCAATGTCATCACCCACCCATGAATTTATCTTATGCACCTTGCCACACTCAATCTCCACACGTTCTTTATCGATGAATTCTACTTATCAAATAAACATTTCCCTATATATATATTAATGGTCTAACAGGGAGAAAGGAAAAAAACAAAAAATCTTAGTGTGAGTGGAAACCAGCCGAGACACTCACTTTCAATTTGAAAGGGTGAAGGCGATGGTGTTCATGACCCTCGCTCTCCTACCAATAGCTGGTTAGATACTCTTGGTTTAAGTACTATTTTTACTCTTTTAAGAGTTAACTTTTTTTTATGTTTACGAGTATAGAAGATTACAAAATATATACTATAAGAAGTTTTAGTTGGATAAATTGTTTTTTTTTTATAATATTATTTAAGAATCATTTATTATCATAGAAACCAATCAACCATATTATATTTATTATATCTTTTGATTCTTAAAGACTAAAACATGACTATAATAATCATACACAAAGATAAACATTTTGAATAAATAATCACCAAAAAGCATTTTAACAAGCATATTGAAATACCCATTTCCTACATACTTTTAAGTTTTATCTATCTATAAAAAACTTTTTATATGATATTAAAATATTAAGATGTGTAAAGTGTCTGTCTCTTTTATTTATGTTTAGTTCTGGCTAACTATTGGTTTGATGGTTTCTTCTACTTTTATTAATTAATAATCTTCTTCTTGCTTCCTTTTTTAATTTATAAAAAAGTGTCTCTTTCTTTTTAGAATTAAGAATTCAAATCTCAACCTAAGACATTGTAGTGTACTTAAGTTTGTTGTTAAAAGACATACTTTTTATATGTGTACTTCATATTAAACTTAAGGAAAGCAATACATGCACTTCTGAAACATTAATTAATAAAAAATAAAACATAATTAATAAAACAAACATGTATGAAAAAAGAAACAAAAATTATACAATATATTTTGCATACATGAGTTTCAGTTATATATATGTTATATATGTATGTATGGATGGAAGATGGATAAATGATGATGATGATGATACTACCCCATGGAGTTTCCACTATTAAACACCGAGCATTGTCTCAATGGTCTCGAAATCGGTCCACCTGCGCTTGCCGGGCACGCCGTTAGCCCCACCGCCGGTGGGACCATGCAATTATAACTTAAACACAACGCCACCCCATCCGGCAACACCGTCTCCCTCCGATTCTCCATCGGAAACGACGTTAAGTAGTTATGTTGCAGGTACAGTGTCCTCGTCGTTCCGGCGAACACGTTCCCGACGTAACTCTTTGATACCTTTCCGGTAAAATGGTTGTTGTTTAGAAACAGAGTCTCGACACTGTCCAGAAACTCGGGGATTTCGCCGGAGAGGAAGTTGTGGCTGAGATCGACGGTGGACCCCGGACCGTAAGGTTCGGGAAATGACGACGGTGGGAGTTCGCCGGAGAGATTGTTGCGTTGGAGGTAAAGTGATGAAAGAGACGATCGGAATAATGAGTCCGGAAGGGGCCCACTGAATTTGTTCATGCTTAAATCGAGATACACTAAATATGATGATGGTACACTCTTTAATGGGCCCCACAGACCGTTACTCGATAAGGACAAGTAACGGAGCGTCGCCGGCAGCGTCTCCGGCAGCGTTCCCGATAGCATATTGTTTCTCAAATCCATGTGGATGAGCCGTGAGTCGTTGGAGAATGCCGGTATTTCTCCGGCGATTTCGTTGTACGCGAGGACTAACACTCTGAGTTCCGGTAATGCTGACGTGAGCGTCGGTGGGATGGCGCCGGTGAGTTTGTTGTGGCTGAGATCTAAGGTGTGGAGGTTTTGGAGCTCCGAGATTGAGGCGGGGATACTCCCGGTGAGCCGGTTGTTGGTGAGTGAAAGTACACGGAGGTTGTTGAGGCGGCTGCCAATTTGCGCCGGGATGAAACCGGTGACGATTCCTGGGTTGAGAATAAGCTGAGTCAACTCGGTGAGATCGTAGATCCCAGCGGCGGAGATTGTGCCGGCGAGTCCAGGGGAGTCTGAAAACCCGGTACCGAGGAAGAGAGAGGTGACTCGTAATTGACCGTTGATTTCGGAGCAAGTGACGCCGGCGAAGGAAGAACAGGGGTTATTCGGCGAGGAGAAGTTCCAAGTGTAGAAGAATCCGCCGTTTCTGACGTCGGTGAGGGTGTAGGTGATCTGATGAAGCGCATTGAGATCAGAGACGGCAAGTTGTTGTTGGACTGTGGATGAGAGTGAGAGGAGAAGCGCTAAACAGAGTGTAAGTAGGTGAGAAGAAATCTTGCAGAACTCCATCTTAGCTCCCGTCGCCCCGGTGAAGATGGGTGATGCAAAAGGTTTTGATTTTGTCGGGGTGATGCAAGATGTCAAAGAGAGCGTTTGTCTGTTTGGTCAAAACTGGAAATGGAGAGCCACAATTTTATTTTGGAAACAAACTAAATTCCAAACCTATATATAAATAATAATATTTTATTTTTTAGTTTATTTATTAAAACATATTTTTCTCAATTTATAATTAATCTTTGAAAAAAATAATATTACAAGTATTTTTTTAATAATCCGTTTTTTTTATATAAAACAATACTGTGTAGTGAGGAATAACGCATATCAGATAAACCTTCAAAATAAAAGTTTGTGGGTAACGTCTATTTTCTTCAAAGGATGCAAGAGATACTTATTTGTTTGATACAATTGTTTTTTTGAATTATTCTTCCATTAAATTATATTTTATAAGATTGATATCGTCATTGATGGAACAGTATCGTTGCCATCACTACTTTTTTCCCTTTTTAGTGTTCGTAGTACATATTTCATTAACTTTAAGATTAGAAGTAAAAAGTTTTCATAACTAGATATGACCGAACCTCTGTCCTCGTTCTACGTGTTACAATAATAATAACAGTGTTACGAATAATGATATTTTATCATTCATACCATATTTTTACATCAACTTTTTTCTTCTAACACTCGACATACCATTTGGTAACATAGTGTTATCCTAACATATCAAATTCTCCGACCCATTTATTTTTCATTAACCGGTTAAAAGATTAAAAGAAAATTAAAAAAGAATAAAGAGAGAGTAAAATGCACTTCCTGGCCTCATGAGATTCTCAACGCCAAATTTCTTGTGTGACATTCTCCACGTCTAAGCCATCTCCACAAGTTGGTTGAATGGCGATCTTCAACTTCCACACAATGAAGGCCTCCGCATGAGGAGAATGGATCCCCACTTCGAGTGTTTGAAATTCTACTTTAATAGGCTATACTATTATAGTAGATGTTATTAGGGTGTTAAGAGGGAGGTGTAGTAGGGGTGTGGTGGCCTCCACCACGTAGTGGTCAACAACTTCCCCACACCATTAATGTGTGGCGGAATTAAAACTAGGGTAAGAATCACGCACGGAAAAAACTGGGGTAGTGAATTTGATGGCCCATATCTCTCTGTCTCTCTCTTTAATTTTTTAGATAGGTTTCATAATTTGATATGGTGAAAAATGACCGCTACATAACTGAATGGTTGGCTATATGATGGGAGTAGAAAAGTGATGTGACGATATAGTAAGGTGTAATGAGGTGTGAGGGTTGTTGATACTCTTAGGGGTATTTCGATTTTACATTTAAGTGTGTGTGATATTCAATAATGTTGAGTAATGTCTAAATTGGACGAAAATTGACTTGTAATGTGATTAATAAGAGTTTTGGACTCTTGCACTTATAGCTAATTGATCTTGAGTTTGAAGTACACAAACTTACATGGTATAAAAGCAAGGTCCCCCATGGTTGGTCAAAGACCACAATGACTACACATACCATGGGTATCCATTTGTTAAACGTGGAAAAATATGTAACATGTAAGGGGGCAAGTTGAGTAATGTCCTATATCGGACGACAAACGACTTTGTAACATGCTTAATAAGGGTCATTGGCTATTCCATCTATAGCTGATTGTTTTTGAGTTTGGACACATAAATTAATTGATTTGCCAAAAAAAATAGTGGGTTGGGAATTAATTAAAGTTAGTGGCTAATGAATAATGAAGACGGTAGTGAAATATGTATAAATTGTCATAGGGAGAGAGAAGTTAATCATAGATGGTAAAGGCGGCAAGAAAAAACAACTAGTTGGCTCGATAGTCTATGGCACGCTAACGTACCCCGTTAGTAGCGGTGGTAAAACGGTCGGGTGGGGTCGGGTTGGGCAAAGGGTTAAAACGGGCCACTTTTGTAACACCCGGAAATTCTATTATTAAGTTAACACGAGAAATGTACAAAGTGGTATACGAGTTACTAATAGATATACGTGATAGTATGTGATTATGAACTAGAGGGGCTAAAACCGTCAAAACGGAACTTGGAAAGGTTGAGGGACTAATTATGTAATTAGTGTTGGTTCTATGTGCACAAGACACAAATTAATACGATATTACTAATAATAAATAAACCCATAGGGTCACACATTTACAATCAATGGACACCAATTACATATTTGAATATGATTTAAATATGTTTCCAACTCATTATATATATAAGTATATATATGCATTGTTGCATATTATTATTTATGTGAAATAATAATATCACTCTTATATATTAATATAAGATAATGCATATGAAATACATAAATATAAACATATGATTTTATATATGTATATATATATAAATGTATATTTGTTACAAGTAAAGAGTTACTAGTAACAATTATATAAATGTATGTATATCCTTGTTACAAGTAAAGAGTTACTAGTAACAATCAAGTATGTATATAAAATACATGTAGATGTATTTTATACATTGTATGGCATGGTCTAGTATATCTTTATATATTTTAAAGATATAAAACTAGAAATCATCACAATAAACCAAAGGGGGGCCATGTTGACTTCTTGTATGAAGTAATTAAACAAGTATGGTGCCAATAAGTCAAGAAGGAAGACAAGCAAGAGGGGGCCTCCCCTCCCTCCCCATTTACGGCCAAAGTAAGCCAAAGAGGGGGCCTCCCTCTTGTTGTGGTGTTTTCTTGGTTTATATATGCATGTATGTCCCTTTTGTGTTTACTACTACATGCTACCACCTTTGCTATTCTTCAAGAAAACATCTAAGTGTTCTTATACATTTAAAACATCCTTACTTTATAGTATTGGTGTTTCAAGTGAGCAAAGTGTGGTACTAGAATACATACTCATATACATACATAGTAAGTTCAACAAGAAGAACAAGAGGTTGTTGCTTGCTTGCTTGAATTTCAAGGGTTGGAGAGACTAGCATCTTGGAGGTGTTGGACTCATTGATTTGTGGATACCTTGGAGGAAGTCTTCTCTTGGCTTCTCATAGATCAACCACTTCATCAACGGTTTACTCGCGCTACAAAGGTTGTAGTTCTAAACACCCTATGGTTGTTTTGTTTCTTAAGGCTTGCATATGGATCATTGGTGGGGAGTTTTAAAAAGTTTAAAATTGTTGTTCATGCTTCCGTTGCTAAAATATATTTTGAAAAACCGAACAAACCCCAACAGTGGTATCAGAGCCACTTATGTATAGTTTTAAGAAACTTTTTGAGTATGTATTGTTTAAGAAAATGGACAACTTTTCTTTTGTTAGAAAAGTTATGGATTTTCTTGTTGGCAACTTATATATGTTTATATATTTATTTTGGGAAACAACCAAACCACATGCATGTTTGGTTGTAAAAGTTGCCTAAATATCAAGTGTTGATATATATGTTTGTTTGAGTGTATGTTGTGCATAACAAGCCATAGACCTTTTGTGATGTGTTGGAAATTCGATTTGGTTGTAAAATTATTTTTTCATTTGGTATGTAATAATAATTTTAGTTTTGTTTCATCTTGTTGTATTTTGTAAGTAGTAGAATAGTTTAGACTAGTTTACTTTTATAAAAATGTAACAAGATGAAGAAATGACAAAGTTGGAGTTTTCAAGTGTGGTGGAGTCAACCATGGAGGCTTGGAGTCATTTGCACTACAAGGAGTTGTTTTGGCAAGTGGGAGCTTCAAGTTCATCACAAGAGAAATATTTGGTCCTTAGTTATGACTTGGTATTTTTGTATGGCTCACAAAAATACCACTTAGGATAAATGGCTTGGTTATGCACTTATACATGTTATTTGTGTGTGTTTATGTTTATATTATTATGCATGGTTGAAAATAGGATTTTTTGCATGCTAGATAATATTTTTACATAATATAAATCACACAATGGGAGTTTGGTATTTTAAGTTGACATAACATAAGATGTAAAATGAATTTTATATAAAAGGAGTTTTGTAAAGATTAAAATTCATTATGTCAAAATATATATCTTTATATATATATATATGAGTTTTATAAAATAGAGATTTTAAAACTCAACCAAACTCCATTCAAGCTTAATAATAAAATGGTTTTATTACAAGCTAAAATTGGTCGTATTTGCGCGCTCAAAACTACACACGTTAATATAGGATATTAATACTAGTTTAAAATTGAACGCGTTGAGAGTTCGTAAAATATGGATTTTAAGAATACTCAAGACCAATATATATATAAAATATGATTTTATCAAAACGTGGACTTATTATTGTATGCATGCAATACTAGTCACACGACTCGTTTTGTTTTATTTAATAAATATACAAAACGGTAAAAGCCCTTTTTCAAAACGTAAGTCTATGTCATCCCATTTTAAGACACTCGCTTGTTGCAATGACACTCACGTGGAGAGAGCATTAGCCAAACGCGTGGATTGTTTTTGTAACAACCGAGGTGTTTTTCCGCGAATTCCATGAACGTCTTGGGCCGGAAATTCACCGTCTTGAAATAGGACGACTTAATCGGAATCTTATTATGGAGAGAGCATTAGCCAAACGTAAGGAAGCCCGAGGCATAGATGGGATCAAACATGTCAAAATTGACAATCGTTGTCTAGGATCCCATAAAGATCTAGGAATTACATACGAGATGTAATTGGTAAACGTTACCTACCTTGTTGTTTTAACTTGATGGAGAGAGCATTAGCCAAACATTCAAGGTTAAGTTCAACTTGGATCCTAGCCTTTAAAAAAATTAAAGAATTTACAATTCTAAAGGGTATTAATTATTAAAGGATTAAATATCAAAAATACTAAATTGAACTTTGTTAAATTTTGTAGATGGCCCCTAACTCAACTACGCCCGTTAACAACTTATCTCTTCGATCAATCTTAGAGAAAGAAAAACTCAATGGTACAAATTTCTTAGACTGGTATCGTAACTTGAGAATCGTTCTTAAGCACGAAAAGAAATTGTACGTACTTGAGGATCCCGTCCCTGAGGAACCTCCATTGACTGCGGCTAAAGCCGTTAGGGATGCTTGGGTGAAGCATTCCGACGACTCGGTCGAAATTTCATGCCTCATGCTTGCTACCATGTCTCCGGATCTTCAAAAGAACCTTGAGGAGCATGGAGCATATGAGATGCTTGGCCAGCTTAAGGAAATGTTCCAAAAGCAAGCGAAGCAAGAACGCTTTGAGGTAACTCGAGCCTTCCATGCATGCAAGATGGAGGAAGGTCAATCCGTTAGCGACTATGTGCTAAAGATGAAAGGATACATTGACCAGCTTGCTAGGCTTGGATCTCCCATAACCAACGAGTTTGCACAGGATATGATCCTTAACTCGTTGACCAAAGCCTATGATCAATTTGTTATGAATTATAACATGAACAATTGGGAGAAATCTGTCTCAGAGTTGCATGGGATGCTTAAAACTGCTGAGAGTAAGATTCCAAGCAAAACACCTCAAGTCTTGATGATTCAAGAAGGGAGAATCAAGAAGAAAAAGAAAAACAACTCAAAAGGGAAGGGCAAAGCGAAGGCAAAGGGAAAGGACAAAGGCAAGCAAGTTGCCAAGGCTCCTACACCCTAGACGGCGGGAAAGGTTCCCAAGAATGACCCGTGCTTTGAATGCGGGGTGGTAGGACATTGGAGGCGCAATTGTCCAACCTACCTTGCAGAGTTGAAAAAGAAGAAGGCTGGCGAGGCTAGCACTTCAGGTATATATATGATTGAAATGTATACTTTTTCCATTAATTCCTGGGTATTTGATACCGGTTGTGGAACTCACATTTGTAACAATGTGCAGGGGTTGAGAAAAAGTAAGCTGCTGAAGCCAGGCGATTTGGATCTCCACGTGGGCAATGGAGCAAATGTTGCTGTTGAAGCCCTTGGAACTTTTGAATTATTATTACCAAATGGCCTGTACTTAATATTAAACAATTGTTGTTATGTACCTAGTTTAACTAGGAATATTATTTCAGTAGCTCGGTTAAGAGAATTTGGATTCACTTTTGGTTTCGTTGATGATGGCATTCGTGCCTTCAAAAACGACATTTTGTATTTTGAGGCTCGGCCTCTTAATGGAATATATGAAGTTAATCTTAAAAGATCTCTTGATGATAATTCTATATATACCACTAGCACCAAACGACCTAAGCATGACTTAAGTCAAACATACCTATGGCATTGTCGACTTGGTCATATAAACAAGAAACGCATTGCAAAACTTCAAAAGGATGGAATTTTAAAATCAAACGATTCTAGCTCATTTGAAGTTTGCGAATCATGTTTATATGGGAAGATGACTAAGGCTCCTTTCTCCGGTTCAAGTGAAAGAGCCAAAGAGCTATTAGGAATCATACATACGGATGTATGTGGTCCTTTTAGATCAATGTCTAGGGATAGTGATAGATACTTCGTTACATTCACCGATGATTATAGTAGATTTGGTTATGTTTATTTGATGAAACATAAACATGAAACATTTGAGATGTTCAAGCTGTTTCAAAACGAAGTACAAAATCAACTCAACAAAACAATCAAGGCCCTTCGTTCCGATCGAGGTGGTGAGTACTTAAGCCAAGAGTTTATGGATCATCTTAGTAATTGTGGGATTATCTCACAACTTACTCCTCCTAGAACACCACAACATAATGGTGTATCTGAAAGGAGGAACCGAACTCTACTAGATATGGTTCGGTCTAGATGAGCCGAAGTACTCTACCCTCGTCCTTTTGGAGTTATGCTTTATTAACTGCTGCGCGCATATTGAATATGGTTCCAACCAAGAAGGTAGATAAGACACCATATGAGATGTGGTATGGAAAGGTTCCAAACTTATCTTACTTGAAAGTCTGGGGTTGTGAGGCTCATGTACGACAAGAAGCTTTAAGCAAACTTGATCCTAGATCTATCAAATGTAATTTTGTGGGATATCCTAAAGATTCATTAGGATATTATTTCTACAACCCAGCTGAGAACAAAGTGTTTGTTTCTAGGCATGCCACTTTCTTAGAAAAGGAGTTTCTTTCGAAAGAGGCAAGTGAGAGCAATGTAGACCTTGAAGAAATTCAAGAACCACAAAATACAAGTCAGGTTGACACTAGCACTCAACAAACGGTTGTTGAACCTGAACAATTGGTTGTTCAAGAACCTACTGAAACACAAAGTGTTCGTAGATCTGGTAGACCTCGTCAAGAACCCGAGAGATACGGATTTCTCGTGTCCAATGATGAGATTTTCATGGTAGACTCTTCTGAGCCTACTAACTACCAAGATGCTATATCGGATCCGGAATCCGATAAATGGCTTGATGCCATGAACACTGAGATGCAGTCCATGTATGAAAATCAAGTATGGGACTTGGTTGATCTTCCTCCCAATAGTAAGACTGTAGGGAGCAAGTGGGTCTTCAAGAAGAAGACAGACATGGATGGAAATGTACACACATTTAAGGCAAGGCTAGTGGCGAAAGGTTTCACTCAAACTCATGGTATTGACTATGATGAAACTTTCTCTCCGGTAGCCATGATTAAATCTATTAGAATACTTATTGCCATAGCTGCATATTATGACTATGAGATATGGCAAATGGATGTCAAAACGGCTTTTCTAAATGGACACTTAAGTGAAGATGTCTATATGGTTCAGCCTGAAGGTTTTGTAGATCCTAAGTATCCTAATAAGGTGTGCAAGCTTAAAAGATCCATCTATGGACTAAAGCAAGCATCTCGAAGTTGGAATCTTCGATTTGATGAGAAAATAAAAGAGTTTGGTTTTATCAAATCAGAAGATGAACCGTGTGTTTACAAGAAAACTAGTGGGAGCACAGTAGCATTCCTTGTCTTGTATGTTGATGACATACTACTCATTGGAAACGACATCCCGACCTTGCAAGACATCAAGTCTTGGCTTGGGAAGTGTTTCTCAATGAAAGACTTGGGAGAAGCCGCCTACATTCTTGGAATAAAGATCTATAGGGATAGATCTAGGCGTCTTATTGGCCTAAGTCAAAGTGCATATATTGACAAAATCTTGAAACGATTTAAGATGGAGAATTCTAAGAGAGGATTCTTGCCAATGGCACTAGGCACGGTTTTGAGTAAAGCTCAAAGCCCTAACACAAGAGAAGAGCTAGATAGAATGAGTGAGATCCCATATGCTTCTACAATTGGATCCATCATGTATGCCATGCTATGCACTAGGCCAGATGTCTCGTATGCTTTGAGCATGACGAGCAGATACCAGCAAAACCCAGGAGATAGCCATTGGATGGCAGTCAAGAACATTTTAAAATACTTGAGAAGAACCAAAGACATGTTCTTGATCTATGGGGGTTTGGAAGAAGATCTTTGTGTAAAGTGTTACACAGATGCTAGTTTCCAAACGGATCGAGATGATTCTCGATCACAATCGGGCTATGTCTTCATTATGAATGGAGGCGCGGTTGCTTGGAAAAGTTCTAAGCAAAGTGTAGTTGCACAATCCACTACAGAATCTGAATACATTGCTGCTTCTGAGGCTGGACAAGAAGCTGCATGGATGAAGAAGTTCATTGCTGACCTTGGGGTAGTAACAAGCATTCAAGACCTCATAGAAATATTTTGTGATAATGAAGGTGCTATTGCCCAGGCAAAAGAACCTAGATCACATCACAGCACCAAACACATCCTCAGGCGTTTCCACTACATACGGGATATAGTGGATAGAGGAGATGTGTGTATTCGCAAAGTTCATACAGATCAGAATCTTGCAGATCCTTTTACGAAACCTCTTGCCTCGACTAAGCATGAGTCTCATACTAGGGCAATAGGTCTTCGCTTTGCAAGGGATTGGATTTGAATTGTAATTTAGTATTTGGATATTTTGGAACATTATGACAATATCTATTTTATCTGAATGATGTATGGGATATGATCACTTCATTAATATATATTGTGTTCTTTATTAGCATGTTTAAATCCATGAATAATTCTTTATTCTAAAACGTCCATAGTCGGTTATAACTATGGGAATAGTTATGAATTATGACTAATATGAATAAGTTGGTTGACTTTCATTCGTGATGAAAGTAGGCAAAAGGGTTTGCAGCCAAATTCACTAATGTTTGTTAGGGAACAAACATTGGACATGACCCGCTCTTAAGATCGCTTCATGGATTAGTGTCATAAGTAAATCTTGAGAAAAGGTGGTATCTTTGTATCCTTAGACCTGAGACACATATTGGGACTCGAGTATGAGGAGTATCATGCTTTAATGTGGTTAAACGCTATCTTTAACCGGGTAGTTATAAAGGCCATTATTAGGTATGATATGAGTCTTATAAGAGACGTATGTGGTCAAGATGGAATTTGTTTCTCTCATTTAATTGGGAGTATAATATCTCTGGGCCCTAAAACACGTTGAACATTATATGAGAATTGATGACGATCCATGTCTCATGTTCAACGAGATGTTAAAACAAAGGGATAATTGATGACTTACCTATAACAACGATTTGTAGCTAGTGAGTTAACTTCGTTGGTGAAAGTGTTGATCAACACACTTTATTTATTATTAGGGGCAATGGGATGTTGCTAGACGTTCTTACCATTGTCTATATCGGCTTAAGTTGTAACTTGTGCAAGTGGGAGATTGTTGGTTCTATGTGCACAAGACACAAATTAATACGATATTACTAATAATAAATAAACCCATAGGGTCACACATTTACAATCAATGGACACCAATTACATATTTGAATATGATTTAAATATGTTTCCAACTCATTATATATATAAGTATATATATGCATTGTTGCATATTATTATTTATGTGAAATAATAATATCACTCTTATATATTAATATAAGATAATGCATATGAAATACATAAATATAAACATATGATTTTATATATGTATATATATATAAATGTATATTTGTTACAAGTAAAGAGTTACTAGTAACAATTATATAAATGTATGTATATCCTTGTTACAAGTAAAGAGTTACTAGTAACAATCAAGTATGTATATAAAATACATGTAGATGTATTTTATACATTGTATGGCATGGTCTAGTATATCTTTATATATTTTAAAGATATAAAACTAGAAATCATCACAATAAACCAAAGGGGGGCCATGTTGACTTCTTGTATGAAGTAATTAAACAAGTATGGTGCCAATAAGTCAAGAAGGAAGACAAGCAAGAGGGGGCCTCCCCTCCCTCCCCATTTACGGCCAAAGTAAGCCAAAGAGGGGGCCTCCCTCTTGTTGTGGTGTTTTCTTGGTTTATATATGCATGTATGTCCCTTTTGTGTTTACTACTACATGCTACCACCTTTGCTATTCTTCAAGAAAACATCTAAGTGTTCTTAGACATTTAAAACATCCTTACTTTATAGTATTGGTGTTTCAAGTGAGCAAAGTGTGGTACTAGAATACATACTCATATACATACATAGTAAGTTCAACAAGAAGAACAAGAGGTTGTTGCTTGCTTGCTTGAATTTCAAGGGTTGGAGAGACTAGCATCTTGGAGGTGTTGGACTCATTGATTTGTGGATACCTTGGAGGAAGTCTTCTCTTGGCTTCTCATAGATCAACCACTTCATCAACGGTTTACTCGCGCTACAAAGGTTGTAGTTCTAAACACCCTATGGTTGTTTTGTTTCTTAAGGCTTGCATATGGATCATTGGTGGGGAGTTTTAAAAAGTTTAAAATTGTTGTTCATGCTTCCGTTGCTAAAATATATTTTGAAAAACCGAACAAACCCCAACAATTAGTCCATAGATATTTATATATAAATAGCCAACTTTGACTTCAAGATAGTCAAAGTCTTCACTTTTGCAAAACTAAACTCACGTATGCTTTAAACATCCATTTTTCTCTGAGATTTGGAGCAGGAACAGCTAGAAGCAAGGTGTAACAACAGAAGCTAGTGATCATACAAGTGGAGGTAAGAGTTCTTGATGATATACTTTGAAGTTTTAATGGGTTTTAGTGATTCAATGGTGAATCACAGATTTTAGATTGTTATTGTTGTTATTTATGGATTAGAAGTTGTTTGGGATGTAGGAAAACATCCTAGATGTGTTTTTATGAATTAAAGTTGTGTTTTTGGGGTGTTTTGGCCGGAGACAGCAAGTAAGTCGGCCAAACTGCTGCTACCAGTTGAAGGGCACAGGCGTGACCTTCAAGATCCAACCGTGCCCTTGGCCGTACCTAAGGGGGTACGGGCGTGACCTTTAGGGTACGGGCGTGCTCTGTTCTAGAAAGGCCCAGAGGGTGCCTAGAGACCACGGGGTGGTCTGGGTGTAAGGCAAGGGAGTACCTTGAGTAAGGCACGGGCGTGCCTAGTGTTTTGTTTAGTTGTTCAGTTCAGTAGATACATGTGTTGATGTATATTCAGTATTATTTCATGTAGAGATTTATCAGAGGCGCGTTCGCTAGGTTATTATTGATTGTGGACTGTTATAGCATCACAGACTATAAGGTGAGTCTTCTAGACTACTAGTCATATATACAGCATGTATGTTATTATATTAGGTTATTGATATGTTAGATCACTCAGATGTAGGTGCTATGCTCAGTAAGGTTCAGTAGTGTTACAGTAATGTTTTAGTATATATATATATATATTATGTGTGTTAAGCTTACTGCTATGTACAGTAAGGCTCAGTAATAAGAAGCATGCTGCTCTGTGCAGTAGTGGCTCAGAAATAGCACAAAACTGGGGCTCGGTTAATTAATCAGATATCAGATTGCATACTGCCTTGTGCAGTAGTGGCTCAGTTAATTAATTACGTGAATCAGTAAGCATACTGCCTTGGGCAGTAGTGGCTCAGTAAATTACTCAGAGTTTTATATCAGTATTGTTAGTGTTTATCATATGATTATATTCATGTGTTTATATGATTGACAGTCTAGTTTACTCACTAAGCTCTCGCAGCTTATCAGATATTATTTCTAAAATGTTTTGCAGGTTTTATCAAAGAAAGGGGCAAAGCTTCAGTTTGACGGCTGTTATGTATTTAAATAAAACAGTGTTTTAAACTTAACGCCCAGTTGTTTGGTGAGAAAGCATCTTTTGATGTAAATATGTAACTACCAGGCTTTTATATGAACCTGAGGGTTCAAAACAGTTTTGTTGCTTCCGCTTATTTGTAAATTCTAAAAGAACTTCAAGTATGGTTTTATTATGTTTTCGAAAATTGGGGCGTTATAGCTTTTCAAAACAAAAAACTTTTTTCTATAGTAGTTGTTACATCGTCTTGGATTCTTAGAACCTTAATGGTCAATTTTCTCACAGCAGCACACTAATTCAAACAAACAAACTTGGATTCTTTGAATCATCAATTTTCATGCCCATGGAACAAAACAAACTTGGGAACCAAGAATGTTTTGTTACTATCAAACAAAATTTAAAATAAATCAAGATTTAGACTCAACAAATACTAGATCAAGAGATGTATTTTGAAATTATCGTTACTAATAGCATTACAAAACCAAAACTGCAACCTAAAATCGTACCTCGACCAATTCTAGAATCAATATCAAACGAAACTGAAACAATAAAGTTTTTTTTACTTTCAATCCTTATTTCTCACTTAAAATCGGTCAAAATTATGTATAGTTTCATTATCAAACTTACCAAAATCCACAAATCTCACCTACTGCTATTTGTGATGAAGAACACAATAATCAACCCTAGAATTTGATGGATTTTTCGATGAACAACCCATAAATCTCAAGGAAAATTTGGTTATGATCGAAATCAGCACCTTATCAAAACAATGACAATGATTATTGATTCAATTTCAAAACTTACCAGAATGAAGTACGATTTGCAAATCGTCAAAAGCAGTCGCTGGCGGGGAGGCTCTTGTCACCGGAGTGGTCGGAGAAGCCAATCGCTGGCGGGGAGGAGGCGGTCGGAGAAGCAATCGTTGTCGGAGAAGCAGTCTCGCAAAAGGCAGAGAGCAGCTGTATACATGTAGAGAGAGAGAGAGCGATGGATAGAATCATGGAAATCCCACAAACGACTGACCTGTTACACTTGTGATGTCAAATTTTGTCACCCATTTGGACCCTTTGTAGAATAAAGATCATGCCCAAATGACCCATATATATTTTTAAGTTTGCCAGCTTGACCGAAAGTTAAATATACGGGTCCAATTTGCCAGGACTACCCGTTAGGGTTTGTGTTGTATTAACTTCATACTTATTTGCGGTTGTAATCTCAACCATTGATAATTCAAATCTAAAGGCTAAGATTAGTTTCGTAGATTTCATATATAAGGCTAGTTTTGTATTGATGCTTTATATATATATATATATACACACACACACACGGAACTTACACTATATATCTATCCAGACTCCGTATTTTTTATATTTGACACATAAAGCGTATGTATTCACTCGAATTTTATTTTTAATTTCTATCATTTTTTTGAAAGATAATACCAAATACCATTACCGGAGAGAAAGATGAGTACATCCAAAAAAATTCTATCATTTAATCACTAAAAAAGTTTGCTATTTAAAAACTAAAGATCTTTTTTTTGTAATTAATTGATATTTAAAAGTTCAAACTCCAATTATAAATCTAAAATATTAGATTCATTAGGAACCTTTATGATTAAATTTTGCTTAAACTTTGAAAATTGAAACAAACTACTCAACTAATTAAATTTGGTTATACTCAAATTCGAATATTTGATTCAACTATGTTTTACAAGTACAAGTTTGAATTCAATTAGGCTTTCAAGAATTGTCAAACTTTAATAACCCTATTCGAAAAACTAAATAAATTTGGAAATCAACTTGATAAATCAATTTTCTAATCGGGATAGAAACTTGTCGAACTTGAACTACCCGATTCAAAAAAGTCAAAAATACCTGAAAATCAATTTAATATATAGGCATAGATGTATTTTGAAACAAAAATTATAACTCCTATTAATTATTTAATGATCGTCATATGTAATGAAGTAATTCTTTTTTTTATATTCTCTTTTAATTATGAGCACGTGCATTAATTAAATAAATAAAAAGATAAATAGAAATATTTTTTTCAAAGAATATAAAAACTTATTGTTTGAAAATACCTCAAACAAAACTTATCATTTTTTACTCATTTATGTTTCTTCCCATTTTTTTTTTTTCATTTTCATTTCCAAATTTCTCCTTTTTTTTTTCCTCAGGTTTTGTTTCAGGCCTCAACTAAAGGAAAGGGGGAATTGAAAAAAATGCTCTCGGTAGGAATTGTTCTGTGAAGTGGGAAAACCCCGTCATCCCTCTCCCGACTCCACCCTCTAGGGCTCGACGAGTCGACGCTGCGTCTCGCCGCCGTATGTTCTCGTCTGTCTACCGCCGGCCGCCTCTCGTTCTCGTCTTCGTCTAGGGCTTCGCTGGTTCTGTCTGCCGCTCGCCTGTCTACCGCCGGCCGCCGCTGGTTCTCGTGTGTGTACTATCTCCGACAGAAGGTACGTATCTCTCCACCGTTTCTCTATTTGAGGTCAGTGGTAAATAATAAAAACCCACTCATCTCCGTGAGCCCTGCCAGAGCTCTAGTACTGGTACTGCTACTAGTAGCACACCGTGAAACCAACAAACAAATTCACTCACTCGTGGAGAAAATTAAGTGCTACCAACCAACGAAAGAAACATAAAATAAAAATTAAAAACTCCGTCTCGGTCGGTGTCTCGGCAGCAGCGCAGGAAGCGACGAAGAACCTCTCTCGATTCGACGATTCTGTATTTTTGCTCAATCTCTCCTCATTTAGTCGATTTCTTCGTCTCTCACGTCCAGGTTAGTATACGATTCTGATTTTGTATACTTCATTTTCTGATTTAGACAAGTAACCCTAATATTTTCATTAATCGATTCTTATACCTGTCTAAGCAATCACAATATACGATTTTAGTTTAGTTATTTAGGGTTACAGAGTGTTTATCTTTATCTTCTGATTTAGGGTTACTTGATAATTTATCCCCCTTTCCCAGTCTCACTTGCTTCACTTTTTTTTTTCCAGTCAATTTTCATAGAACCCCACAAAGATCTCCCCTTCTGTGCATTGTACTAAGTTCCCTTGATCTTTAAGGATGTTTCCACCATCTCGAGCTTAAATTCTGTATTTTTGGTTTCAGCATGCAAGGCGTTTGTTGATGTTCTTCAAAGGGTGGATGTACCTATTTTGAATATTTCTTCTTTCACCGCTTATCTCTTTGAATCATGCTACAGTATTGGTGACTGTTTGGAGAAAAGGCTTACACTTACTTCCAGTTTTTGGTGTTTGTTTGTTGCTATGTGAATATTTGTTTCTCTGTTTAAATGCCACGATGCAGCTATGTGCGATTCAATACATTTTTTGTGAATAATGACAAGAAGATTCTCGTACCATTATAAATGTGCCAATATATAATATTGGTATTAAGGGACATTAGTAACTTCGTTGGTTGGTCAAACCGACCCAACCCAAATTCCAAATATCCGAGGATTCACTTTCTCTTTGGTAGTCAGTACCCCCCCCCCCCCCCCCCCCCCCCCCCCCGACCTAAATTCCTGGATCCACCTCTGGCTACACCCTACACAGCACTACAGCAGTCACGAACTCTAGTGAGTATCATTATATCTTCTACATCATTTGATTTGAGATTTTTGACCAAATTAAGTGCTAGCATCTCCACTTGTCAATTTAGGGCAAACTTTGATTGTAGTTTCTTCTGAATTCATGATGTGAGTCAAGTCATTTTTATCTTTTTACGTACAAGAGTCTTATCAGTCCTTTTCTGTGTAAAGATATAGTTCTGTGCGCCGTTTCTTCTCGACTCCTGTACCCCCTTCAAAGTCCAACCTACCGCTTGTCTTGCCACTGTCGCCATCCTCCTCGGTTTGAAACTAACAATCAGAACGTTCCATCCTATTGTATTTTTAGGCTTTATTTGATTTTAGTAAGTGGTAACCCTAATCCCTAAACTTAACTTTTAATTTTGACTTATGAATTATCCTAAAATTGAGTAAAATTATTAGAAAGTAAACAGAAGTCAATATCTATTTAGCGTATTGTTTTCTTTCAATATGCTAATTTTATGAAGTTGATTGTGCTATTTTGTGGATCTGAATATACAATTTGCTTTTGTAGTTTAACACTAACTTGCTTATCAATTTTCTGATTTTCAGTTTGGTTAAAAAACCAGTAGCTATTGTCTTTTTAGTAAACTTTGCTTCTTTGTTATTGTTTTTCTATATATTGTATTATTGTAGCATCTTTGAGTTCTTGTTTTGTAGAAGTGAGCTAATTGTTATATTTTCCGTTAGGAAAATGTAAAGATTCATGAAAAAGGTTTAATCCACTTGTAGAGAGAACTTATGAAGCCTAAAGTATGTTTTGTGTTCAAATGTTGAATTGCTTGGCATCTTCTTGAATGGTTTTAGTGTTTTGCAAATGTCCTCAAGTTGTTAGTAGTTAAATGATAATGGTGCTTTAAACTTATTGTTAAATTGGTTAACTTTTGAATTGTTAATTAAGTTAGCTTAGCTAGTTAGGGTTTTGGTTTGACATATAGATTTTAGTTAGACTTTGTTTGACATGCTAATGTAGATACTTTCATGAGCTTGAAACATATTAGTTGTGTTTAAAAATTTATTTAAGTTTTATGGTGATAAACTTGTTGAGTTTCTAAAGAACCATAGCTCCAAAGATGCATTGTTCGTTGCTATAATGTAATATGGGAGAATGGATATAGAATAGAGCTTCAATTTAGTATGCAGCTTGCATAATGTGCAGTTGATAAATGGACGATCTCTCTGTTTCATTTTATTTCTCTTCTTACATTTTGACTGGTAGAGGTAGCAACTTCGAGTCGTCATTCCGTTTAACAGGAACAGGTCAAATGGGTCAAACAAGTTGAGACCCGTTCAAAGTCTATGTTCAATGCATACAACCTCTGACATAGTTTTTGAAAATATGGTCAATTTGTAGTAATGTTGTTTTGTAATAATAATTAATGCTTTAATTGTTAAAAAAAATCTCTTTTAAGAAAATGGACAAAGAAGTGTTTATGGGTCAACCCAACCATCCACATCCATTCCTGCCCTTACGTAAAATGACCCGTTATAACCTCAACCCATTACAACCTGTTACCCAACCTGCGTGACCCTCCCATCCTGCCATCTCTAGTATTTTTCTGCTTTTACTTGAGCATAGGATTAAAAAAACAGCATGCTGTTTTATTTCATCATTGTGCATAAGGCTAGCAATGAGTCGAGCTGTTATCAAGTCGTTCAAGCTTGAGCTCAAACTCGACCCTGAGTATATATTTGAAATATTTTTCAAGCCAATAACTCTGCTAACTGTCCATAACCTTAATTGCTTTCTTACGGGGCAAAGTATTCATATTTCGGAAAACAGTTTACAAAGAATTAAATATAGAACTACTTAACCTTCTGTAACCTAAATAACTTTCCTGCATTTATGTGGATTTGACCATACCTAACTTCCAATCAATATACTTTTTGTCCCTTGTGGATTTAATCATTTCCGTTGGCTGTTGATCACTTGGTCTTATCAAGAGCCTTTGTCATTTCAATAGTAAGAACAGGCCCCCACCACCACCTTGATTTAATCAAAAACCTGATAGTCAAAGCAAACACAATAATTCTTCTTCTTCTTTGTTGTTACATGCTGTTGACTGTTAATGCTCTTTATTGGTATCTCATAACACAAGTCTGTGTCACATAAAAGAGACTTGAGGCCCTGTGTTTGCATTTAGGGCCAGTATCCTATGTACATTTACCTGTTGATGGTTCTCTACCTGTCTTCTAACTTTGTTAGGTGACTGAACACTATCCAAATAATTTCTGATGTCTTTTTAAACAAAATTGTGTTATATAACGACTTATTTCTTGTCAAAATATTGATGTATATTGCCAACTTAACAGTTAGCAACTATGATTTAAAAGCGTATGATTTGAAAGGCTAAGCAGTTTAGTCAATTGATTTTACTGCATGCTGTAATTGTTTTTCTCTAAATGCACCATAACTCTTTGGGTTCAAGGCGTTTTCCTAGTCGAATGTTACTAATATTGATAGTTTCACTAGCTTCGAAATGTTCAAAATTATTGAAGTTCTCAGGTGATATTATTGTTACAGTTGTAAAGACAAAGATAGCTCCAAAGAAACTTCTTTGTTTGTTACAATGTATTTAGGAGGATGGACATATAACATAGAACTTTGATTATTGTGTAGTGGTGATTTCACCTATTATTTTGTATTATTTTATTTTTTTCCTTGATGTTTTTTTTTATTTTTTATTCTTTCTTATTATATTTCCTGTTTTTCTATTCTTATTGTTTATGTTTTTGCCAGAGGTCTCTTGGGAAGCAGTCTCTCTGCCTATTATAGAGTGCTGCCTCCTGTATGATATGATTCTCTGGATTATAGGCCACAATTTGACCCATTTACTTATAAAAGGTCGATTTGGGTTTTTTTTGGTAGTGCGTAACAGGTCAAATTGGTAAAATGAATAATTAGCTTGGGTCACATGAGTCAAACGTGTTGGAAATCTGGAAAGTTGTATTTTTAATGCATCAAACCTTATAAATCATTTGAACTAGATTGTTATTAAATTAATATAACTTCAGTAACCATATAATATGACACATAACTATTTGTAAAAAAATTTAAATTTCTGGACAAAAAGTCTTTCAGGTCAATCCGTACAGAAAAATTCTTGTTTCCATTTCGCCTTTAACACCTCTATTTTGGATGGTTGAACTGATGTTATCTGCATTCTTTCTTTTCTATGCAGTTTATATCCTTCTGTTCTATGTAATTTATATTTGAAGCAATGTTTTGTTTCATCATTATGCAACTAAAATCGAAGTTTTAGTATTGATTTCTTCACTTGATAATGATAGGTGGGGTAAGTTGAAAAATGTTTCTCAAGGTACAATTGAACTGGAATGTAGTAATACCAGCCGAGAATCTCGACATCAAAGGATTAATGTTACAAAAGGCGATCTTGGTTCGTCTGTTGGATGACTTCTCTGCAAAAAAAGCAACCAAAGATCTTGGGTACCTTCTAGCTGTGACCACTTTGGACAAAATCGGTGAAGGTAAAGTAAGAGAACACTCTGGTGATGTCTTATTTCCTGTCAACTTCACATGCTTGAGCTTCAAAGTCTTCCGGGGTGAAGTCATAGAAGGAATTGTTCACAAGATTCTGAAACACGGGGTTTTTATGAGGTGTGGACCAATTGAGAATCTTTATTTATCTAACCAAAAAATGAGTGATTACCAATACCAGATTGCAGAGAACCCGTGTTTTTTGAATGTAAAAACGGGATCAAGAATCGAGAAGGATATGACTTTAAGGTGCATCGTGATTGGGGTCAAGTACATGGAGGCTCAGAAGGAGTTCCAGGCAGTTGTTGGGTTGGAGGGAGATCACTTGGGGCCGGTCTAATACTGAGCTCCTTTGGCTACTTGAAGCTGGTTTGATGCGTGGAAATGTGTTGACCTTTTCATGACTAGTAGTTCTGCATAGTTTGACCTGTTCTGATAATGTAAAAAGATCAGCTTTAATATTGTGGTGGTTATGGTAGCTGGATGTTTTTCATTTCAATTTTATTCTCTAGCCATTTTTCCTTTTATCCTTAAGACTCATTTGACCCTGTCTACTCATGAGTTCATGGAACAACCTGAAACCTGATATTTGTATGGTCCAGAATATCTAGAGGTCAAAGCAAAGTTCTGGAGGTAATTTGGGTTGGTATCATCAAGCCCGAACATGATCTATTTAGTTATTTATGTCGAAATGCTTAACCCACTAACCACGACACGACCCATATAAACAATATATTTGAATGTGTAAAGCGGTTGTCGTAAACCTGTTGACAGGTTGAATTCATATATGTATCATCTTTCTTCTTCTAGCTTTTAAATGGGTTGGTGGCTGACATTTATCTACAACCTTCCAGCCAAAACCTGTTTATTAAACGGTTTAGTGTTTTTTTTGAACAGTGAATTTAATGGGTTAGGTCCGCAGTAACATTCATATAAGCCTCAAGCCACGCACCATGAGGAAGTAGTACCCTCCATTTTTTTTAGAAAAACTCCTATGGCCGAAACTCAAACCCAAGACCTGAGCTATGGGGTAAAACCTCTATACCATTGAGTTGCGTCACAGTAGTCTTAAACGGTTTAGTTAACACTTTAGGGAATAGAAATCTTTAGATAGCAAAGGGCGGTGGTGGTTTTTGTATAAAATACCTCTTAGGCTGTTAAGCGTGGGAGCATGCAGACATTAGAGAAACAGGCTCCTTGTTTCTCTAATATAAAAACGTATTTCTCTCTAAGAGAAGAGGTAGGTTATCCTCTTTTTCAATATATATGTTTACCCTTGCTCTCTTCTTTCTCTTTTCCCTTTTGTTTAGTCTCAGTCCAGGGCTGTTTTAAGGGGCTAGCTACCTAGCCTAGGGCCCATGACTAGATATGACTCACAATTAGTATAGTCTTATATATATCTAGCCAAGTTTATTGAGCTCAAATGTATACACATATTAAAAAAAAGGCCCAGTTTCTTAAGTTTCAACATCTAAAATGCAAAATTAGAAATTAAAATAACAATTTGCTTGGAAATTGCAGACGCATAGCAACCTCGTAGGGGGGGAAAACGAAATCATGTCGCGGCAAACTCTGTCTATGAATTAGAAGCCGGTAGTGATAGGTTCAAACTCTAACAAAACATGTAAAAAGTTTTTTTTATCTTTGATTTCTTTTTTAGGTTATTGATTATTGATTATTTGTTAATTAATTTGTTTATTTACTTGAAATCACTTACTTCAATCACTTGTTAATTGGTTACTTTAAATCACTTGCTTGAAATTTAATCACTTGATAGCAACTTTTATCACTTGTTTGAAATTTAATCACTTGATAACAACTTTGACCACTTGATATCAATTATCAAGTTTATTGGTGTCACTTATTTGAAATCTTTAAACACTTCAAAATTAACCAAATATTGTTGATAATCAGTTAATTAGTTTAGTTTTTATTTAGTTTATTAAATAAACTAGTTATTTGAATCACTTGATATCAAGTTAATTGGTTTGTTACTTGAATACTTAAATCATTTAATAATTAGTTAATAAATCAAGTTTTCCAAAATACATTCATTCTATAGTCAAAAAAGAAACAAAAGGAAGAATTTAAAAACCTAAAACGATCGTAAAGAGAAAGAGAGTGAATGCATAGATTTTTAGGGAATTTAAAAACCTAAAGTTTCTTATTCTAACGTTTTTATATATTTTAGTTTTTTTGTGTGCATATTTTAGTATTTTAAGGGGATGTTTTTTAGTTTTGCCTAGAGTTTCGAAAATGTTTGAGACGACCCTGGTTCAACCCGTCATTGTCGGCTAGCTTTCTGACATTCGTTTTTTGTCCTTTTTCCATCGTTTGTTCATCAATTTCATCTTGTTCCTTCGACTTCTTCTCAAGTGTCGTTTCTTGTTCCTCCTATTTCGTTTTGGGGTCTCCGATATCGTTGTTAAGTATTTTCAAAGCATTTTTTTTACTGCTTGCATCTACCATGTTTTTACTTTAGCTTGTTTGAAATCTTTAGGCAATCTTATCCATCAAGTTGTTCACTTGGTATCAATCAGAACAGAACACGATAACCTTAAGCTAAAATTTGCTGTCCTGGTGTCTAGTTTGAATTTGTTCCAACTTGAATTATTAGCTAGCTAACAAAAAGGGGGGGGGGGGGGGGGGGGGTGTCCCTCATGTTGAGATCATTTGAAACTTGGTTGAAACCATGTATTCTAAAAACCAAGTGAGTTTTTCATTATTTGGAGAATGCCAACTTAAAGAATGTTGTTTCAAAAAAATAAATGAACTCATGGGTAATTAATTGTTCTAGACATATAATTATTGGTCTAGTTATAACTTTGTTGTGGAGCGGACCATACGAAGCAGGCAAATGTAAGGGTGCTACTATTTGACCCTCTCATCTCACATACTAAACATGTCAAATCTCAATTACAATTTCTAATATAGGTTATACACTCATAAATGTTACCTCAAATGTAAATGTCGCCATTAGGGGTGTAACGAAGATGGATTTAAGCTATTTGAAAAAGGACTCAAAATATAACCTAAATCAGTTGGATTTAAGTTGAGTCAAACTTGAGCTTTAAAAGCTAGATTTCGTAAAACACACAAAAATTATCATGTTTGAGTTATTTAAGAGAGGTTATATATCCTCTTACTCACAAGATCAACACAAGTAAGTGTCAATATCAATGGAGTCCACGTGTCATCTTGTGATGAGTAGGAGAAAAAATTACGAGGATATTATTTTTCTTATTTATATTTTCACCCTTTGTAATGTGCGAAACTCAACAAATATGGATTAATCATTATAATCCACATGGCCGGGTTGACCACTCAAAAAAGATAGGTTTTGACTATGGCCCAAGCGACACAAAACGGAAGACATGTTTTTGAATAAATCCAGAGCCAAAAACAGCTTATAAAATAAGAAGAATGTTCAATATAGTTCATAATTAATTAATAGTCTTAAGGAACTAATTTTAGTCTTTTGATCAATGGTCCACATTAAATTTTAAAAATTTGGGCTAAGTGGTATTTTCATAATTTTTCGTAATTCATATGTGATTGTATACTGAATCACATTTGATTGAATATTAAAATTTTAGAACTATATTTTTTAAAACGACTTTATTGATCGTAACTCTATAAAATAATGGAAAAAGCCATAGATGTGAAAGGGAAACAACTTATGGAGACATGGAGTATTTGGAGTTTTGGACCCTTGATTCTTTTGATCATGCTTCCTTTGTTAAGCATCAATTTCTGGGCTCATCATAGGAGCCCCTGTCTGTCTTAGATAGATAGATAGATACATCAAAAGTAAGGAGTAACAATAATGTCTAATACTCTGACTGTTTAAAAATAAGTCTAATCTATTGACACATGACACATACATTGTATCTCAATTTGTCTTCACCTATCTTATTATTAGGTCCATATTTAGGAATACCAATCATTTTTCTCACATAAAATTGAACCCTTAATACACTACACCTATCCTATCAATCACCCTTTAACAACTTTGTTCCCATTATTGTAACGGGTGCTACTATTTAGTCCCCCTCTCCTCACAAACTTAAATATCAAATCGAGAATGTTACATTTTCAAGATAGCTTTTTCACTCACACATGTCAAATCAAAGGAATTATATAGACAATCAAAGGGGGCTATATAGAATCACCCTATTGTAACTTCTGTTTTATGCTTATTATCTTCTTCAAAAGTTGAAACAACAAAAATTCCATATGAACTGACAACTGATACATCATTCATCATACATACATACATACATACATACATGTAATGAAATGAAAGAACTAGTTAGTGTCTGTCATTGCTTAACCAACCTTTTATTTGCTTATTACATATTTATATATTAATAAGAATGTTCATCCAAAATACTTACCTGATCACTTGTAAATAACAGAGGCTGTTAATAATAATAATAATAATAAACAATTTTCATTTGTTTAATCCAAAGCAATATGCAGATAACAAATGTTTCATAGCTGATAAGCAACCTCAAATGCCCCTTTTA
The DNA here is from genome assembly GCA_038502395.1 of Dittrichia graveolens. Lineage (NCBI taxonomy): Eukaryota > Viridiplantae > Streptophyta > Magnoliopsida > Asterales > Asteraceae > Dittrichia > Dittrichia graveolens. Next base: position 2,880,037 of record JARJIL010000006.1, on the reverse strand, counting down.
ACTCCAGAGATCCTACAAGCAACAGCATAACCTAACTAATTTTGAATTTGATTAATACGGCGTTGAGATCGATTGGAAATAGGAACAAAAGTTGGAGCTTGTTGCTAATTACGTGTTTAGGAATCTCACAAGAGCATATTAGGGATAGCTTATAAGCTAAAGCTTGTTAGCTTAAGTTTAGCTTATTCGCTTAATTACCCTCAATAATCCAATGTCTCTGCTGGACAACACTAATAACTCGTCGACATTGCATAATCAATCCCCGCCTATCCAAACACCTTAGAAGCTAATTTAAAGAAGAATATAGCACCTAAAAAGCTAATAAGCTTTAAGCTAACCAATCCACCACAAGGAAGAATAATGTTAAGAGATTCACCATTGGAACTTCAAAGTACATGATTGTCATATATCAATCAATCAGTATCGGTATGTGTAGATTCATACAATTAGCAATGACCATGTACTGATTACTATGCAAAATCTAAAAACGTAAATCAAATCAAATTTGTTCTTCAACGAATTAATCAAACCTGCATGTATGATCCAGGTCCATCTTCATCAACAACTGAAAGCAAAGCTCCGTACGGAGATTCGGTATCATTCGGAGTCCTCAATATGGCGTGTAAGCTCACCAGGAGAGCCGAGATAGCGATCGAGAGAAACAGGTTCCACCAGACACCAGACACGGCCACCGCAACGATCGTAATCACGCTCAGCAAAATCAGAACCAGGCGATCACCGATTTCGAAATCGAAAACCACCAGCGGCTCGTCCCTGACGAAGAAGAGGTAGATCCAAGAGATAATTATGACGAGGAAGAAGATCGCGGTGATTGGGCGGAGAATTAGGGTTAAGATGAAGATGAAGAGTGAGACGATGGCGTAGTTGCCGCGGAAGGTGTAGATGTTGCTGTTGAAACGGAGGGAGAGTTCGGGGATGGAGAGAGGGAGGGAGAAGGAGGAGAGGGAGAGGAAGTCGTCGAACCACGGTCGGATTGAGTGGCGGATTTCGGCGGTGGTGCTGTAGGTATTGGTTGCGCCGGCGGCTGTTGATGATGGTGTCATGGTTGTTAATTTGATTAAAAAAGGAACGGGGCTTTTCTAGGGTTTATTCAAAACTGAATTGGTGTCACTGAAAATCAAAGGGAGAGGAGTAGTGTATACTCCGTCGTGATCATGGATTCTTCCGCCGTAGGTGACTGCTGGCGCTGGCGGTGGTAAAACAAAGTATGGTGCGACAATGACTCAAATTCAACAATTGTTTTTGTCTGAGCAAGTCTTTGATAACCAAGTAAAACAACAATAATTTTCTTATATCCCTTTCAAAAAGGGTATTGATTTGCCTATTACAACTTTTGTTATACATAATAATTAAAAGTAGTATGTTCCTACTAAGACCATGCGTATAGTATGGCTCGAAAGGTTTCGGGTTTTTTTAGGTTGAAGGGCTAGCTTTGAGAACACCCCTACGGAGGTTTCAGGTTCCTTCAAATTTTTTTCAACTCGGGTCTGCCAACCCGATAATAGTTGCAGGTTTTTTCTTTTTTTATTTTCTCCTTTTTTTTGGTTTTTTAGTGAGAGTGAGGAGAGAGAAAAATATTTGGGTTGTTTGAGTTGATTTGGAAAGTGTTATACTTGGGTTTTTGGGTTGGGAAGGAAAAGTTAAAAAAACTGAAGTGACAGTGATATGGCATTTGGGTTGGTTTGGGAAGGGGAAAGGCCCTACGAATGGCCTAAAGGGGGTGTTTGTTTAAGCTTTTTTTTTTGCTTAAGCTTGTGAACTTATTAACTTATAAGCTTTTGAGAGAAAAAAATGTTTGGATTAATTTATAACTTATAAAAATTGTTTGACTTAGCTTATTAATGTAAAATGACTAAAAAGAGCACCCTTACATTAGCTTATTAATGTAAAATGACCAAAAAGAGAGTATAAAGGTAAATATGTAAAAATAAGCCCACAAGGAAAAAAATAAGTTAATTTAAGATGACTTATGAAAAATAACTTATTTTTATAAAAATAAGCTAATAAGCTTAAGCTGATAAACTTAGCTAAACACATAAAACATAATAAGCTCAACACATAACCTTATAAGCTAGTAAGCCAAAAAAATAAACTAAAACAAACACCCCTAACTTACTATTTTTTATTGTAATCTATAAATTTTAGCGTATAATGATCTAAACAATACAAATAAGCAAACAACTTTCACTGACTTTTGTTTTTGGATTTTTTTTCTAAGAATGAAAATAGAAAAAATTGGAAAGAAACCAAGAAAATGAACGTTTTTTAGTTTTATTTTTAGAAAGAAAATAAATGGATTTGAAGTGCAAGTTTATAATAATTTTTTAAAATCTCTTTCTATAAAAAAAAGAGCGGATTAGAAATGAGAGGTTTTTCTACATTTTTTTTTCTTTGTTTCTTTTTAAACTTGAGAGTACGGCCATAACTAATTAACTATCTGTTCATCAAACTATCACAATGATGGTTTCTAAAGAATCTATCATGATGATGATTTTTATTTGTCCTATTGTTGTGTATAAAGTTGATAAAATGATTATGTAGGTTTTAGATGTCTATATGACTATATAATTTAGTACTCGTTTTTTGATACGATGAACGAAATTAATGTCACTCTTTATGATAGTGTGACGAGAGTAATCACGCCATCCCCCTTAGTAATATTTAAAGCTTTAAGTATAATATTTAAGTTAAAAACAAGATAACCTCAAACCTTAAACAATGTTTATGTTTAATAATTGAACATTTTTATGAATAATTTGACTCTTAATTTAAAAAAAACCATGATTTGACTATTCTTACTCATTTTTACCGTTAATGTTAAAAACCAAACCCAAACACCCCCTTTGTTCTTTATCTCCTTTATTAATCTAGATTGTGTCTCAATCAATCACACTTTCTTTCCCTCTCCTATCTCCTTTTTCTTTATCTCTGTATCTCAGTCGTTGATTGGTCCTCCATCGTCATCACTCGCACTCTCCTCTCTCACTACTATATCAACTTTGTCTTTCTTTACTCAATTTGACGTGTTAGTGCTTGTGCATACTCTAGTGTGTGTTTAATTTAGATTTAGATACAATGTGTTTGTGCGTTGGTGTTGATGTTGGTTTGTGTGATGTTTGTTTTATATGTGTTTTGCTATGTTTATGTGTGGGTGTGTAAACTAGTGTGATAGTTTGTGCTTTTTGTTATGTGTTGTTTTATGTTATATTTAAAATTGTTGGTTATGATGTCAGCTGGGATAAAGCTTGTCGGATTTGAGGATTTTACAATAAGGGTCGGCGGATTAGGAAAAGAAGGTCACCTAATTTGAAATCGATTTTCTAATAGTGTGGAATTTAGGGATTCGATGATGTTCTTTGGTCGTAAAAGTTGGTGAAGTTATGTTAGACTATGGCTAATTATGTATAAAGTAATTGGATATATAAATGTTTAAAAATAAATTAATAAACCCGATTATCGGTTAGATAATATGTATAACATAAAGTTACACATAAGTTAAAATTACTGCATATTCAAAAGAAATCTTAAAGGGTAAGCCTAATTAAACCATTATTTACTCTTAATATTTAGATTGGCTTTTAAAATTAATCATAAAGGATATAGATGACCGAGTCTTTTGTGGATAAATAAATATACTATGGAAGTCATCCATGCCTGGTGGCTTTTCTTCCCCTTCAATTGTTTTACAAAGTATGCCAACAAGCCCTTTAACCCGACTTATATATTTTATATTCTTTGAATTATTAGAATAACCAAAAACCTATTTTTCATATAAAAATATACTTTATCCATTTTCCGTTGTGTTTTGGAGTTTTAAGAATTCGGTTAATCTGGTTCCTAGTGTAGTCAACATTCTAGCTTGGAGAAATCTTCATCGTTACCTCCAACACATCTAAACCTTTCCAAAGTGGTGTGCATTTAGACTCTTTGCACTACCATCTTTGTGGGTGCCATGAAGAATACAAAGATCATTTTTTAGGCTACAATATTTCTAAAGTGGTGTTATTTGAATTTTGTAAATGGTGGTGCATTGATGTTTCTCAGATTCTTCCTTTCTATAAGTTACTTGTTGGTTTCAAAGTGGCAAACAACAAGATGATACGTGTAGAAGGGAGAGTGGAATACATAACTAAAATCATAAAGAATAAATTAATAAACTTAAAACTTGTCCCGAATGCTTTTTATAGATTATCAAACTTTCAAACTCTTCAAAACTCGAATAAAGACCAAAGTGACGATTTTAATTCAAGACACTTATTACAGTTTAACTCTTTCCTAATCACAAAAGCTAATTGCTAAACCATGTTAACTTAAACTATTAGGAGATTCATATTTGATATTGTTAGTGTTATTCCATGGATTATAGTTTTCTCTTTTCACATGTTAAATGAAGTGTGTTATCAGTTTATGACCCATTTAGCAACAGAAGCCAAGGTTGTGCATAAACTAGTGAAATCCTTTTCGATGCATGGTCAAACTTGTTTGCCATTAGATGTGAATCTATGATCTTGATTCCTAACTCATAAACTTAGTTTTCCCATTCTTTATTTTTTACATGTATAGATGATGATATGGAAGAAGAAGAAAAAATGATTTATGTTTTGGCTTTAGTTGGTTAGTTAAACTTTGTGTAATGTTATCCAAATCTCAAATGATATGTTTGAAGACGAAGATGATGCTTATGATTGAAGATAATAATAATAAAAATATTAATGATAATAATAATAATAGTCCTAATCACAATTAACCTCATACTAATCATAATTAACATGCAACAACAGATTTGATACACACAATAGTTTTTTTTTTTTGAAAAGTTTGATACATTAAATAGGATATCTAAAAAGTAGATATATATAATAACAATTATAGAGTTTAATACATTTTTAAAAAGTAAACCTTCTAAGAGTAAACTATATTTTAGGATATTAAAGTAGATCTTCTAAGAAGGATTCTTCATTTTTAGGGATCTATTGGTGGACATAAAAAAAAATCATGGATTAGTTGGGAAATACCTTAGTGGTGGTTTAGGTGGTAGCCTTAAGGCCCAAAATCTTGCACTATTAGCATCTTGGTGGTGGAAATTTAGAAATGAAGAATCCCTCCTATGAAAAAAAATATGTAATACGTGCATTGCATGGAAATAATGGAGGGTTTTCTATTTCGAAAGGGAAGTTCTCGGGGGTGTGGTGAAATATTCTTAAAATCAACTTGTATTTTAATAAAATGAATTTACCTACGGAGTCATGGTTTCAGCAGGAAGAAGCGGATAATAGTAGGGTTGGTGTAGTTAGATATGCGTCATCTCCTTCAGGTATATTCTCTGTGGCTTCAACTAGGAATGCGTATGATGACTTTTCACTAGTGTCACGGGGAGAAAGAAATTCATCTGATCTAATTGGGTTCCTCCGAGAGTCAATGTCCTAGCTTGGCGTGTTTTTCATGAACGATTACCAACCAAAATAAACCTTCAAAAAACATGGTATATCTCTTAATTCTACTTGTTGCTCCTTATGTGGGGATAGAGAGGAAGATGAAAATCACATCTTTATTGGTATATCAGTACATCTTATGCTCTTGGTGGGTGTTAGTTTGGACGAGATTTTTTCCAGTAAATCAACTACTTGATTGGTGTGACAAACTCAAATTAAAGGGAAAGAAGGCAATGCTGCTGGGAATTTTATACATTTTCTTCGGGAGCATTTGGAAGTTAAGAAATGGTAAAACATTCCCAAATAGAGTTTGTGAGAAAGGGTATTAGTGGCGAGTCAAGTGCAGACGATATCTTATTATTCGTTTAAAAATAAAGTTCATAATCTATCAAATAAACTGCTAGATAGGTGTTATTTTCCTTGTTCTTGTTTGTAATTTTTACCTGCTTGTATTTTCTTGCTCGAATCTTGCTAGTTTCTTTAATAATATTTATGTTTGCTTCGCAAAGATAATGACCATGTTGAAGCTTCTCTTTTATCTTACAAACTTTTTTGCCGTTCAAATTTTTTTTAACACATGTTACCACAAAAGTACAAAATAAGCATGTGAGTATGTGATCGACAAGAGAGAACGAAATGGTGAGACCCGCAGTCACCGCGCTTGTTCACCTACCACCCCTTCTTCAAATACTTCGCAATGGCTTCACACATCTCTCACCAACCATTCACCGTAACCACCTACCATCCGATCGAACAGTTCAATGGCAGCGGCGGCTACGACGGCGACGACAGCCTCTTATGCAACACTCTCTCCTAAAAACAACCCGTCTCTCTCCACCAACCACCATCTCGATAGGAACGTTTTAGGTTTTCTATCTGAAAACCCTGTTCGAATTCGCCCCCTTTCCCTTTCCTGCTCTCGTACAGCTAAACTTCCGGTGAAAATTTATGCTACTTCTGCCGCAACTCCGGTGATGGAGACTAGCAAATCGAGTTCTAGTGATGTTCCTACCATAGTTGATGTTGATTTAGGTGATCGGAGTTATCCAATTTATATCGGATCTGGTCTCCTTAATCAACCCGATCTTCTACAGAGGTAATTATTACTGTTTTCCTATTTCTGTTCATTTAATTATTTATATTGCTTCATAAGTTCAGGTTGCTTGAACCCAGTCAGTTACAGAAACGAACTGTTGTTTTTTGTATGGTTAATTCACTTTGATTAAGTAATTTCTGTCTTGTTAATTTATCGTTTATGCGATTAGAAATCCATACTTTGCAATGCAATTGAATACAGTCTGAAAACTGTATCTCTGTTGTTGGAGTTGTGCTCCAGGAGGTTTCTTGATGAATTTATTATAGAATAGTTGAATCCGGATGGTAAGAACAGATAGAGAAAGGTGGATTGTCACATGTGAAAATATGTGAAGATTGAAGAATAATTTTTTTTTGGTTATTTAGAGTAGAGAATTATGGTAGCTGTAAGACCATCGGTTATACACTTTCTTTTCCTTTCCTTTTGCCACATCACTCCCCCTGCCCCTTGGGTGGAGAAAGCCGAGCATGGGGGTACCTAATCGGGTTACCATCTGATTTGGGGTTCCAGAAGCAACCCAAAGGCCACCTGGACCCGCTTTTTTTTTTTTTTTTTTGGGGGGGGGGGGTATGTCTAATGGAAGACCTAATGTTGAAGAACCAATTAAGTGAATGAACCATCATGCAACATAGAGCAACCGAGGGTCATTTTACCAGTTGATTATGTGAATAGATTGCTTACATGTAAATAGTCTACATGAACTTTTTAAGGTTTGGAGAACTACAACTAAAAAATTGCTGAAGTACGTACATGTTTCAGATGAAAACACGAGATATCTATTATTGGATCAACAAAAAATACATTTTTGGAAATTCTTTAGGCCACGCGGGTGGTGAGATAAGAGAGAAAATAGAGTTGGAGTAGCGTTAGTTCAGTTAATAGTTAACCAGGTTCAAGTAAACGATGGTATTTGTGGATTGTTCTAGCTCATATTTGTCAACCTTTGATTGTTCTTACCTTGATCTCTAATCAACATTGATAGGATTACATGGAGAAGGAGAACTAGGATAGAGGGTTGATTTGTCTGACTGCACCCCTCATCGCGTGTATGTGTATATGTGTTAGCGTGTGTTTTTCTATGTATGTGAGTTGGGAGTTGGGAGTATGGGCAAAATTGTGTATTGTCTACACCTTACATCCCTCATACCCACTTAGGCGGGATTGTGTATTGTCTACATCTTACATCCCCATCCCCCATATGGCCATACCCCACTTAAGCGTCTTTATTTTGATACTTCTGACTATTTCCCCTTTGCTTCAAGTAACCTCATCTGTTCATAATTTCCCCAAATGGATTTAAATACCCAATGTCAAATTGTCAATGTTCATGTAGATGAATTGAACTACCTTTTTGCTAAACCCCCTTGATTTGCCCCAAAGATGGCTTTAAATGGACTTAGAATGAATGGATAGTAGATGCTGTTTTCTTTCTCCCTTATCGGCTCATAATCAATGAACACGTACCCACATTTCATGATTTTCACGCGCGCGCACACACACACACACTTAAGACACAAATACTCTATCATGGTTTGGTTATTTCCTTCACGATCTTGCTAGAAAAAGGATTGCATGTACACATTTGGGTCCTGGTTTGTACGCACACACCCAACAAGGCATACACTCATTCTTTATTTTTTCTTAAAAGTTATGTGTGTGCGCAAGGAGAATGACCTTTTTCTTTTAATATTAATTAATTTGTTTATATTAAAACTCCTAACCCAACAAAAATTTAAATTAGCTAACTCATAAAAATTTTAATTTTATAACTTCTTATAAGAGAACCCATTAACATTCATTGTATATTTTCTATCAATTTTTTACGAGCCATTTTTGAAAATTTTAGTTTGCTCTCTTAACTTATCTTTTCCAACTTAAATACTCATGTCAAGTACAAAATTGAAAGTCGAATTTGACTTACACATTCAAATTTGAAATTCAATGTATATAGGATTTTAATTCATAAATTTATAAACTCGCATAAGAAGGCATAGAATACCATTTAAATTTATAAATTTAATCATTGAACATTTCTAACCTTTGGGGTGTGACAAATTGTTTCTGATACAAACCTTGTGGTTTGATGTCATTTAGATGTACAATTGGGCTTCCACCTTGGTGTGAGTTGGATGCATATTAGCTTTATATTCAAATTTTGGGAATTTCGAGAAAAGACACCACCTTGATGCTAAAGTTTATAGACAATGAAAGTACTGTAGCATCGCTTGATTCCTCTGTGGCAAAAATTCATCTAAACGGGTTAAGATCCTCTCATGTTTTGTCAAACATGATCAATCATGTTCTCTCACAAACATGAGAGTGGGACCTACAAAGGGACCCATTATTGACTTAAAATAAGAGACCCACTCATGTATGTGAGAGAACACGATGGTTCATGTTTGACCACAACATGAGAGGATCTTAACCCCAAAAGATATGATGAGATATTGAGATAGTACGGAGGGTAAAGAGGAAAATCCAAATTATTTGCTGGATGGTGTATAAAAGTTGAGAACATGCTTTGGCTATCAAGAAGATTATTTATACTTAACAGATTCTGATTTTTTAAACGGCTAACACACACACACACACACACACCTTGTCCCTTATTGGGACTTGAACCCACCTCTTTCACAAACTGGATGCTGAATCAACTCCAGATCGATTCTTCTATTTACTTTTAGTTTCTCTAGTAACTTTGAATGATTTATGCTGGCTTGGTTGACAAATACGGATGAATTGGTTTCTTTTACCGCAAATTTAGTAACTTTGAGTGATTTCCCACCAATGTACACTAGAAACCATCTGGCCGCAAGTCATGACATGTGTTTTTCTATCCTCTAGACATATTCATGGGAAGAGAGTTCTTGTGGTCACTAACACCACTGTGGCGCCTTTATACTTGGATAAAATTACAACTGCTTTGACGATTGGAAATCCTAATGTTACAGTTGAGAATGTGATTCTTCCTGATGGCGAGAAGTACAAGGACATGGTAGGTGTCTAGATGCTTCATTTACATACTACTAAATTAGAAGTGGCAATCTCAACCCATCTACTTTTCAATGGGCAGATTTCGGATATGTTATTACATCAAGTATCTCCCAAAGTGTTTCTTAATGAAAAAAATAAAATTGTTTTTCTTCACAAAGTTAGATTATAATTGAAATAAATATAACTTTGGGAATAATATGAGACCCTAGACATAAAGTATTTCGGGTCAACCCAACTATCTTTACCCGATACCTAACCCAACTATTAGGCTACCTGTGCATCCATGCCTCCATGGTGGTCTACTGCCAGAAATGATCGCTCACTTTTTATTTGTTTCATGGATGGATAGGACACTCTGATGAAAGTATTTGACAAAGCCATTGAGTCTCGATTGGATAGACGCTGTACATTTGTTGCCCTTGGTGGTGGTGTTATCGGTGACATGTGTGGATATGCAGCAGCTTCTTTTCTTCGTGGAGTTAATTTTATTCAGATTCCCACAACTGTTATGGCACAGGTAAGATCAAACCTCGTTAATCATGTTATTTTCTCATTACTAAGGAGTCTCATTACTAAGGAGTCATTTTATTTTTCAAACTCTCAAAATTGCCAAATACTTGAAACAACTGATTGTCACAACTGCAAATAGCAGACCATATCCAATCACTTTCAAAACGCATATCCAAGTACTTTCAACCTAGAGTTTTAATTGATCTTAATACCTTCTAAATGCATTTATGTTTTCTCTTCCAGGTGGACTCTTCTGTTGGGGGTAAAACTGGAATAAATCACCGACTGGGGAAAAATCTGATTGGCGCATTCTACCAGCCACAATGTGTGCTCATAGATACCGACACATTAAACACACTACCTGATAGAGAATTAGCATCAGGGCTTGCGGAGGTCATTAAGTATGGGCTTATTAGAGATGCTCCATTTTTTGAGTGGCAAGAAAAGAACATGCCAGCATTGATGTCTAGGTAACATAGTTTCCCTCCATCAGCAATTTTTTTTAATAAAAAAGGACAATAAATAGTTTAATACTTTTGAATGCGAATTTCTTTCTCATTGGTATCTGGCTCATTTGTACTTCACACAGCCTGCTGGTTTTTTTAAATATCATATCCTAATCTTTGCCATGTTGCTTTTCAGGGATCCTGATGCTTTTGCATATGCTATCAAGCGTTCATGTGAAAACAAGGCTGAAGTTGTATCCCAAGATGAGAAAGAAAGTGGACTAAGGGCAACACTAAATCTGGGTCATACTTTTGGTCATGTGAGTTCTTGGTTTTTGATTTATGTTATATTTGCACATATACTTATTTTGTTTTACTTTTCTCAAAGTTCTTATACTTCTTTGTTACAGGCAATAGAAACTAGCTATGGTTATGGACATTGGCTTCATGGAGAAGCAGTTGCAGCTGGCACGGTATTGCATCCTTGTCAGTTGAATAGTGGCAAAATGGGCGGGTCGGATGGGTTGATTAAAGGGTCAAATTTTTTTTAGTATGGGTCGAATTGGACTTGCAACAGGCAATTTTTTGTTAACTCCACAAGTAAACAATTCTTTTACTTAAACGCGTTATGATTACAAAGTTTATATGATAATAATAGTTATCATACATTCATTAAAAATGCTAATAATTAATAATAACAGTAGTTGTAATAATAATAATAATATTTCTGAGGCTGTACAAATTAAAAATACAATATTTGTTCTTTCAACACTTTTGACTTATTTGACTTTGACCCTATTTTTAATATTTCACCCGTTTGGGATTAAACATATCCCAAATAAGTCCATTCTTAAATGGGAAAAATCCATAGAATAGTAACCAAGTTTCAAAAGTGTTTCACTAAATTCACTCATATTTTGAATTCACTTGACAATTATAACTAAGTTTCAAAAGTGTTCCAATGTTGTGAGACGACCAGGTTAACTTCTTTTTTTATGATTTAAATTGATTTAGAAAAACCTAAATTATTAATTTATAACCTATTTATTATCTAAAAACAGGTTACTTAATTTGTATATGGCCTTATGCTTAGAAAAGAAGTACTTCATGCAAGAAATTTTCTACTTTCTAAAAAGACTAAATGCTGCACAGCTGCAAGATTATGTGAAATAACATTTACTAAATCCCCAAAAAGCATTTCATCTTCCCCATATCCGTTTACAGGGAAATAACATTTGATAATAGCCGATGAAAATATAAGATTAGGTGATTCTAAGAACACTAAAGCTAAGAAATTGTAACTACCATATTAAGTTGAAGCAAGATTATGAAGATGGTTTTGAAGATGTATTTGATCTGTTGAAGGACCAACCATGAATTGAAGCGCAAACCTCCTCTGTGTATGTATTGTGCAAGAAAAAAAAGGGTTATATAAAATAACCAATCTTTTTCTATTGAAAAATGGGTTTTTATGTATGAATACCAACGATTAGAGTTTACGTAAATCAGTTTAGATGGGTATAACCTATTTTTAGATAATAAATTATTTTGGTTTTTTTAAAAACTATTTAAATCATAAATAAAGAAAGTTAACCTGGTAAGTTGTAGAAAGAGGTTACTTTCACAACATTGGAACATTTGTGAAACTTGGTTATTATTGTTGAGCGAATTCAAAGTATGAGTAACTTTAGTGAAACACTTTTGAAACTTGGTTACTATTCTATGAATTTTTTCTGGAAAATGGAAATTGACATGAAACCACTGGTGTTAGTATGCTGTCAACACATAGTTGTATGTTCTTTTGAGGCTGTTTTGTAATTTCAGGTAATGGCGGTTGACATGTCATACCGCCTTGGTTGGATCGATAAATCAATTGTTGAACGAGTTAACAACATTTTAGAACAAGCCAAGCTGCCTACTACTCCTCCCAAGATGATGACTGTAGACATGTTTAAGTCTGTCATGGCGGTAAGTCTCAAACTAAAATGATGTAAACATTTTATACCAAGAAGTATTTATAATTAAATTACTTGGGGCAGGTTGATAAAAAGGTGGCTGATGGATTACTAAGACTCATCCTCTTAAAAGGTCCACTAGGAAGCTGTGTTTTCACAGGAGACTACGACAGAAAGGCCCTTGACGAAACCCTACATGCATTTTGCAAGTCCTAATCATAGGTACAGTTGCTTTTGTTTTTTGTTCTTAAATTTGTAATATTTGTATACATGCCTTGATACGGTATAATTTATGCAGCATAAATGGCTTTTAGTAGTTGGATTTCAAATTCCATTGCTTTTGATAATAATATTAAAAGGGTCCCCACATCATGTGTATTTTGTGTCTAGTTAGAATAGGGATCATGGCGTAGTGACTGAAGGACTGAGCTCGGGCTAAAGATCTTATATTTGGAAGTTGAGGGATCTTGGTTTATATGATGTAGATGAGTGTTTAGCGGGGTTAGCCTATTCAGTTCATCGTTCTTGATCGGTTCAGTAGCATATGGGTTGTATATGCTTAATTAACATTGGGCATAATTAAGTCAACCGTTGACATTTGGTTTGATTAAACATTTGCCCCACTTAAGGTTACGATTTAAAATATAAGAGTGGTCTCATGTTTAAAATGTGAACATATATCACTTTGATTTTTGGTCTCGTATCAACTGTGTCTTGCATTTAGGGAAAACGGGCAACCTTGCTAGAGGCTGTAATGCCTCCTTTATTGCTTTAGTTTCCAAAATATTGGATCCCCTTGAGATTGAAGCTGAATCCATAAAGCATTCATTTAGAAAATAATTTTTGTTTGTGTTACTATGTAAACATAGAATACAACAATTATAAATGATCGTAAATGAATGAATATATAAATGAACACATAATATAATTAAGATTTAATTGTAAATTTATGCTTACAAAAATTCATAATTTGAAAATCATTATCTAAAATGTTAAGGGTAATGAGTTTAAGCAACTGTGTGAAGGTTTAAGGTTGTGTATTTGTTTGTTAAAATGCTTAGAATGTGATTCCTTAAAAATTATGTTCGGTTGTTTAATAATGAATCTGGTTTTATCATCACATATCACCATCACTTGCAACCACCACCTCCACCTTTGTAGACAAAAAATGAGTTGTAAACGAAGAAGCTGTTTGTTAAAACAGAATGATTAAGCACCGAATGATTCTGTGGTCTGAATAATTCAAAGGCTCTGAATGTGACATACTGTTTGATAAAGGTTCTGAATGAACAATCTAAATGATGCAAATTATCATTTTAATCTTAATAGTGATATATTATATTATAACATACGATACGATTGTTTAACAAGACAAAGTGTGAAAGGAGTATTAGGGTAAAAATACTTGGTGCTTAATGATTCAGAATGCAGTCTAAGGTAGAATGATTCAGCAGCATTATTATGAATCATTTAGCACAGTCTTCATTCAGAGGTAACAATCAAATACGCTGAATGCTAAATGATTTAGCATTCAGCGCTGAATGGTTTCATTAAGCAGCAAACAAACAACCCTGAAGATGCCCTAATTACGATGTTATATGGCCGATTTAGAATTGCGAACCAAACTAGAAACCTACTCGAAATTGCGAACTAGAAATGGCTTACCGCCATCTAATTGTGAAGCATTTGATATATTTTTCCTCCTACTTATCCTTCTACTCACAAATTCAACACAAGTATTAAAATTAATAGAGGAGGTGTAGCGGATTTTACATGTTTTCTTGTTATAAATACGAAGATAAAGTATGAAAAAAAAAGTAGTAGGAAATATCATTTTTCATTATTTATTTGTAGCTCTTTTTCTTTCAAATCACTTTCAACTTTTATGTTACATAACTCTACTTTTGGATCACTTCAAGCTTGCAATCATTCCACTCTCACTTGACCTTTTTTTCTTTTTGATTATCAAAATCTAAATATTATATTAAACATAACAATAAAGAATTTTCATTAACCAAATGGCATAATAATAAAATAATAATAATAATAATAATAATAATAATAATAATAATAATAATAATAATAATAATAATAATAATAATAATAATAATAATAATGCTTTGATGGGGATGGTTGTGTTTTCTCTTAATGAATTTGTAGTATGTTTGGACTGTAGGGTTGAGCAAGAAGATTTAACTTATGTTCTTTTGATCGATCTAGTTAAACATATATATTTGCTTTTCATATATATTTGTTCTAAAGTAACTATGAATTTTTAATGGTCAATAATGGTTTAACCATTAAAGTTTTCGTTTAATTTCGGTTTAACCATCAAAGTTTTTTTATAAACGAAATTACCATAAAGTTTGAATTTATTATGATTTAACACTCAAATTTTTTTTCAAATGATTTAAACCTTAAAGTTTTGTTAAAAAAGCTGATTAATCACTTAGGTTTTGTATGGTTTTCGATTTTACCCCCTCTACTTATTAAGCATTTTAATTTTTATTAAAAAGTTAACAAAACTTAGAGAGTTAAATCATTTTTAACAAAAATTTAAGGGTTAAATCGTTTGGGAAAAAACTTTAAGGTTTAAATCAAAGAGAAGGTGTAACTTTGAGGATTAAATAATTATAAATTCAAACTTTATGGTAAAACTGTTTGAAAAAAAACTTTGATGATTAAACCGAAACCGAAATAAAACATTGATGGTTAAACCATTATTGACCTATTTTTTTAAAACAAGATTGTTACTAAATACAAGCTAGTTTTTCTTTTTTACTTAGGCTGGTTCAACCATTATTTGGGGCCCTGGATGAAAACTTTAGAAATGGTCCCTAATCTAAATTTTTATCAAATAAGTAAATGAGAGCACGAAGGGAGTGCAGCAAGCAAGGCAAGCGAGCGGCAGCAAGCAATCAACATTCTATGACAATATATAATAGCTAAAGTCCCCTTGGGGGGATTTAGGGGGGGGGGGGCGGGGAGGGGGAGGGAGCTCTTGTTACTCTTAGGGGGTGTTTGGTACAGAGAAAAGAAAAGGGGAGAATTGGAAATGAAAATGAGGGAGAAATGGAAATAGTGAGAAATATAAATGAGAAATATTGGCTCAGGTGGCCGGAAACTCGTCGGCGGCGGCGGCGACACCGCCATGCCGACGCCGGACACTCATCATCGCCTTAGGGTCCATCGCAACAGTGTTAGGGTTCCATCGGTGACGATAGACATCGCAACAGAGGGCGACGACGACGACAGACATCGCAACAGAGGACGATTAGGGTTCCATCGACGACGACGACATAGCAACGACAAGTCGCCACAGACAACATCGCCGACGATTAGTGTTCAATCGCAACAACGACGACGACATCGCAACAAACGACGACGGCTGCGGCCAACGCCGCCTCGCCGTAATAGCGTCGCCACAGAGACATCGCCGATGATTAGGGTTCAATCGTAACGACGGCGACGACATCGCCGATGATTAGGGTGACATCGCAACAACGCAGACGACGAAGACATCGCCCGCGATTAGGGTTCCATCGCAACAACACAGACGACATCGCCGACGGCGACGACATCGAAGGCTACGATAGGGTTTCCACCGCAAATGCCTTTTCTCGCCATTTCTCCTCATTTTTTAGAGAAATCAAGATACAAAGAGAGTAGAGATTGGGAAATGGTCTGAGAAACCATTTCTCTACCTATTTTAAACCCAAACAAGAGAAACCATTCCTTTTCCCTTTCTCCCCTTTTCTTTTCCCTGTACCAAACACCCCCTTAGGCTTCGTATAGAGAATGACTTAGGCTAAAACACAAATAACAAATTCACATATTAAAGTCAAATACTCAAACACAAATCATAGATTCACATATTGAAGTCAAATGCTTAAATTCACCTCATAGACCGAGGTCAAATACTCAAATTCACGTTTTCACAAGTCACAAAATCACAAATTCACTCATCTTAATTTATTATTAGATAACAATGCAATAAAAAAGCAAACAATAAGTAAAAGGTAAATATTAAAGAAAGGAAATAGGAAGTTATACACCTGATCGACATGTGGTAAATGATTTGTCCCAATTGACGATTTTGAATTTCAAATTCAAGGACTCAAGAGTTCATATTTCACTAATCAGATCTTGATTTTCGTTATTATAAGCCATTGTTTGAAACCCTATTCGGCCATTACAAAAACAAACTTTTTTGTTATTTAGGGAATAGGAGTCTGATTTTGATTCACCAACAAATATTAAGGAAACTAAGGAAGAAGCAAAGAAATAAAGTAAGAATTCAAAAATTAAGAAACTTACAGGGCTTACAGGTTACAACTTAAGAGTCGACTTTTTTTTATTCATAATCGTTAATTGGTAAGAGTTTAAACTTAGGGTTTTGATGAATTGATTCACAATCGTTTATTGGTGTATCACTAATCGTAAGTCGCAAATATGTTTTAAGGCATCGATTGAATAGGAACTCGTTGAAGGATTTTCCGAGAGTCGAGTTGACTCTTAAGTTCTTGGCAAGATCTGCTGGTGTTGGAACTGGTTGATTCATAAGTTGCAAATATGTTTCCAGCCGCTTCACTACTCGACTTAAACTTCACCCTCTTCAATACTTCAAGAAGATTGAGAGTCGAGAATGCAATTTTCAAGAAGGACTTTTAATGGGTACAACGGTACTCGGCATCTCCTTTTCTTCCGCCCCTGCAGTTCCTAAATATTTTGGACTCTTCTAATGGGCTATGCCTTTAATCTAAATGGGCTTATACACACACACACAAACACAAACACAAACACACACACACAGATATATATAGACTGGTTTTTCACAGTGGGCCTCAAGAATTAATGGGCCATGGACTACCGCCCTGGTTGCCCTCCCTATAGGCCGGGCTAGTTTTTTACCCTTCATTAATTACTATTATTGTTTATGTACAAGCTAATGATGTACCAAATTCAAAGTCAAAACTGACATTTTTATTAATTCAACAATACACTAATTACACATATCAGAAAATGTGTGTTTTCGTCTAATTATATATATATATATATATTATATACTAGTATTTTATCCGCACGATGCGGCGGGGTAAAATAGTTTTATTTGTCGATTTGTCAATTCAACATGTTATTTGTGATGTTGCCGGAGAATACGGTGGTTGTGATCGTCGTACAAATATCAAGTTAACGCAACACTTACGTTTAAATGACAACATTCTATTCTTGTATGAACGAATTCATACAATCTTTTACGATCATATTACATGGTAGAATATAAAACCTTTTGAAAACAGTAAGTAAATATGACAATTATTTAGATCATGCTAAATACATATTTATTTCACTCATCACGCAACACTTCTTTGTAGACAGTTATAAGGTATATATAGGCAAAGTATTTTGGTCCGATTTATGTCATTAAATTCAGGACAGTTTTTTGTAATTAATTTTTTGACAGTTTTAAAGTGTTTAATATCATTGCTGGAACATATGGTAAATAATGCTATTTGAGTTGTACTATTTTAAAAGTGTTAAGATTGTTGCTGCAAGTTATTGTAAAGCATGTTATATTACTTGTACTACTTAACTTTAAAAATTGTCTTAAAAAAGAGCTAAATGTAATTAAATTTTGACAGTTTTAAATGTTGGAAGTTGTTGTAAAGTATTAATTATGTATTTAAATTTTTTTAAATGCTGGAAGTTATTGTAAAATATTAATTATGTATTTAATTCTATTTGAGTTACACTATTTTAAAAGTGTTAAAATTGTTGCTGGAAGTTAGTGTAAAGCATGATATATTATTTGTACTACTTAACTTAAAAAATTGTTTTAAAAAAATAGCTAAATGTTTTATAGAGTAGTAAAGATATAGAGAATAACTTTAGGGGGGAATTTTCTATCGTTAAATGGGTTACTTAGAAAACTACAAAAACTTTAAAGCTTATAAGTTTGAAAAAGTATTATTTGCCAAATGTAGTTTTAATTTAAACAAATTAATTAGTGTTAGCAATTATATAAAAAGGGTTTTGTTCAATATAGTCCTTAATAAAAGCATAGTTTTGAGGGACAATTTTTAGCCATTACATCTTAAGATTAATGGTTTAGATTTAATATTAGATAATAATTAAAATTGATTTAAGGAAGGACAATTCTGACTTTTTGCATATTGGTCCCCACTTTCTCTTTCCTCTAATTTATTTAAAATTAATTATCTCACAAACCGGTAATCGTTAGACGAAACAAATTATACCCTTGCGATCCTCGTGTTCTCCTTTTTTATTAGAGAGGTCATTTGATATACTTTTGACAAACTTTTTTTTTTCATTTTGTTAGGTAGAACTTAAATTTTATTAATGTACAATCACATGTGATTCATAACAATATTACATGTGTTGTTTTACTAAATTTTTTATCTTCTTAAATTGTATATCATTTAACGTTTATTAATTTTGAATGTTTGCTTAAAAAATCAACGTTTGCTTAAAAACCATTTATACATGTATGTACATATTCAATTTCACCCAATCCAATTGCATTGTTTACCTATGAATGCATATATTGTGTACTAGCAACACCATATCTCCTCTATCAAAGGTCCAGATGTGTTCTCCTTCGAATTCGATGTCTTTTATATTGGTTCTCGTAATAAGAATTGTTCTCGTTTGAACAATCCCTATGCAATCATATATGATTGAATACCAAATCTCATGTTTTTTGGTATTCAATCACAGGTGAATCTGTACAAACTCTCCTGTGATTCTGTACAAAATCACATGTGATTAAATATACAATCATATGTGATTGAATACCAAATCTTATGTTTTTGGTATTCAATCACATGTGATTCTGTACAAAATCACATGTGATTGAATACGCAATCACATGTGATTGATTCTGTCAAATATGTGACATAAAAATGCTACATTTAATCAAATAATCTGTAATTATGTGCATGTATAAGAGATAGATAATCACATGTGTTATGAAACAACTAATAACTTAGAATCACTTTCAATTGTTGATTTTTTTGTTACTAAACCATAGAACTTCGCCGGATTATCAAACAACAAAATATAATTTTATAAAGACTATATTGATCACACATTTGTGAATCACATGTGATTATACTTAAATAAAATTTAAATCCAATCTAACAAAATGAGAATTTTTTTTTGTTGAAAGTATATCAAGTGACCTCTCTAATAAAAGAGGGGAACACGAGGATCGCAACGGTATAATTCGTTTCATCTAAAGATTAACGGTTTGTAAGATAATTAATTTTAAATAAATTAGAGGAGAGAGAAAGTGGGAACCAATAGTTAAAAAGTCATAAATGCCCCCTTTCATATAAATATATAAATTTTTGATTATAATCTAAGATTGAATCTTAAAATCTAATAGCAATAAATTGTCTCTCAAAACTATATATTAAATTAGGACTATATTAAACATTTCTCTATATAAAAATATGGAATTGGATTCTTAATTCTACCCTAGGTACTTAAGTACTTTATTTAAAAAAATGTAAAAATTATTTGCCATGCTACAATCTTTGGGACGGACTTTACGTATGCCAAAAATTAAAAGATGTTACAATACATACATATATATATATATATATATAATCCATGTGCATGATTTTAAAATCCTTGTATTCTTATTTTTTTTCCGGCCCTAAAAAGAAGTTTGTATATATAATCGATAGAAATCCATTGTGAATGATGAAAGAATCAACATGATTTTGCGTGTTAATTTGATTGGGCGGGGGATGATCAGAATTGAAGATGGTCACGAAGCTTCTCTAATTTTAATAGAATACAAATAATTAAAATAATTAGTATTATAAGCATGTGAATCTCTATAACTCGATGTGATTAGTTGTTAGTGATCCCATATATAAATTATACTATTTTATTAATTAAGAAATCCAATGCCAACACATTTTGGGACATGATACATGTGCTTCATTCGATCTAACCACCATCACATACATACATACATACATGCATACATACATACTACTAATGATCATGAATTTCTATTCTCTTCTCTCCAACAAAGTCAAAACTTGTGATTTCCAAAATCATATATTATTCTCTTATTTATTTATAAACTAAACTAGATATAATTAATATAAATTTTCAACTTAATTACTTTTTGTGTTTTAGTACGTTAATAACGAAAAACAAAATTCATTCACTCATGCATGCATGTACGAGATCTAAAGTAATTACAAAACGTATATTTGGTATGTTTGAAAGATATAATCTTTAAGATTAATTTCTATTACAAATCAAATATCACGTCTATATATTTGTCTCCTCACGACAATAGTTTAATTAATGGGTAAGGACAAATAATTTATAGTAAAGGTATGATGATTAAATCTTGCCACACATTCTTTAGAAATATGACAATATTCATGGACACCAATTACTTAATTTGGTGAATGTACTTTTATATGAACAAACATGTATAATAATTATATATATACAGGGGATAATTCATTTCAGAATTGTTTTTATTACGAGTACTGCAATAATTAATCTTGACCATTGATTGAAATAAATTAATGATCAATAAAAATGACGGTTTATTAATGATGCATTAATGACAACTCATCCAACACATTAATAGCTCATTTCGGAAAAATCAAGACTCGATCTTTAATGACAACTCATACAAACACAATTCACGGTTGAAAAATTATATAAAAGACAAAAATTTCTCTATTAATGACGGTTACAAATGATACTCGTTATACTTGCAATAAAAACGGTTCTTAAATAATCTTTTCACTATATATATATATATATATATTTGTATTGTACGTTGTGAATATTATGAAAAATTCTAGTAAATTCTTTAGCAATTACGTACGTTCGTACGTAGATTTAAATTATAAATAATGTTTACAGATAACCAAATTTATCTTATCACTTATAAAACTAACTAATATATAAGAGGTGGTATATCCTTCTACTTATAAAATCAATATGGGTGTTAAAATCAAGAGATAATGTAAGAAAAAAGAATTAGTGGATTATACATGTTATATTATAGTGAGTAGGAGGATAAAATAGAAAGAAATTATAGGAAAACATATATATATATATATATATATATATATATATATTATTTTTCTTAATAAATTATGTCCAAAATTATTCGTGTAATTTATGATGGAAGATAGAAAAAAAGAAAGTTAATATATGGTCATGAATGAGTAGCCCCATAAACACGCACATGCCTTTGTTCCCTCCCCTACCACTTGGCCTGGTCATGGCGCGCTGTTTATAAATATAAAGCCATGCCTAGCTAGCTAGCTCATTAATAATCATCCTCATTGATTAAATATTCAATCGTTTATTTAATTAATATTCTATGATCGATCGAAGAAACTAATAATGCATATATTCACAAGATATATATATATATATATATATATATATATATATATATATATATATATATATATAAAATATAATTAATGATCCATGATAGATCAAGAATTTACCACAAGATGAACGATATTAATGAAAACAAACATGAACAACACAGTTTATGACAACATGAAAAACAATTTAAAACACTCCAAATATATATGTTTTGAGAGGCAACCCATGCAGTAGGAAGCTAAGTTCATTGTTTTTTGTCCATTACAAATGTCCCAAATCATCTTTTGACAACTTCTATATACTATAAAACTTAAGTTTTTTTTCTTAAAATAAAAAAAAAGAAACAAAAATACAAAAACAAATCCAGACACATTCAAACATTAACAGCTTGATCATTTCATGTTCTTGATGGTTTTGAAGTTGCCACGAACTTAAATCAAGATTAGGGTTTGCTTCGGATACGAGTTTAGCATCTGTTCTTGCATTTCTCCATCGCTCTTGGGGCTGAAAATCAGGTTGGGTTTATGTCAAATTTTACAAAATTTCAATGTTAGGGTTTATATACAGATGGAGCGTCTAGCTAGCTAGCTAGTTAAATAAATAACCATCAGTTTCACGAATAACATATATATGATGTACAGAATTAATTGGTTTCGTTATATATAGTACAGAGTTTCATATATATACCAAGTCCAATTGCATCTGAACCCTTCATGATTCGAAGTCGCTTGCAAGAATCAACAAACATTCTGCATAAAATTAGCGAGTAATGAGATCGATGGCGGAGCATATTAGAGTAGGATATATATATATATATATTATATATGATGATGATGATGATGATGATGATGACGACTTACTCCCATGGGACATCGCCGACGAGCATCCAGTCACCATCTTTATCTTCATAGCTTGGAACATACTCAGAACTGTTTAGAAGATCCATCAACTTGCTTTCATTCATGAAATCAATCATTCCCTGGGTCCCATAATCTCCTGCAAGGTTCAATTCAATTCATTAGAATTAAGATCGATGAATACTTACTATATATAAAACTACCTACCTACCTAGCTATACGTACATCAATGTAAAGATTAAATAAAAGTTACAAAAATAATTATCGATGTTTGAACAAGGGAAAATTAATCAAGGACTAAATTTAATTAATGTATATATAATAACCAACTACCCCATATATAAATCGGGTATGAACGATCGATGTTTTGTTTGTGGATATATATTTTCGCTAGCTAGTTAATTGTATATTACTTGTGTTATATGCATCGATCAATTAAGTAAATATTACTCTAACCTTATATACATATGCATCCCACAAAAAGTAATAATTTTAAATTATTTTATGAAAATAAAAACCATTTTTTGGTTAACTAAAAGGAATATATTAACAAATTAACACACATGTACTCCGAATTTTTTCACCACTATGTTTCAGTTAATTAAGACCGGCCTATATATATATATATTAAAATTATTAATTAATATTAATTAGTTAATATTATAGAATCCTTAATTTCTTTGGGAGCGAGGTAATATTCTTTGGGAGGAAATGAAATATATATATATATATATATATATACACACACTAACTCGGCCGATTAGTGTTGAGTTTCGGAACGTGTACTAATCACTAGGTTAGTATTTCTTTTAAACAGCAAACACACTCATGTACTCACTAAATCTCCTTTATTGTTTATTACACTAGATATTGCTGTAAGCACTTTGGTATTATTCTAGCGTGTGAAATCGAGAATTTGTTGGTTCAATTCAGATTTTAATACGTCAACAGCCTCGCGAATATATATGTTTTCTAAGACGTACAATTCATTTTGATGATATGCGACACAAATAATTAAGTGCTCGATTTTGGGCTAAGCAAATTAATTAAAATTGTTCATTTTTCATGAGTAATTAATTAATGAACTGAAGAAATTAAGACGTACCCATGGTGAATGAACTAAACATCTTGGCCAAAGCATCAGATAGTTGTTGATAACTCTCATACAATTTGAGGTCCACCTTCCGGAGATACGGTGCTCCGTCCATGGAAACCTTAACAAATGCCACTGCGGTTCCGCCGCCAGCTGCCACCACCTTCTCAGTAGTAGTCTCCTCATTCTGGCCGCTCTTCTGAGCCATCACGTTCTTGCGATAGTTTCGCACTGGCGGCCATCCTACCACCTGTGCCCTATTCATTCGGATCGAATTCAAATTCAGAAAGAAATTAAAACGACATATAAACATTTAACCCCTCTTAATTAGTTTGTGTTGAGTATTAATTTATTTTCCCACATGGAACAATTAATGACCTTTGTATATGCTTTATAAGAGTCTTGGGTTAATTACTCCCATCGTTGTTAATTGATTTTAAGTTTGGAACCTGTAAACTTATTTTTTGCGGGGAAAAAAATCTTAACTTTAATTATATATTATAAATGAAAATATCTATCAATAAATCTCTTACTTGATTTACAAACATGTATGTTATATATATATATATATATATATATATATATATATATATATATGTACTAGCTAGCTATTGTTTACTTAAATTGAAAATTAATTAAAGAAATTTACTTGGCTGGTGGTTTGATCAAATCTTTGTTGCTGTTCTTGTTAGCAGCTGGCTGCTTCTTAATATCATTTAGAAGATCATGATGAGTTGAAGAAGCAGAGGACTGATGATCATTTGATTGAAGATTGAGCATAAGATCTACAGTCTCTGAGTACCCACGTTTTCCGGTCACCTTCATATTAGTCTCCGCCGCCTCACAGCCACCGGCGCCAGGCAAGCCAAGGCATAGCTCAGTTTCCTTGAGGTGCATCATGGTTGGTTTTCAATTCTATCTTAATTTCCAGATTAATAACAAAAACTCTCTTTCCTTCTTTGCACTGTTTCTAGATGATTGTACTTTCCGTTCTTTCTTAAGAGATGAGTGAGAGAGAGAGAGAGAGAGGGAGAGAGAGATGAAATATATATATAAGAAAGAGAAGTGGAAAAGAGAGAGGCTTCATGTGCATATATAAGAAAGAAAGAAAGAGTTGCATCTTTTGCATAATGTACTGACGGATCATATGCAAACACGTGGTAGTATTTGGTGTCTAAATCTTCTAGGATCAAGGGCTTCTTATTTTAATAATTAGTTAAATAACACAAGTGTCACAAATTGTAATAATAATTACAATCCTTTTCTTTCTTTACATATATATATAGCATAAATAAATTATACTATATATATATATATATATATATAGGTCTCATTATTTATCTCATATTCAAATGATTGAAGTGAATTAGAATAACCGATAATTAAATACAAAAACTATTAATAATGTGTAGAGTAAGATTAATTAGTATTGTTATTGATTGTACGTAAAGTAAATATAATTACTGTCAAGGTATAACATTATGAGTTCTAAATTAAAGCTAGGGTATGTGATTGATTATTAAGATATCTCTATAATTAGTGAGCCTAAAGTGGTTGATCAATAAATGTTCGAGTGTGAATGAATGTCTTGGATTTAATAGATAGACGTTTGAGCCGAACCATGCATATAAACAAGGATGGAGTTGAGGATCGATGGAATAACACTTAGTTTCAAGAATGTTTGTGGTGAAATGCTTTGTGTTCCCAATTTTAACAAGTGTTTGAGTTTTGATTTCCCCATCCAAATTTTAATGACCACAACTAGCTAACATGTGAATATAATTGCTTAATAGACTTATCCCTCATCTTTGTGTGATTTCTGATAATGATGATGACTTGGTTTCATCTATATCTTTTGACTTAGGTGCCTCACTAGTTATTATAGGTAACTCGATTGTGTTATGTATTATATTTTGGTATCCACATGTAGTTGAATCACGAGTGTGCATGAGGTGCTGGTCGAAGCTTTATATGGGGTGTACTTCTCAACTCTTGAAGACATGTTTGGTTGTTATGGTATATTTGTTAATACTTGAACGTTAATGGTTATGTTGATACATTAGTAACTCCAAAGCTCTTGAAATGGCTCTATGTGTTCGATTCTGTTCATGTGTGTGTGTGCGCAAATCATTGTGTTTGTATGTGTTAGTTAAGGACCAATGTGCATGGTTTGACCAATTCAATGGGTAGTGGTTGGGGTTTGTTGATATGATGCTGTCCATTTTAAGGTTTAATTAGGGTTCTAAACTTGAAGATAAGATCAAATTAAGCTTATGATTTAAGTTAAAAGATGAACACAAGGACAAATAGATATCTTTCATTAACACAAGCTGTTCTGCTAGAGTTATGTGATTCTTTTTTAGAACACAATGAACAAAATAATATATATATATATATATATAATTTAGTGTCTATTAAATTATAAACCAAAACATGCTTGCAGTTTTTTAAAGGGGGGATATATTAATTCTTGTACTGGTCATCATCATCATTTTTCTATTTAATTTTTTGATACTAATTACTTTAATGTTTAATTAATGTATTTCTTTAAATTTTTATTTATTTATTTATGAGAAAGGTACAGCAATCAATACTTTTAATTAGATTGAAATTAGAAACCACTAAGTTTGGAAAAATGAAATTATATTTAATTATTAAAGAAGGTGTACGTAGTAGCTTTTTTTTTATCAAAAATTATTTAAAGATGGCATGATTAGGGGAAGTAGCCAAACGGCAGTTGTGGTCCTAAAGAGTTATATGATCGATTAATAGGTAGCTACTATACATGCGCAGCTTTCCGCTTTTCGATTAATGTAGAAAGAAAACCGTTTAATTAAGGACTAGCATATAAATATATAAGTTTCATTTGATAATTATTATTATTGTAACTTAATTGTGAAAATCAATGTTAATCGTTTAATTGTTAAGTGAAATTTATAAATGAAGAGCGTAGGGGATTGAGTATGACAAGATGCATGTAAGAAATTCATGGGTGAGCAATCCAATTAAAGGAAGGGAATTTGACGGCTAAGATTGGTTTTCGCAGTTCTCGCAATAAAAACAGTTCTCAAATAAACTTTTCACTATATATAGGAGATGGTTTAAACGAAAACTATTTTTTGTACGAAAGCTACGAGAACCAATTTTAACCCTTAATTTAAATAAATCAATGACTATTAATAATAGTGGCCCATTAATAAGTCATTAATGCCCTCATTAATGGCTCATTAAAGACGCATTAATGAGTGGTATTTTGGAAAAATCAATCCTCGTAAATTAATGACGGCTTATCCAGATGCAATTCACAGTTAGGTAATCATATAAATGACCAAAATACCTCTATTAATGAGTCATTAATGATGTTACAAACAGGTCTCGCAGTTCTTGTATGAAAAACAGTTTTCGTTTGAACCGCTCCATATACATATATACGTATGTATGTGTGTGTGTGTATATATATATATAGGGGAGGGTTCAAACGAGAACTGCGAGAACCAATCTTGGCAGTTCATTTTGGATAACGGAATTCATGGATAAAGAACGTGGGGGGATTAAGTGTGGCAAGGTGCATGTAAGGAATTCATAGGTGGACAATCCAATAGAAGGAGAGAGAATTAGACGGCTAAGATTGGTTCTCGCGGTTCTCGTACGAAAAACAGTTCTCGTTTGAACTTTTACCTATATATATATATATATATATATATATATATATATATATATAGGGGACGGTTCAAACGAGGAACTATTTTTCGTACGAAAACTGCGAGAACCAATTATAGCCATTGATCAAAAAAATGAAGGTTACAGATTAAAGAGTTATTAATGGATAACCTTAAACTAATCAAACTTATCCTTAATTAATTAAGAGCAATTTAGACATTTTAACATTACCTACACTTTTTTAAACTAATGTATCTATCAAATGAAAATGTGTTAAATCATGAAAATTATACCAAATTAATGAGAAAAATATAATTTTTAACTTGAGACCGGTCTAGCTATATTTTTTCGAATTTTTTCTTTGTGTTTGTTGGTTTTTTTCAGTACAGGTCGACATGTGCAGATGTGCATATATGCACATGTGGAAATATATGCACGTGTGCATATGCATAGATTTTGCTAGTTTTTCAACAAAGACTTTCCATTTGATGGATATATTAGTTTTAAAAAAGTGGGGGTTATGTAAAAATGTTCATACTACACTTTCCTTTTTAAAATAAATCAAAACGACATAAAATTAAAAAATTGACAAGAAATGATTCTCGTACAAAAAACAGTTCTCATTTGAACCGTCCCTATATATAGGGGAGGGTTCATTTGAGAACCATTATTATTGTGAGAACCGCGAAAACCAATTTTAGCCATTCAATTGGTAAGTGGGATTTATGAATGAAGAGCGTTGGGGGATGGAGTGTGGTAGGGTGCATGTGATGAATTCATGGGTGGACAATTGAATTAACGAATGGGGAATTGAACGACTAGGATTGTTTCTCGCAATAAAATTGGTTCTCAAATGATCTTTTCTCTCTCTCTCTCTCTCTATATATATATATATATATATATATATAGGAGAAGGTTTCTTTGAGAATTGATTTGATTGTGAGTACCGCAAGAATCAATCCCAGCCATTCATTTAGTAAGTGGAATTTATGGATGGGGAGATGGGATTAAGTGTGGCAAAGTGCATATAAAGAATTCATGGGTGGGTGATGACATAGAAGGAAAGGGAATTGAATGGCTCAGATTGGTTCTCGCGGTATTTGCAATAAAAATGGTACTCAAATGATTTTTTCAATATATGTATATATATAAATGTTTTTATTGTGAGTACCGCAGAACCAATCTTGACTCTTGATTAAAATAAATCAATGACCAATAAAAATAATGGCTTATTAATGATGCATTAATGAGGGGTATTTCAGAAAAATCAAGGTTCTATCTTTAATGACAACTCATCCGGACGCAATTCAAGGTTGAAAAACTATATAAAAAGCCAAAATATCTCTATTAATGAGCATTAATGATGGTTACAAATGGTACTCGTAATAAAAACGGTTCTCAAATGATCTTTTCACTATATATATGTATATATATATAGAGAGAGGGAGAGAGGAGGGTTCAAACAAGAACTGTTTTTCGTACAATAACTATGAGAACCAATATTAACCATTCAATTGGTAAGTGAAATTAATGGATGAAGAGCATGGGAAGATAGAGTGTGGCAAGGTACATGTAAGGAATTCATGGGTGAGTCATTGAATTAAAAGGTGGGAAATTAGACGGCTAGGATTGATTCTCGCAATTCTCGTACGAAAAATAGTTATCGTTTGAATTTTTACCTATATATATAAAATGGAATCTTTCTATTAATCTTTTTATTAAATCCTTATATTTATCTTTTTAGATTATAGCGAGATTCCATATGTTATGCTTTAATATATAGATAACTATATATGAAAATAAATTCATTTTTTGAAATAAAAACTTTCTAAATGGGTTTATACAAACGAGCGAGATACAAATATAAAAACGGTAAAACATTTGGAGTACCTGTCCCGCACCAAAATTGGTTTGAGGTGGAAGGTAAGTTCGGCACGAACACCTCCTTGTGATACTTCTAGAAACATGCTTGATTGAGGCATCCACACTAAAAAAAGAATGATCTCAGCAACAAATAGAATATTAGTGATACAGAGGGAAATATGGTATGACGAGATAAGATGGACAATTATTGGTTATTAGGATGGAGTGAGATGAGATAGGAAGTGATGTGACAAATGAGATGGATTGAGAAGAGATGTTTACTAGATCAACATACTTTAAGGTTCCGTTTGGTTGTAATTGAGGGAAACCGGAGGGATTTAGAGTCTTGAATGCCTTTGATAAGGTGTTTGGTTAGAAGATTTTGTTCGATTATAACTTATTCCTAGGGATTTAGAATCTTGAATGCCTTTGATAAGGTGTATGATTAGAAGATTTTTGTTTGATTAATAAAAACATAATTCTGTCTTTTTTTCCCGGCTCTTGATTTTATTTTAAGAACATATAATATAATATAAGTACATTCAAGAGCCGGTTTATCATTGCTTAATTAATATTAAGTAGTCTTCCAAGCCAAGTAGATCATGCAAGTATATATATCGGGCGGACATAGAAAAGTGGCCGGATCGAACAAACAAAATACGACTGTAAAATATATATTCACAAAATGATTGATAGATCTAATAATCAAGTTCTTCCCCCTTGAAGCTTCTTTAACTCTGACCACCATCCCATTCTTCCAAGTTTTGACTTTCTTCAGGAAACACATTAATTCTTGATACCATAATTAATGGCTTCCCATGTTCAATTCCTCTTCAACAATATGAACAAGATGCATATACATACACATGTATCATCATCATCATCATCATCATATATAAATATATTAAAGCCAATTCAGAATATGCTTCGCCATCGATCATTCCGGCCCCTACTACTTATATATATACATCCCGCCCTGTCTAACTTTCATGTACCAAATATATGAAATATATAAGAACAACTTTTTTATGCATCTGATAGCCATTTATGTTTTTAACAAGCAAAAGTGGTAAGCAAATACTAGAAAAAATATTCAATTTCTTCCATCTTATTCTATAGAAGAAGTGTGTAACTAGAATATCATTTTTAATTCATAATAATATAAATATAATAAAATTTTAAATTATACTATATAAAGGAAGCAAAAGTTAATAAATATAATAAATGCATAATAGTTTTGTAGCTCTTATATCAAGATTTTAAGAGCACAAATTTGTTTTTTTTGAAAAAGTGTTCTCCCTTTATCATGCAAGGATCAATAAAGAACACTCTTCTTATTTGAAGAAGCCGAAGAAACAATCTCAACCATTAGATCAATATGATTAATGGTTGATAGTATTTTATTTAGATAATTAATTTTCATTTTCAGTCGGAAAGTACATATTTGATTTACAAAAATGCATATTCATACCTTATATATACACATATATAGGGTATGAATATGCATATCTACATATACATATATACCTATATACGTACATACATACATACATATATATATATGCATATTTGATTTATATTGCTTCTTTAAGTTTTTTAAATAAGGGTTGTTCTTCATTTATCGATACACTATATGTAACACCACTTTTCTAGTTTTAATTTAAAAACATTATCTTTCGTGTTAGCACTAAGAAGATATCAGAGTTTCTTAAAAATACAGTTCCTAATCATATACGTGCTAACATTTACCAAAGTAGTGTCAAAATTTGCTTCTTGAAAACCAAGAGCTATCCGACTGATTATCACGTTGGGGCCTTACCCTGGAACCTACAAAACCTGCAACAGGCAACACTGAAACATAAGCTACCGCTTAGTGAGCATACTAACTGAACATAAACAACGTAAGGATGTCCTGCATCCACTCTGTGTCCTCGGGAGTAAAGTCTCCTCCGGATGTCTTGTATCCCAACAGTATTACCTGCAACCTGCAAATCTATTACTATGCTGGGGTTTATCTACACTATAGTGTAGGATATCCCCAGTGCTTTCTTTGGGTATAAAGAGTTCGATATACCCCTTTCTATTATCCTGGATACAAAGCTACGTTTGCACGTGCTGAGTATCCTCTGTGCCGGGCTTATCTACACCTCACGGGTGTAGCCTATCCCCGCTACTATTGGTGTACAGCTCACTGTATACCCTGTCTCTGTTCTTGTGCATAGTTATGTTCGCGGCATAACTATACACCTGTATTGGTATCACATATCATATCTGGGCATAACATAACATATCATACTTGGTCATATCATAACATATCATATCTGGTCATAACATAACATATCATATCTGATCACGTATGCATAGCATATCTGGTCATAACATACATACCATATCTAATCACGTATGCATAACATATCTGGTCATAACATACATATCATATCTAATCACGTACGCATAGCATATCTGGTCATAACATACATATCATATCTAATCATGTACGCATAGCATATCTGGTCATAACATAACATACCATGTCTGATTGTATCTTTTAGTGCACAACTACATATACTGACTCATATTTACTTATACCGCTTTGGTGTTCAGTTACACCATCTGAGTGGCTGTATATCATAATACTGTTCTTTGTACAAGATTACACCTCGCATATATATTCTGTATCACGCTTACTTTCATTGTATATCTATTGTATTCATATATCATAATACAGGTATCATGTTGTTCATCTAAATCATAGCCATATGCCGAACATGCTAAAGGACTAGTACACTCACCTGGTGATCGTGTAACATGCTAAGCTTTGCTAACTCAGCCGCACTTCGCCATAAGTACGCCATCACCTATTGCCTACAAGCAATATACAACCTTTGCATTAATACTTACAACTCTGCTGGATAATTAAAGCTGAACAGGGCCAGGCACGCCCGTGCCCCCTTCAAGGTACGCCCGTGCCTTTCATTCTAGGCCCAACACAAGGCCTGCTCCATATGGGCATACTGGGCCAGGCACGCCCGTACCCTATAAAGGTACGCCCAGACCTGAAGAACAATGGCGGTCACGCCCACCTGGCACGGCCGTACCCCCAAAGGCACGCCCGTGCCCTAAGAACTGCAGCAGCAGTTTCGCGACTGCCTTGCTGTTTTCTGACCAAAATCGCATCTAGACTAAAAACAAGTGTTTTCCAACACTTGCAAAACATACTACAACTTCTAAAACAACTACACAACATCTAGAAACACATTAACATGCAAAAATCAATGATTTCACCTTGAAATCACTTTCTTGGCTTAAATCATACAAAATTCAATCAAGAACACATACCTTGCTGTTAAGGATCACTTGTATACTGTTATCTCGCTATGATCTTGCTAATTTCTCACCCAAGATGCTTGAAAGTCCTCTCTTTTAGTTAATGTAGCTGGAACATGAATGGTTTAACTTTTTAAGTCAAACTACAAAACTCATATATATAATAGAACTTTTCAAGAATGACCATTCAGCCCCTAAACTTATCATGTTTCAAACTGACAACTTTAGCCCTTCTAGTTTTATAAACACCTCCAATCTTTTATAACACTTGGCCATAATAACTTTTGAACTTTGGGGTGTTACACTATATATATAGGGTAAGGTTCAATACAGAAACAATTATAAATAAAGAACCCACAAAATTAATCTCATTCTTTAGATTTGGATGATCAATGATTGAGATTATGACCGAATATGCATTTTAAGTAAATCGAATATTCAATTTCCAACTGAATATGTAGTCGTATTTCTCAACCATTGATCATCTAAATCTAAAGGTTGAGATTGGTTTTGCAGATTCTGTACATAAGGTTAGTTCCGTACTGAACCTTACCCTATATATATATATATATGGTAAGGACTAATGAAAAACAACCGTTATTTAAAAAACATAAAGAAGCAATATAAATCGAATATGCACACACACAAATATATATATATATATATACTAGTATCGTACCCGTGCAATGCTACGGCGATGAATTTTGTTTTGTAGCATTGCTTTTAAAAATGTAATGATAGGTTATTCGCACGATTCAATTTCACCAAAAAGTTTTGTTCGGATGTGTTTTTTTTTAATTTTTTTCTTTTATTTGCATCAACTATTTTATTAATTTTAATGTTAAATTCTAAAAGACATTAAAATAAGAAAAAAGATTTATATGTATGAAATAAGGAGAGAGAGAAGGTAATAAGATTTTAGAAATTGTGTTGATATGTGTGGATAATTATGTTTGTGTGAGGGTATATTTTAAATGAATAAAAAGTTAAAGTAAATTAGAAGGGAGACTAGAATAGGTTAAAAATTGAGTGGATTAGATTAATTTAAATAGAATGAAATGTCAAGATGTTGTTTTGATTAAATTTTAAGAACTCCTAAAGTTAAGGAGAAGAGAGAATGTTAAAATAATTTATATAGGGTATGAACATGCAATTTTGTAAATCATATATGCACTTTCCGACTGAAAATGTTAAATTATCTAAATAAAGTAATATCAACCATCAATCATGATTACCTTTTATAATATTTTAAAATATCATATCTATTAGTAAGTATTTCATTTATCACATCAAAGAGTATTTCATTTGCCCACCTGATTTTCAAATATCATATGTATTTTTAATAACATTTTAAAATATTATATTTAATCAAATTCTTAGTTTTATCATTTTAAAATATTTTATGACAAATTGACCTTAATTCTAACAATAATGATCGATAATTTGTATAAGAAATACAGTTATGACTTTTTATATCATGATATTATGCTTCTCGTGTCGACGCTTCTATCACGAGTTTTGGTGTTAACATCGTCGGTCGCTATATTTTTAGATTCTCTTTTCCCTCACTTTTTATAATTATTTAATATCTTTTTATTAATATTTAATATATATTATTTTTTAAACCAACATGTATTATCTTGTGGGCGTGTGTCTCTCTCACTCACCCCTCTCTCTATATATACACACACATACATATATGATTAGGATAAACAAATGTTAAAAATAAAAAGTAAAAAAACTATGAGTGACACACGTGTGTCTCGTGTTTCTCCTTGATTTTCTCCGCATTTCCATGATTTGCTTATATTAATATTTTACATTATTCTTTGTCATCCTCTACTTGACATGTATCATTCTTTCGTTCTTTTTTACCTTTTACCATGAGTTTTTTTAACATGATCCTAACTATATATATTGTATATATAGGAAAAAGTAAATCATGAAAATGCGGAGAAAATCAAGGAGAAACACAAGACACGTGCGTGTCACTCCCATTTTTTTTACTTTTTATTTTTAACATTTTTTATCCTAATCATATATGTATGTGTGTGTATATATAGAGAGACTGAGTGAGAGAGACACACACCCACAAGAGTATTAATGGAAGTTACAAATGGTGTATTTTGGTCTTTTATATAATTTTTTATCCTAATCATATATGTATAATTTTTTATCCTAATCATTAAAGATTGAGCATTGATTTTCTCGAAATACCCCTAATTAATGCATCATTAATGAGCCATCATTTTTATTGGCCTTTGATTTATTTTTATCAAGAGCCAACATTGGTTCTCGCAGTCTTCGCAACAAAAACGGTTCTCAAATGAACCATCCCCTATATATATAGTGAAAAGTTCATTTGAGAACTGTTTTTATCGCGAGAACCAATGTTAGCCGTCCAATTCCCCCTCATTCATTTGGATTGCACACCCATGAATTCCTTACATGCACCTTGCCACATCCAATCCCCCACGCGCGCTCTTCATCAATGAACTCCACTTACCAATTGAACGGCTAACATTGGTTCTCGTTGTTCTTACACTAATTAATAATAGTTATCAAATAAACCCTCCCATATATATATATATATATATATATATATATATATGTATGCAAAAGTTCAAACAAGAACTGTTTCTCGTACAAAAACCGCGAGAATCAATCTTAGCCGTTCAATTCTCCCTCATTCAATTGGACTGTCCACACATGAATTCCTTACATGCACACTGCCACACTCAATCCCCCCACGCTCTTCATCCATGACTTCTATTATCTAAAATGAACGGTCAAGATTGGTTCTCGCAGTTCTCTTTTGAACCTTCCTATATATATATATAGTGAAAAATTCATTTGAGAACCGTTTTTATTGCGAGAACCGCGAGAAACAATCTTAGCCGTCCAATTACCCCTCCTTCTATTGGATTCCCACCCATGAATTCCTTACATGCACCCTGCTACACTCAATCCCCCCACGCTCTTCATCTATCAATTCCATTATCCAAAATGAACGGCTAAGATTGGTTCTCGCAATAAAAACGGTTTTTAAATAAACCTTCCCCTATATATATATATATATATATATATATATATATATATATAAGGAAACAATTAATATCTTGTAAGAACCCTAAAATGTAACATGTCATGTGAAGAGAGCTTCATCAGTTCCCTGACAGTCTGTGTAATCAAAGAGTAGGAGGTCGGTTGGGAACATATCACTGTATATAAATCAACCTTTTCGTGTATGTATGTGTGTATAAAATTTTCTTTAATTCTTTAAATGTTATAATATAAAATATAACATCTTTATAATTAAAATTGATTACACGACTATATATAATAAATAATAATACTATAATATCATATATATTATCCAGGTGATACCGTACCCGGCATGCATCCTAGACAAACTTTTAATATATTGTAAAAATATATAGTATACATATTAACAACGAACTTAGAGATTATATATATTTGATTCAAAGTTATTTACTATTATTATATATATTGAACTACAAATTAGCTTAATTTGTTATAATAATTACTTGAATTGTAGTACTATTTTTCATACTTAAAACAACCTATTGACTTATTGTGTTTTTGATAATATTGTAGATAAGAAAGGGTTTTAAAATATTAAAAAAATATTTCTAGGATAGTTAAAAACAAAAAATTATTTGAAATACTGTAATTTGAACAAATTGCCTACACACTCACAGATCTTCTGCACATAAGGTAGAAGATCTGAGCAATATACAAGTATCGATATGGACAAACCAAACATGAAAAAAAATTAGAAGTGTTAGTGGATGCGGCGGTGGAGGAGTCTATGATGGTGGCGTGTTGGATATATATTGGATTGTTAACATAACCGCTAAAGCTATCCCGTAAAAATAGAACCTATATATGGGCGGGTAGGCTACTCAATATATAAGAAAAATGTAGCGTTTTGACTACTAGAAATTCCTTTTGGCCTAGTGGTAAGCGTTTTGATTCTAACATGACGATGCTTGAAGATAAACCGAGCTAGAGAGGTAGAGTTTGAAGAGAGAGAAAATATGTATATGTATGTATGTATGTATGCATGCATGTATGTATGTGTGTGTAATGTATACAAGCACGTAAGAACTTAACTAAATGCCCGTTAGAAGCGTAAGTACTAAACAATCGGATCATATAAATAAATTCACTAAACCCATAATTGTGTGTATCTTAATTCAAGGTGTTTCATTATTTTAAAAGATGAGTGTAATATAATTGATAAATTTGTAGGTGCATATATAAATACATATCAGATGATGAAAGGATCATGAAAATAGACAACGTACAGTGGATCTCGGAGATAGAGAAGGCGAAGACGGTGAAGGGCGACGATGGTAGAGGCTGTGAGTGGCGGAGAAGGCAGAAGCGGTGAAGGGCGGAGGAGGCGAAGACGGTGAAGGGCATCAGTGGCAGAGGCAGAGATGAAAAAGGGCGACGACGAAGACGGTGAAGGGCTGTGATGGTGGAGACAAAGAAGAGTGACAGCGGAGACGGGAATTGGTGACGACGACAGAGATCGGGAAGGGCTGTGATGACAGAGACGAGGAAGGGCAAGGGTAGAGACGGGGAAGGGTGATGGCGGCAGGGCGAGGAAGGGTAACGATGGAGACGGGGAAGGGTGACAGCAAAGACGGAGAAGGGTGACAACGGCAAAGCCGGAGACGAAAAGGGGGACGATAACAAACGCAGAGACGGTAAAGAACGACGGTTTAGGCGGTGGTGGAGGTCGACGATGGTGATGCCAGTGACGGTTATTGCGGTGGCCTATTAGGGCAGCAACAACGACGAGAGTGAAATGTTGGTTGTGTGATGAAGGTGACAACGGATTGTTGGTTTGATAGGTCTTAATTTTGAAATCTCACATATAAAGGATTTAGAAATACCGTCCATCCCTAAGGATTTTGAAATTCTACATCTATAGAACTTGAAATACAAATTCTACGAAATCTCACAAACAAAACACGCCCTTAAAGGGTACATCAATGAGTATCAAATAAATATTTAGTAGTTCTAAAGATTTTGAGAAATGATTTTTATGAACAATTATTTTAAGGGTTGAGAGAGATTATATATTTTTAATGTTATTGTTCAATTAGATAAATCAATGTAATTAGTTATGCATATTATTTTGGGTAGATTACATGAATATATAATAAATTTTGTGTTAGTTACTATTGTATATAATTACATTTTTTCCTTAAAAACAATATCAACAAATTTCATAATATTTTCATTATATGCAAGCAAAATTTGTCTATGTTTTATTTTTAGTTAACATTGTATATAATAAATTTTACTATAATTCTCATTGTATATAATAATTTGAATACAAAAGTAGGATTATTAATGTTAATTGTATTATTTATCAAAAAAAGTTTTTTATATACAATAGTAACTAAAAGAAAGTTAATTGTATTTTTATGTAATTTATTATATTATTTAAAGCGTACGTAAATTAAAATGGATAATTAGTTAGAAGATTACTTTATGGAACTAATCTTTTAGATATGGAATTAACTAATTTTAATTAGACATAGAAATAAAAACTCATATACGAATAATGTTTTTATGGATCGTCTTGTTGATCTTTTGTATGTGTGAAATTGATGGTGTTTGGTAAGAGCAAAGAGAGTGGTCATCCCTCAAGGTGACCTAGTGTTTCAAGGTTCGGAACACTACTCAGGTGGTTGGAGGTTAGATGTGGTCTGATGTAAGGGAAGTAAGGAGTGAGAAATGAAGGAGAATGGTGATATAGTTTTTAATACAAAATATGAGTGGAAGATTAAATGGATGAAAGTTGCCTACTTTAAAGAGATGGAAAAAACTGAGTAATGTGATATTAATATGATAAAAGATGTGAATGGTGAAGGTGAACCATTCCTTTCACACTAACGGTGGCGGGGAGGTGACAGTAAGATGGTGTACATTGTAATAGTGGTGACGATGACGTTTGTAAGTGGAGGTTGTTACGACAGTTTGTAGATTGGTGGATGTGTGTTTTAAATTAACCACCAAATTACAAAAAATACTAATACGAATAGAAGAATTTTATTTTCTCTTATTAATTTTTTTACTTCATCTATTCACGTCTTTTTGCAATATCAACGCCACATCCACCAATCTACTAACTCCCGCTAATTTAGAAAGATTTAATAAAAGAAAATAGAAATTTATTTTTATGACTAAATTCGATTTTTATTTGTATTAATAAATCCTATTTTTATTCAATGTGAAAGCCACACACACACACACATATATATATATATATATATATAAACATTCTTATTTGGAATCGCGTGAACTAATCTTGACCCTTAATGAAAATAAATCAATGGTTAATAATAGAGAGGGTTCATTATAGCTCATTAATGACTCATTAACTATTTCGGGAAAATTAAGTCTCATTAAATGATGACTAATCCACCATGACGCAATTAACGATTGGATAAATATAGAAATAACCAAAATACTCTTATATTAGTGGTGATTATAAATGGTTTCTACAGTTCTCGCATTAAGAACGATTTTCAAATGAACTTCATATAAATAGGGGAACGTTCAAATAGGAATTATTTTTTGTATGAGAACCAATCTTGTCCTTGATTAAAATAAATCAATAGCTAAGAATTCTAATAGCTCATTGATGAAGTATTTTGTGAAAGTTAAGTTAATTTAATATGACTCGATCATTCATCCGAATGTAATTTCATAATTGGGTAAATATATAAATTACCAAAATAGCACTATTAATGTGTGATTAATTGTATTACAAAAATTTATATATGAAAAACAGTTTTATCTGTCAAATTAATAACACATCTACTTCATAAAATCAATAACACATGATAAGAAAATGATAAAGGTTAACACGTTAAAGCATCATGTGAATAAAAGTTTATGATAAGATTATTATGCAAATTTTAAGAACTTAACTTTTATGTAATGATAAGACCGATTGTTATGACTTTACTAATGAATGTCTGAATGTTATGAATATCATCACTAACCGTCAAATCATTACTTATTTTCATTAAATTTTTAATTATTAACGTAAAAAAATAATTTATAAAATAATATATTTCTTAAAATACTACATTAAAAACCTAATATTATATTAAAAATAAATTAGTATAACATACCCAAAATATTACATTAAAACTAAATAATTAACCTAGAATATTACATTAAACTAAATAAAATAAACTGAAATAATACATTAAAACTAAACAAACTAAAACTCATATGAAAAAGACTTCGTGTCACTCACGTAACTGGACGATGACGAGTTGGGAGTGATTCTCTCACTCATCGATATTTATGTAAGTAAATTAGATGTCGATCTGACAAACCTACTCGCGAGACAAATGAGTGAGTAGAAGTCCATATCCCACCTCAGGTGTCTTCGTCTTATGATGTTAAACGGGGTACAACATAACAAGCCTTAAAATTTGTGGAACCTTCAATGTAGGATCATCTTAAATGCCTATACATCCTAACTGGTAACCTCAAGATAGTTGAATTGGTATATCCAGCCACCACGGTAATGGGGAAACGTGTGAAATTGAATTTCACCCTTAGTAAACGTTCACGATGATATGTGTTGGACGATAAGCCATGAGTGTAAGAAGAATGAGGGATGTGTTGATATATATATATATATATACTGAAATATTACGTTGCCCTTTTTTAAAGTTGTAAATAAAAGGAAAATGGAACATGAAGCTCGTCATTAAGACAACGAGCCTCGATGATGATGATGAGGAGGGAAGTATCAATCGACGAGGTGATGACGGTGGTTTTAATGTATGAGGAGCTAATTTTGACCACTACGTGTGTTGTGGTCTAAGTAGAATGAAATTGATGACATACTTATTTACTCAAAGAATCCAGTGGACCATGAAAAACATCCCATAGAAGTTTTAGAAATATTGAGAAGAGAACAATTATATGTTAAGTTTTCTAAATGTGAATTTTGGATTCAAGAAGTGCAATTTCTGGGTCATCTAATCAACCAAGGTAGAATCAAAGTAGATCTTGCAAAAGTAGATGTTGTGATGAAATTGGAACCACCAAAGAACCCTACAAAGATCAGAAGCTTTCTAGGATTGACAAGTTATTACCGGAGGTTCATTCGGAATTTCTCAAAGACTGTCATCCCTTTAACCCAACTATCCAAAAAGAATGCTGAGTTTGAATGGGGAAGTACAGACCGCTTTCTCAACTCTTAAAAAGAAGTTATGTGAAGCACCAGTTCTTGCACTACCTGAAGGGATTGAAGACATGGTGATATTTTGTGATGCCTCTTATCATGGGTTGGGTTGTGTATTAATACAGAAATGCAAGGTTATTGCTTATGCTTCCTAACAATCGAAACCACATGAAAGCAATTATCCAACTCATGACTTGTAGTTAGTAGCATTAGTCTTTGTACTTATAATATGGAGGCACAACTTTTACGGTGTGAAGTTTACTATTTATACTCATCATAAAAGTTTAAAATATTTTGTGGTCAGAAAAACCTCAATATGGGGCAGAGGTGTTGGTTAGAACTGCTGAAAGACCATAACTGTGAGATACTGTATCATCCTGAAAA
The DNA here is from genome assembly GCA_038502395.1 of Dittrichia graveolens. Taxonomy (NCBI): domain Eukaryota; kingdom Viridiplantae; phylum Streptophyta; class Magnoliopsida; order Asterales; family Asteraceae; genus Dittrichia; species Dittrichia graveolens. Next base: position 2,838,740 of record JARJIL010000006.1, on the reverse strand, counting down.
GGCTAATGTTGTAGCGGATGCTTTAAGCAAGAAATCAGGATCAGTGCTTATGAAGAATCGATCATTAAGGATGACTGTAACAACACCCTTAATGGATGTGATAAAAGCGGCTCAATTAGAGGCAATCAAAGTTGAAAATCATAACAAAGAGCGAATCAATGGGCAGGTGGCCAATCTTGTTAAATACAGTCATGATGTGTGGACCCGTTATGGTCGTATATGGGTACCTGGTTATGGAGATGCTAGACAGACTTTGTTAAACGAAGCTCATAAATCTAGATTATGTTAGGATCACAACCAGGGAAACGATATTGTCTACTTTGAGTTGCCCCTCACGGCTTTAAAACGCGTCATATGGTAGGAGTAAGATTCCCTCTCCTTATAAAGAGGAAGAATCCCCCTTACCTCACCAAATTAGGGTGCTCCTATATTGCTACAAGAGCGGTGGTTTAAGAGTCACGGATTTGACTGACTCGAGGGAACAATGAGCCCTATAAACCCAACATCCCTCCCCACATTGGTGCGGCCCCTAGCTCTAATACCAATTGTTAGGATCGCAACCAGGGAACCGACTAACGATATTGTCCGCTTTGGGTTGCCTCTCACGACTTTAAAACGCGTCATATGGTATGAGTAAGATCCCTCTCCTTACAAGGAGGAAGAATCCCCCTTGCCTCACCAATATGGGATGCTTTTTGTAACATCCTCAAATTGGGCCTATTAGTGCGCTTCATTTGGTACGTGTATTAATTGAAAAGAATTAAATTAAGAATATGTGTTAAGTGTTTTAAAGAAATAAGTTATTGGTAGATTAAAATGGGAATTTAAAAATAATAAAGAAAATAGAAAGTAATGATTAAAAATTAAATGGTTTCAAACGAGGTTTCCAAAAATATTCTCGTTACTCGAAATGGGTATTCGTGCGTTAAATTGTGTGTTGAAAAAGAGGAACAAAATACCCCTTGTGGATAAGTGAGAACTAATATTAGTCCTCAAACTCTATCCTCTGTACACACACACTTTCACACACTACACACACTATAATCTTGCCTCTTTCTCTTTTGAAGAAGAAGAACTAATCTAAGATTCAAATCAAGGGCTGGAACAAACAAGAATTCAAGCTTGAATCTGCTGTTAATCTTTGCTATCATCATCTCTTAGATTCTTGTAAGTTATTCCTTAAGTTCTTCCAAGTTCTATCAAAGTCCAAGTTTAGGTCCAAATGGGTTTATGTTCAAATTGGCTTCAATCTTTGAAGTTAATTGTTCTAAGTTGTTTCTAATCCAATTCCAGATGTTTAGAAATCAGTTGGTGTAATTGTATTGCTGTTTATGATTGAATTGGGTGATTTTGTGAAAATGGGTCAAATAATGAAATTGAGTCCCAAATCTGCTATATGTTGTTAAAGTGCATAAAGTTAGTGTTTTTAGATTGTTTTTACAGTGTTAGTTCATATGTGAATGAAAGGGAACATCTGGAAATGGTTAGAAATGAGTTTGGAGTAATTTGGAATGGTAAACAGCAAGTTCTGGTCGAACCTACTGCTGTGTGTCAAAGGGCACGGGCGTACCCTTCAAGATCCAACCGTGCCCTAGGGCGTACCCGGGTAGGCACTGGCGTACCTCGAAAAGGTACGGGCGTGCCTAACCCTAGAAGGCCCGGGGGAGTGTCTTTGGTCATGGGGCGTACCTGTGACCAGGGTACGGGGCGTGCCCCTTGAGTCACGGGCGTGCCTTGCCCTGTGACAGTTCTGTTTTACAGCTTATCTGATATGTAAAATCTGTAATTAGGTATTCCAACTGTACAAGGAGTGCCACCACTGTAGTTTGCCTAATACTAGCCTATAAGGTGAGTATTGACTTTCATGAGATCAGTAAAGGGAGATTTAATTGGTAAATGCACTACATGGTTATTGTATGCTAAATATGGTACACACGGAAGTTATATGTATGTAAGTTTGCAAAGCCATGATTATCTGATATGTGAACATGTATTTATTACATGTGCATAAATATGTTGATTAATACTAGTTATCTGTAAAAGCATGCATGCAATTGTTCCTGAAAAGGATTTCTGATGAGCTATGTGTATGTCCGGACAGTTTCTTGATTGAGGTCAGCTTCGGCTGGGTCCAGAGCCTTTAGGCGTAATGTTTCTGGACTAACGGTACTCGAGTGCCGTTCCTTAGAGTACTTGGGAGGTGATTGCCTTAACTGGCTAGCCTATGATTCTTGGTTCCAAAACGAGCTTGGTGATTCACTTATGTGATGAGACCGGCAAGGGATGGTAGTGTTTGATTCCCCCGGTGGTAGTGGTTTGAGCTGGATTTGCAACCCGGAAATATAATACACTCGCTGGACATGTCAACACTCCGCAATGTGATAGGATAGCATTGTTTGCTAATTCTTGATATGTATATGACTTGCTTTATTGCTTTTCATGCTTGTTAGTACTCACTAGCTATTTTATATAGCTAATCCCGTTGATGTTATCTTTTTACAGATAGGAAGTAGGTATGCCTAGTGAGATGTGATTCTCTGCTGGGAATTGTATATATCTTTTGGCAAGGAACACTGTATATGGTACAATGTGTACAATGGTCGGTCGATAATGTAGTAACACTGATACAATGTGATTTGGCACTATTTTTGTTATGTAAATATAATCGCCAAATCATTATGGTTTTAACTCTGTAATAACTAATAGGTTTGTATGTTTGATATAAACATTTCCGCTGCGTTGTTTTAAATTACTAGCTAGTTAATCAATCAGGTAAACCCTTTTGTTACAAACCTAACCACGTAGTTTAAAAGCTTAAATTTACACGGTTTTTGGCAATAGCCGAGGCAGTGTTACACTTTTACATTGTTACAGGAGTGGTGGGTTTAAGAGTCGCGGATTTGACCAGCTCGAAAGAACGATGAGCCCCATAAACCCAACAGATTCTCTATTCACCCAGGAGCTACCAAAATGTGTAAAGACCCGAGAGTAGATTATTGATGTCCAGGTATGAAACAAGATGTAGCAAAACATGTGGAAAAATGACTAACGTGTTTACAAGTGAAAGCTGAACATAAGAAACCCCATTGGAAGTTACAGCCCTTGGAGATACCAGTCTGGAAATGAGAGAATACTACTATGGACCTGATTACCAAATTACCCAAAACCTCAAGAGGTTATGATGCTATATGGGTGATTGTAGACAAGTTAACAAAAAGTGCACATTTCATTCCCATCAAAGAGACTTATCCTTTAGAAAGACTGGCAGATGTATATGTGAAAGAAATTGTGTCTCGTCATGGTGTACCAACTTCTATCGTGTCAGACAAAGATACACAGTTTACTTTTAGATTCTGGAACAAGTTTCACGGAGACCTAGAAACTAAGCTTTATCTCAGTACAACCTATCATCCCTAAAGCAATGGTCATAATGAAAGAACCATTCAAACGCTTGAAGACATGCTACGTGCGCGTGTTATTGACTAGCAGAGTTGTTATACAACTACAATCATTCTAGTATCGGGATGCCACCATATGAAATGTTATATGGTAGAAAATGTTGAACTCATGTGTGTTGGAGTGAGGTAGGCCAAAAAGAGTTGGGTAGTACAGAAGTGGTACAACGAACAACAGAACATATCCAGCAGATATGAGACATATTATTAGCTGCTCAGAGTAGCCAAAAGAGCTATGTAGATAAACGGAGGTCACCACTTGATTTCCAGGTGGGGAACTACGTATCATTGAAAGTGTCTCCCTAGAAAGGCGTGATAGGATTTAGAAAGAGAGGAAAAATTGGTCCGAGATTTCACGTGTGAGAAAAGTTGCTTACAGACTGGATATGCTAGAAGAATTGTCTCAAATTCATAACACCTTCCATGTATCACATCTCAGAAAGTGTTTAACAGACGAGTTTGCATATGTACCATTGGAAGATATAAGTACTAACAATAAACTGAACTAAGTGGAGCAACCTATAGCAATACTAGAGAGGAAGGTCAAAACCCTACGCAACAAACAAATTCGACTGATCAAGGTCTAATAGAAACATAGAAAGGGGTTAGACTATACATAGGGACCTAAACAAGAAATGATACGTGATTATCTAGAACTCTTCAGCAGTTGATTTCGGAGACGAAATCATTTCTAGTGGGGATGAGCTGTAACACCGAAGGTTCGATTATCCTTAATTAAATATTAATTAGTAAGTGTTACACATATTATGAGCTGACTATATAAGATTAGAGGTGTTTATAAAACTTGAGGGGTTAAAACTGTCAAAATAAAAGTTAATTGGTTAAGGGACCAATTATGAAGTTATGTCATAGTATTAGATATATGCAAATTTCCTTCAAATACTCAAAACATATACAGACATACATACATACGTGATAGTATAGCTGCCATATTTCCACTTCTAGTTTTGATCAAGAAATCAACAAGATTAACATCATAATATCATCATCTCAATCCACATAAGCTCAAGGTATGATTACTTTGTTTAGAATTCAAGTACAAATGGGTCAAAATTGATTCAAATGGTTGAATAAATGATCATTGTGTGTAAATTATGTTTTGGGTGGTGTAGGAAAAACACCCCTAAACTGTTAAACTCGACTTTGGGTCAAATTTGGATCCAAAACAGCGTCTGTGTAGGAACACAGTCTGCTAAATCGGTAGCTACACGACCTGTGTAGCTTTGGGCAGGCCGTGTAGCTTAGCTAGTGTATATGGACACGGCTCGTGTAGAGGTACACAACTCGTGTAGTGACCTAGGGCGGTGTCAGGCTCGTGTATAGGAACACGGCCCGTGTAGTAGCTTTTGTCAACACTTGCCACATGCCATGTGTGGTCGTGTAGTATACAGGATACACGGCCCGTGTAGGCCCCTACAACAAATCAGTATGTGCAGTTTGTAACATTTTGTTATTTTAAATATATAGGGAGGTGATTGGATACCTTAACAAGTTACTTACGCTGTTACTTACATTAACCGGTTATAAGGTGAGTTTACTAGACTATTATTCATATCTACCGCTTGTGTGTTATCATATTGGAATATAATATTAATCATATGTGTTGAATAGCATACTGCTATGTCTAGTAGGGTTCAAATGTGGTGCAGTACTGTGACCTATGATTCCTGCCCTGGGTCTAGAACTAGATGCTGGCATAACTTTCCTATTATATGTGTGATATCTCTATGTGATCTTATACATGTGTTTAAATGATTTACAGTTTGACATACTCATTAAGCTCTCGTAGTTTATCAGATACTATTTTAAATGTTTTGTAGGATGTAACAAGGGCAAGGGCAAGGGCAAGGGCAAAACTTCTGTCTGACTACAGTTATACAAATCTTTTGAAAAACCTTATGTGTAATTGTATGTGTATGTCTTTTGAAAAACTTCTGTAATATATTAAATTTCAGTACCATATGTGTATGTGTCTTTTGAATAAATACAATTTTAAATATTTTACGTTTCCGCTTTCCTTGTAAAGATATATATGTGAATATTGTAAATGGTATTTTATACATAATATCGGTTTTATAGATTGAAGCGTAACATAACTCGAGCCCAAATGGATTGTTTTTCAGTACGCAAGACAATAAAAAGAGGTTTAAAGCCTTGATACTACCCAAATACCCAACCCCAATCCCCCTAACCGAAATTGTTTGATATGATAGACACCTTACACGTACTTACAAAATGGCATTGGTTTGGAAATGCAAATTCAGCCTTGGGCATGCATGCATGCGGAGCTATATATATATATAGCTAGACAGAAATTAACATGTAGCTAATTAATTGAATGTAAGGTGTACGTGATTCAATTCAACAAGCATATATGCATAGACAAATTACATCATATCAAGTTTCATGGCTATCACTTAGATACAAATCACACCCCATTAGAGAAAGAAACATATATATATATATATATATATATATATATATATGGGAAGGTTCGAACGAGAACTGTTTTTCATATGAGAACTACGAGAACCAATCTTGGTCATTCAAGTAATAAGTGAAATTCATGGATGAAGAGCGTGAGAAGATTGAGTGTGACAAGGTGCATGTAAGGAATTAATGAGTGAACAATCCAATCGAAGGAGTTCCCTAGCTAGCTAGTTCTTCCCATATATATGTGTATTGCATGCATGCATGCATGGTCTACTTCAATATTCCATACCTAACCCTATCCGATATATAGATATTATGATTATGATTCTTCTTCTTATTATAACTTTATATCTCATAATTACCATTCAAATGGAGTACTTCATAAAATTTTGAGCAACAACCATTTATGCGCCCACCACAAAATGTTGGGAGACTCATCAAATTAAATCAACCTTTCTAATTCTTCCAAGTTGTTTCTTGAGATTCCAGTCACAATATCTCTATTTGTCACATTCATTTAACCATTGACTGGAGAGGGAGCTACAAATATAAAACATTGGTGCATATATATATGTTCAAACCTTCGCACCAATGCTTGAATGGGTTATGATCAACAAACTGCTTTCTTTTATCACTTACACTTATATGTTTTTCAGATATGATAGATAAATCAAGGTTTTTCTTCAACCTTATTTAGTAAAATATATATGATGGTCACAGCGTACAAGAAATTTGACATGTACGTCCGTCCACAACTTCAAAGAATGATATATATTAGATTTAACGGTCGCAATTCATGGTTGGGTAATAAATAAAATAAGGGGCCAAATATATATATATATATATATATATATATATTCGATTTCTTGTTCTATCTTTCCTTTACTACTTTATTTATTACTCACAATAATTTATATTTTTGTTGAAATTTTTTAAGTTATATGTTAAGTACTTATACCTCACAGATCTTTTTTGTTAGATATTTTTGAGTTGACAATTAATGAGTATGACTAAACAAACTTTGAGTTGCACGTGTACTAAAGTTGTAAACGAACCAAACAAACATGAATAAGACTTGTTTGTGTTCGTTCGTTAACTTTAGGTGAACAAAAAAACAAACACGAACAGATAAACGAACGAATATTTGTGTTTATGTTCGTTCGTTTAAATTTAGCCGAACATAAACGAACAAAAACATCTACAAATATAATACAAACATAACATTATTAAATATATACATACACTATGTGTATATATATATGTGTGTGTGTGTGAAAGAGAGTGTGTATGTATATATATCTATGTACACACACACACACATATATATATATATATACTAGCATCATACCCGCGTAATGCTGCGGCGGCAAATAGTTTTTGGTTTATAATATGTCGCTTTCAAAAATATAATAATATATTATTCGTGCGATTTAATGTTACGAAAAAGTTTTATACAACAACATTTCCATTTTTTTTTCAAATTTACTTTTATTTACATTTAACTATTTTATTAATTTTAAAAATAAATTCTAAAAGACAATAAAATAAGAAAAAAGATTTATATTGATGAAATAAAAAGAAGAGTTAATAAGATTTTAAAAATTATGTTGATATTAGTGGATAATTATGTTAGTATGAGAGAATATATTTTGAATAAAAAGTTAAAATAGATTAGGAGAGAATAAAATAGTTAAAGATTGAGTGGATGTGATTAAATTAGATTAAATGAAAGGTCAAGATTTTATATTGATTAAATTTTAAGAAGTCTTAAAATTTAAGAGCAGAGAGAATGTTAAATGCTTTATATAGTAATATATATATATATATATATATATATATTCATACTTATAAACGAACATAAACAATTATTTTTATTCATGTTCATTTGTTTATTAAATAAACGAACATAAACGAACTTCCCGTCAAACAGTTTAAGAACGGTACGTTCAACGAATGTTCGATTCGTTAACAACCCTAACGTGCACATATGCATGTAGGTGTACATGTGCATGTGCGTATATGCACGAGATACACACGTGCACGGTGCATATATGCACCTAGGCGCACCTGTACTAAAACAAAACCTAGTAGTATGAATAGGTTATGCCCAAATGCACCGTGTATATGTAACTTTACTGTCTGTGCTGAAAAAAATCTACTGTAATATGCACATATGCATCTATCCACACTTGTGCCGGAAAAAAACGAGTGGTACGTGCACATATGAGCGTATCTAATGTTGTGTTGGAAAAAAACCCTACAAAAAAGATTTTTTTTTCTTTGAAAAATAAGTAAGTGGTACGCTACATGTGCATATGCATATCTGCACACGTGCATGGTGCATAAATGGACCTAGATGCACCTATGCAGTATGAACAGGTGGTGCACATTTGCATCCGTGCTTGAAAAAAATCAAGTGTTATGTGCACATGTGCATACATCTCATGTTGTAGTAGAGAAAAAAATCTGACAAAAACGAATTTTTTTTCTTTGAAAAAGCATACTATATGAATGTCATATTAAAATGAATATTTTTTTTGTTAATTTGGTATAATTTTCGTATTTTAATACTTTTGTGTTTGATAGATATTTTAGTTTTAAGAAAGTGAGGTAAGTGGTCTCCCATTTATTTAAGCAATTTGTCTAAATACCCTCCAATATTTTTGGAAATGGGAAATGACGGATATTTTAAGGACCGTTTCTATTGAATCCTCACCATATATATATATATATATAATGAAAAGTTTATTTGAGAACCGTTTTTATTGCGAAACCGCGAGAACCAATCTTAGTCGTCCAATCTCCTCCTTCAATTGAATTGCACATCCATGAATTCCTTACATGCACCCTGCTACACTCAATCTCCTCACGCTCTTTATCCAAGAATTCCATTATCCAAAATGAACAGCTAAGATTGATTCTCACGGTTCTCGCCATAAAAACGGTTCTCAAATGAACCCATAACTACAATTAATTGATTATGTTTGGATAACCATGCGTAATTGCTTTTCTAACAGCTAAACATACACTTACCTAATTTTACACCATATTTTAACTATCATGACTTGAACCCATAACTTTAAAATTGAAAATCACATTTTCCAAACTTTAATATCTTAGAACAAGACCCTTTGGTGCATGGAGTTAGTACTATCATGACTCATCGCACTTTTGGAATTTCCTTTTTTGTGTATGGTGCACGAATAATTAATAACCAAGACTTCCATTGATCGATGAATTATAGATAAAGCAAATAGTAGGGATGATAAAGAGAAAGATTACAGGTCGTACTTATATTAGGCAAGAAGAACTTAATTACCTCACAAGGTTCTAACGTTTGCCCTTTAATTATAGCCGGCACAGTGATATCCGGCCTGATTATTATTTACATTACTTATTTTATTTTTATATGATATGATATAGGTAATTTTAATTAACGATATAAATGTGTTTTAAGAAATCAAAGTTCTTTCAGTTTTTGTATTTGCTCTTTGGCGCCTCTCTTCTAATCTTCCATCGAGAGATCGACTGACCTCGATCTCTATTCTCTCATTCTCTCGACTCCGTCTCTCCGAAATAGCCGACCAACAACTACTTTGTCTAGAATGTTATATAATTGTTTTCTATAACTTGTGGCCAAATCCTAATGTGACGGGGATCCCACGGAGAACATTTACCGTTTAACTTTATATGGGTATCCCTGCGGTGAAAATTACCTATTTACTTACCTGTTTACATTAAATGGAGATACCTGTTTCCTCGCTATTTTTCCCGGTTATCCGACGGGGATCCCTGTTTAAATCCCCGTGGTTTTTTAAGTGAGGACGGGGACGGTTTTCTTAAACAAGGACAAGAGACCAATCCACAGTCAGTTGTCATTGCTATTCACTCGATCGACATGTTTAGGCTAAGTCCACAGCAAAATACAGAGAAGTTAATGAAACAAATCATTGGTAACAAAAATGAGAGCTCCAAAGGTGTATTTATAGGCCTAAAACAAGAGGTATATGTCATGCATGGGATATGTGAGTATATATGATTTTATTAGGTTAAGATTATTTCATGTTGTAGTCAAACATGACTAATCTATCAATTAGAGTGTGACCTATAAAGAAACTCGTTCTTGACTTAAAATAAGAGATTCATTCTCGTTTTTGTGAGAGAACATGATGTGTTATGTTTGATCACAGCATGAGAGGATGTTAACCCGATTTTATTCCATATCTTATTGAAGCTAACATGAAATTTGAATTCCACTGCACAATATTGTTGAGCCCTACAATTTGAATTCCACGCTCGTCGAGCGGAGTCCCACAGTCCCCGATTATGGCAATGATGTCGATCTTTGCAGCATGCAATGGGACTCTACAACATAACAAGCAGTGCGGTTCCAAGTGGTAGCTTTTAACACGGATCTAGACTTTTAGGTACGTAGATCTTAATTAATTAACGAAGCATCGGCGTTATGTGACCATGATAAAAAAAAATTAATTATGAAATAAAAATATGGAAGTAGTTACATGCAGGAATTGTGAAGCCATCAATTCCCATCCACATCTTTTTCATGCATATATATTAATTGTGTCCAAAAAGACCTCCAGAAAGATGTAAACAGAACACCTTTGATCTTAATTTAGGACTTGGTGGTGTCAAAATCATACAAACAAACAAAGGGACTGTTTGTCACACTATATATATATATATATATATATATATATATATATATATATATATATATAGGAGTTCTAACTTTTTGTGGAATTCGATCATAATTATCTTTCTTCTACAACGACTTAACCTAGCGCATCCACATTCACATAATTGTGAAGCAGAAGGTTCCCAATATGTAAGTTTATTATAATTATTTTTAGGTGAGACAAAAAGAATTAATTTGCTATTTTATTGCTATAGCAGATGTAGGGATTGGGCAAGCAGGGTAGAGAGCTGTCATCTACTAAAATCAATCTATAAGCCATAGATTGATAGTTTTTAACCAAAATCAGAATAGCTAAGCAATAGCAATCAAACTAAATATAGTAAACACTTCATGAAAGCTATCTTCTCCTTGGTTTTTACTTCAAATGAGTCCCCATTACTTTAGAAAATCAAAACCACTCCTCCCATTTTGACGAAGTCATTCTTTTGCACCTTCCTTTTAACCAGAAAAATAAATATAGCTGTGAAATTAAGACAACTTCCTCTACGTCCCTTAGTCTATCATTGAAGATAAGTCATTCCGAAATTGTTGCAGAACCACTATGGCCCTTGTTTGAAGACTAAGTCATTACTCCAGTAAATCGGAACCACTACATCCCTTTCTCTATGTTCAAAGAGTATCTAGTTAATTGTTCACTTAATGAGATACTAAAACCCGCACGTTGCTGAGGGCCGGGTTTTGAGGTGAACAATATTCAAACATATATATTTAAAATATAGTGGCAAGTTTAAACATTTAAGATAGTAATACCCCATTTGATTCGAATTGATATCCATTCAGGTTTCATTTTTTCATATTACTTTGGAAATAAACACTTAGTATTATTAAGAGAAAATTGTCAAAAAAAAGTATCCTAAATATAAAAAATTACCAATAAAGATAACGTCCAATTTTTTTGGCCGAGAAAGGATTATAAATTTCAATTTGTAACAAAAAATGTATAAATTTCACACATTATACCCTTTTTTGTTACAAATTGAAATTTATAATCCTTACTTGGCCCAAAAAATTGGACATTATCTTTATTGGCAAATTTTGATATTTAGATTTCCTTTATAGGCAATTTGCCCTATTATTAATGGTCATAACTCAATCAAGGTGTTAACGAAGAAAAATAAAGAAGAGTTTAGTTTATGAAAATGTATCAAAATTGTTACCTGTTGCTATTATTTCACTACAACACAACACCCACTTTTGTGTCGGACAAATCCGTGAAAAATCCGTGGGAAATCCGTTTCTGATGCCTGATTTTCTTGTAGTGTTTATACCGAACTTTTAAAACTATCATTTAACATACTGAACTTTTAAAACTTATCGAACCTGCTATAGAAGGCCACATGCTACGTGGCATCGTTTTCACTTATATATGATGATGACGTCGCGATGACTTGTCTGGTGATGTGTTTTTTACTTGCTATGACATAATTCAAAAGAGAATTAATATTATCTTATTAATCTTCAATGGAAGGCTCACTCCTTCCTCGATGAGAACGATAGCCGCATGGATCGTACTTCATATTGTTAAAATAAATGGAAAAAATCAACTTCTCTCCTTGTTTTTTCACCCAGAATTGCTTGTATCTTCACCAAGCCTTTATTAGTTTCCAGGTCTGCTTCTTCTTGACCTCTCTTTGAAAATACCATCTGCTTGTTAAAAATACCTCCGGTTATGCTTCTTCACTAAGATGTTTTCTTGGTGTAAAGATTTTTTATTCTATTAAGGGTTTGATGTCATGAGACTTCATATTGAGATTGTTCATCGGCAAAATGTGGAAGACCACATTTATGCAAGGTATTGTAGTATAGCAAGTTAGAATCGGCTTAAGGGTTTTGATCTCATCTACTTCATCTCCGGTCGTGATAATGACTGAGTTAGGGTTTTCTACAAATTTGTTTCCCTTCGATTCAGTCATCAATATCTATTTCTTTAGATCTATTATGCAAGAATTCATAGGTAACGTGTGGAAATACACAATCAGTTTCTAGATCTATTTTCCTTCGATTCAGTCATATATATAGGGTTTTCTCCGGTCACGATTTCATTTTTAACTAAGCTTTTCATATCCGAGTCTCGATTCTTGTTGATTTTGTTCATATCCAAATATGATTTCTAGTTTGAATGTACGTCCTCTTCTATACTGTTCAGATCTAGATCTACTTTATAGGATTAGTTTGATAGCTATTTTTTTATTTTGATTCTTGGTTTTATGATACTAGATGTGCATTGTATCTATTCTTGGTTAAGCATAGTTGTTCTTGGTTTTAATGATAACACTAATAATTGTTAAAAATATGTTTTGTTGACATGGCATTATATGAGTCAATTCATAATTAGTATAAAAATAAAATATTAAAATTACCTACAACCTGATTAGCAAGTAACTTGATATATTAAATAATAATTTTTGCAATTTGGATTTATCAAATATTATTTTTAAAGTTGGATACATACATTAACAAAATATAATAACTTAAATTCATTTTCAAAATCTAAACCCTAAAGAGAACTCTTATAGAACTATTCTAAAAAAATTTAAATACAATAAATAAACTTTAAAATTATAATACATGAAACATGTTCTTGAATTATATAATATTTTGATAATATTTATATAGAATTGTAGATAAAAATAATATGATCACAGATGTGTGTGTATATATATACCAAACATTGTATGTTAAAAGTTATAATAGATAACAAATAACATACAACATGAAAGTAAACTAATTACTTTAAAATAATAATAAATATAAATATAAAAATCATTGTATTCATGGTATTATGATACAAAACGACGTGATTGTATTTCTTATACAACCTATTGAATATTATTGTTATAATTTGGGCAAATATGAAAATTTTAAATTATGGTGGAAAATAAGGTATGTTAATGTTTAAGTAGCATATATTCAAAATTGTTTCTAATAATTTCGACTCAAACTAAATTCAAAATTGAATATAATTTTTGACCTAAAAAAGTCAAATTTGGATTTTAACTTATACTGAAATAGATGGTTCAAACTTCAAATTTAATAATTAAAATTTTATGTAAATCTATTGCTATGATATTCTAATATATTTTATTCATGTTAATCTTTTATTAATATTAGAAACTTTGTCAATTATTGAAAGGTTCTAGGCATGTTGTGTTTTATTTACAGTTTTACTAATTTTAGTTGTTTAACGTTTTCTTTCTAAGTTTATATAATGTGTTGAAATTCAGTTAGTCAATTATTAATATTCTTTTGTTAGCTTGAAAGAAAAAAGTCCGTCCACCTTTTCTATAATATAGCCTCATAAATAATCGATTGCTATAGGAAAATTCTTTAGACCTTATGTTAATTTCTAAGTTTAAACATTGTTATTTAACAATTCAAGTTCGAATTTTGAGTTGAACCAAAGTCAAAATTCAGTTTTAGGATTTCATTTGCTAATTACATAATTGTGAGATTCATTTTGGTTTGACAAGTTGAGAAAAGTAAACTCGTATGTAAAACTTGAAGAATAGAAAACTTGACTAAAGAACATTTCTAACTTTGGTCCCACTTCACATTTTTATGGTTGACTATAAGTAATATCCGCATTTCTACAAAAATAGGTGACCAAGGTTGTAGCACTCTATCACTCCGTTATGTATTGATATGATCATGTCAATTGTCAAATACGGGTGTTTGGTGCTACTTAAAGTGCTATTAAAAACTATTGTTATGCTACCATAATATATTTTTTTTGACTTTGGGGTCAAAGCTTGTTTAAAAGGTATGTGGATTGTATATGTAGAACAAATTTATTATAATTCAAAGAAGTTTTTCCACATGTCTATATGGCATTTTTAAGTTGTTGAAAAAATGTGTTGAATGCAAAATGAAGTAACAAAAACTATACTTTTTACAAACCGAGGTTTAATAGTGAATGAGTGAAATAATTTATGTATAACATTTATTTGATATACATAATTAAAAAAATTTGTTAAAATAAAATACGTTTAATTAAATAGATATGTAGATGAGAAAAATAAATAGTAGGTTTATAAAAAAATATAAATTATGATGTTGTGCATGACGTTTTAGTTTCATATAAAATGACACTCTTATTTGATATTGGATGTGATATATATATATATATATATATATATATATATATATATATATTTTTGTTTTATAAAAAATATAGTATAAAAATATAATATTTGTTTTTACAGGATATGATGTCTAGTTTTGAAAGGAAAATAAAATAAATAATGTAGGACCATGTTGATATCGGGTTATAATAAAAATAAAATAAAATATATAAAGAGGAATCTTCACCGCTAGAAATAGATTCTAAATGTTGGTAGGAAATGAGACATTAAAAGGCATTGTGGGGGATTGCCAGTCCCCATAGAATGTCCCTTGTCATATTTAATTACTTTTCCTTGACAATTCTGCCCCTCTATTCCCTTTTTAATTACAACCTGTCTACGCGCTATTCTCTAAATTCTAACTAATGCCACAATGAAAATACATCGCATAGCATCGCCTCATACCATATTTACATATGTAAATTCGTATTTATATCTACTATAAAATATTTTAGATTTTCAAGATTACTAACATATATATAAAATAAAATTGTAAAATATATATAGTAATATAAAACGTATTTTGAACATAATTGTTTTCTGTAGAATTTATTAACCATGATTTATTTGTAGGAGTTGAAGATTGTCTCAATAAAAGTCTTTTTGAAGATTATGAAGAGGATTGTTAATTCTTCATAATTGATAGCTATTAAAATAAAGAAGAATCAGGGCACTATGTGTGATGTCGAAGTAAAACAATGTTTATAGAACTAAGATATAAAAGTTTACATAGTTACGATCCTCCAATTAATAAACATCCATATTGGAAAAGTAATTTAAAAATGAAATAATAAGCGGCTAGCATTTCAATTCATACGGTGGTGGTTTTAAACATTTTCAATTGTTTTAAACTAAACTTGTTTTTAACTAATAGATGATGGCATTGGAAAGTTTCTAAACTTAATGTTACTATTTACATATATATTGTTGGATAATAAACATATATTTTACCAAAACTAATTAGCTAGAAATATTGTTTCCATATCCGCTTCACTAAATATCCATGTTCACTCCATATTCGATATTCACTCAATTAACCTTGTCCATATCCATCACAAAATGGATTAGATTGGTTGGATGATGATCATTAGATCGGATGACAATTGTCATCCCTACTTATAACTTACACAAAGCTTATACACAC
This sequence comes from Dittrichia graveolens, assembly GCA_038502395.1. Taxonomy (NCBI): domain Eukaryota; kingdom Viridiplantae; phylum Streptophyta; class Magnoliopsida; order Asterales; family Asteraceae; genus Dittrichia; species Dittrichia graveolens. The sequence goes on along the minus strand of JARJIL010000006.1, from coordinate 2,822,849 downwards.
TCTTGTATTTAGTTTCGTATTACCATAATTAATATCACTCACATTTTTTTATACCTAGATCATAAAATACTCACACTTCTTATACTTTATGTAATTTAATGATTTTTCAAAAATTATTTCTCTCGTCTCTCTTCTCTTTAGATCTCTCTTTCTTCTCTACTCTCTTCTCTCTTTTCCCTCACTTGTGGTATTAGCACATCGTTTGTGCATGGTACTTTAAGTTGGGGAATGATATTTGCTTAAAGTATCGCGTGACACATAGGCGGTACCACTTTTTTGCTTCAACCACTTCGATTACGAGCTGAGTACCGGCTTTAAATTAAGAGGGTGGCGTTCTTTAGACCATCATGCATGCCGCATTACTTTAGTTTTTAAGACTATATATAGTTTATCTTACATTTACACTAAACATGTAACCGGCCTTTTATATATATATATATATTATACTCTTTGGTCGACAATTGATCCCTTTGTTCGTGAGGTGGATGACAATATGACATGACGTTGAATTGGTCCATAATGTGTACCAAGAGTTGATGGTTTATGAGTTGTCACTTTTTGCAACCTCCATAACGCCAACCCACGTTGTATAGTAGCCAAAATTAAGTTAATTTTTCTTCTTTGAGACGTACTCTAGCTAGCTAGCTAGGTGGTTTTATCTTTTAGTTGCCTCCGGCGTTTTTGTATATATTCAGCTATAAGTCTATAACCTTCGGTTACGTTGTTGAGTTAGGAGGTACGTAAGATATATATGTTGTTGGGTTGTTGGGATATGATATCATTTGTTGCATGCTGTACGTACGTTGGAATAAGTAATGTTGAAAATGTTGTCATTGTTAATGTATAAGGCAGGGATGGAAATATATGTGCGTTTTATATATGTATTAGATGAAAACTATATATATATTGTTCGTAAGAACTTTCCAAGGATAGAAATTGAAGACTAGAAGTTCGATTTTATCTTGTAGTTTGATGATCGAGTGGATGCATGGTGGGTATGCATGTATTTTTCCTAAAATGGATCGATATTGATATCCATGCATGGTGATATTGTGAAGAAGTATGAAGTTAAAAATAGAAAGTTGAAAGATCCGAGGTTTTTAATTTTGTGTAAATAGAAGACAAGATCGAATATATGGTGTGAATAATTAGAGAAAGTGTTTTAACATTTAAACTTGTTGCAACCCAGGTGTTTTAATCACTCAATAATCTATTGCATGTTTTAAATTTTAAACTTGTGGGTAAAACACGGTTTAACTCTCAAACATTTTACTCTTAAAAACATTTTAATCCTCAAATTATTTTTTGAAAAACATGTTAAATCCTTAAATTTTAAGAGTTAAACCGTTAATGAATGTAATTAGAGTTTGGTGACTAAAACCATATATTTCCAAACAAGTTTAAGGTTTAAAACGTGTTATAGAAGGTAATGTTGCTTAAACACCATGTTAAAAAAACTTTATAGGTTGAAACGTTCTATTAAAAAGTTAAAAGATTATAAATTGTTTTACAAAATATATAGAAAATGCATGCGTTCATGAATTACTATCAATCAATCGTAGTTTACCGCTTCTTAATTATATTTTATTAAATTATCTTAAGATACAAAATAAAAACGCGCGTTTTATAAGAAGTTATTTTTGAAAATAAATATTTAATTATAATGAAATTAAAAGTTTTCGTCGTGTTTTTCCTTTTAATATATATTTTTTTTTCCCGGGTGGGGGTGGGGGTGGGGGTGGAGGTGGAGTGTGGTAGTTCTATCTCACCACCCTCATGATCCTTGGTTCTTAAATTAAGTCATGCATGACGTGCGACGAGACAGGGGGCTTATATATAATTTATAACTTACTTGTGGTGAGTGGCGACAGAAAGAATAATTAATTATTAATCGTATTATAAAATTGATTAAATCGTTAAAACAAACTACATATTTAATTCGATTGTTTTATTTTAATGATTTCAAATTTAAATAATATGGTTGGTTTTTTTATTTGGTTACCGGAAACCATAACAAAGTCATTATTTTATAACGAAATAAGAGTACGAATAGTTAGTTAAGTCAATATGAAGGTTTATTATTCGTTTTAAAAGTAAACAAGTTTCATTTTTTTTATGGATTTTGCTAAATAGATTTGTGAAGTTATCTTTAATTTTTAAATTTTAGTTCTTGTTTTCTCACAGAATTCAGATAAATAGAACGAATTTGGAATCATATTTCATTTTAATACGGTGTTTGATAATCTTTTTTTCAAAGTATTCACTTTTCTACTGATGTCTGCATTTTTTTATCTCGTGATTCCTTAAGCCAAGTGGATTGAATTGAATTATATTTCTTATGAAATGTTGTAGAAAGATAATTCTACCCATGTTTTAACCTTATTATGTTACATCCACATACCCCACATTGTCGCCGACACACCGCCATCACCAACCACCAGCCGCCCTTGGTCGCCGCCGCCTCTGATAACAGTGTGAGCCTAAGTAAATAACAGTGTGAGCCTAAGTATGTATGATGGTTAAAGTAATTTTACTATTTGACTCTCAAGAGTCTGGTTAGAAAAATTCTATATTTTTTTCCTATTAAATGTTCACGTTCTTTCCTTCTACCCATAGAATGATAACATGTGGAGTCAACTTATTCTCTTTATACATCTCCTTCTCTCTCAACTCGGGTCATACCTTCAAGTTATATCAAGAGGTCAACATTCTCTACTCAAATTACATCAAGAGATCAATTAACCTTCTCGCTTTTGAAACAAAAGAATGACGTACTATTGTTTTAATTTTTGTGTTCTTTTTGCTTTTTTTTAATAGAAAAAACATGATATTTTGTTAATTCATTTAAATGTGATTTAACATGGAACAAACATAAACATAAATGAAATAATAGAAAGTGAGTGCGTTGATATGAATGATAAATAACTATGAAATAATTCCTTGTGTACGTACGTTATCTTGCTGTCATGGATGGATCAATCGAAGCCATACTACACTATTAATTAATATCTGCTAATTAACATTATCATCATCATCATCATCATATATAAATAAATAAATGGCGATGGATGGATGGATCATGATCTTTGGGGAAAATTCTTTGTAGCTAATAGATTGATATATGATGTTTATCCTAATTTTGTGTACCAATAGACAGACGGAGATCGAGTAGTTGTGAATTTAAGTTGAACATTAATATGTAGGGAATTTTCAAGTTGTCATGAAAATCAAGTCCATTAATGAAAATGAGGTCGTTTTAATTTGGTCCAACTTAATTTTGTGGCCAGTACGTTTTGATTAATTTGAATGATATGTATATGAATTTGAAAGAATATATGTTTTAGTTATTAAGTACTGGTCCAACGGACTTTTAATTTTTATATACATACATATATATATATATATATATATAGATTCAGTTTGTATTAATTAACTTAATTTTCAAGTCCATAATGCAACTGTGTCATAAATTAAAAATAAACAGTAAATTTAATTGTATGCTTGTGGATGTGTGAGGGTAATTGTTTCTTTCTGGCGTAGGTATATGTATGTATGTAATGGTTGTTGGTAAATATATGTTTAGGATGGTCAAGATGGGCCAGATGTCGATCTGTTATTTTATTTGCATAAAATAGCAGCACCACAAGTAGTAGATCATTTAGACGTTTCCATATAAATGAACTACTACTACTACATTATTGGAATGGATATATTGGACTTGTATGCAATTTGATGGAATTGACAATACTCTGTTTCTTGGATTGACAGATATTTGGTAGCTAATTAATATTTATCTCTCTTTCCAAGATTGGTTCTTGCAGTTCTCATACGAAAAACAATTCTCGTTTGAACCCTCCTCTATATATATATATATATATATATATATATATATATATATCAATGTTATGGATTTTTAAAAAAATCTTAGTGTTATGGTTATTATTTATATTTATTGGTCCTATTTTGACGTTATTATTTATACTAGAGATTTAGAGCAATTATGCATTTTTCTAATTTTGAGTCTAAATTTTTTTATACACATGTATCTTGTTATTAAGTTTGTATTTCCTATTATGAAAAAGTGTTATTCCCTTTTACAACTTCAACAAATACAGATTACCTTTTACACTTAATATTTTTTACCTTAATTACCTCAAATATTCCGTGGCAACACGCGAAGCTAAAATTCTAGTTATATAACATATAATTAATTTGCTAGATATGATCATATAATCCGTTGATTTTTATCGGGTCAGAGGATAGCTATAGAGCAATCGGTCAAAATTGGGTCGGACGGAATGAATGGGTTTAAAGGGTGGAAATGTAAGTGGTCCAAGAAATAAGAATGTGTGTTTTGAATGCATCAAGTTATTGAAAGGTGTAGAATGAAGTTGAAATTTGTGGGTCACTTTGCGTAAGTGTGCAACGTATAAAGTGGTCCTTGGGAAATAATAGCTAGAGATTTTAATGCATGAAAAGGTGAACAAATTATCCGCTTTATATTTGTATGCTGTTTGTTTCAAATTTTGATTTATTTGATCCTCAGTTGTTAGATGTGTCATTTTAAGTCCCCTGAAATTGTAATTATTCTTTTTTTTATATAAATTGGATCATAAATTATATAGTCTTCTAATATAAATAAAAGACCAATTTCAATAAAATCTTAATTATTCATTTTGATAAAAGTTAAAATTCAATTTTGACTTTTCTTAGTATTCAATTTTGATTTTAATTTAAATCAAAATTATTAAAGATAATTTCATATATATCCTTCTTAAACTCTAAAATATTGTATTTAACCACTTTTATTTATATACTTCATATTTCCCATTTATAATATTTTAAAATATCGTATTTAAACCAAATTATTAGTTTTATCATCCTAAAATATTATATATTCATTTTACATTTTTTTAATTATAATCAATAAATGTTTAACCTTATTACCCTAAATGTAGCAATAATAATCGATAACTTATACAAGAAATATAATAATTCATTTTCATATTATGATACAACGTTTTGGTCATCACGTCTGCACTTCCCTTCACATCGACGTTTCCACATTTGATCCAAGTGTTGACACCGTCTGTCATTATTTTCTAAAATTCTTATTTATTCGCATTTTATAACTATTTATCACATTTTTATTAATCTTTAATATTTACTATTTTTTAAACTAATCCGTGTATCACACATGCATTTAGGGTATGTTCGGCAACGGGCTTATAGGGGATTATAGAGGTTTGAGATTCTAGTTTTCATAATCCTCGGCCCTCTAGCCCCGTTCAGGTGTTATAATTTTGAGGGATTATTAAAAACATAATCTTTTATAAGCCCCCAAAGTAAAAGTCTTATAGTCTCTTTCGTCAAACACACCCTTAATCTAATTATGTTATAAGCAAAGGTTTTAGAACACATCGAATGATCCAAATTCCATTAATAGTATCCTTCCTCTTTTCATCATATAAGAATCTTTTACAATTTTAATTTGTGATTGTATCTATGTGCCTTTATATGCGAACTATACAGAGATATCTATATGCGAACTATATAGATATATCTATCTCGTCAGATGACAAAAGAGTCTTTTGTTGTTGTGTTTTTATTATTATATAAATTAAAAACAGTGGCGTAATATTTGGTTTTGTAGTGTTTTTCGTTCGTATTCTAAACAACAATAACAAGTCTAATAAAACAAGGTTGTTTGGGCCAAGTAATTATGTGTCAAAATCAGTTTATGTCGAAACAGGTCATTAGAATAACATATGAGCTCAGAGTTAAAACACACCGTTTTTAGAAAGGTGATTGTGGTGAGCAGAGTTGGTGGTGGTGGCGACGGCGGGTGATGGGGGTAGGGATTTGATGGTAGTGATGTGCTACTAGTGATGGTGTTGGTGGCGGCAGTTATCAGGGGACGTGTGGTAATGGTGGCGGCACGTGTGGTGACGCCCCTAGTTGATGGTGACGGTGGTTGTCGGTGGTGTTTTCTTAATTATTATAGCATAGGAGTTTTTCTATATTAAAAATATTGTAAAATTATAATAATAATAATAATAATAATAATAATAATAATAATTATTATTATTATTATTATTATTATTATTATTATATTAGATTTTAATTTTATTTATTTTCATCTCAAATAAAAACTCAATGAGGCCTCTCGATATCGTTCCCCACATCCCCCACCTATGTCAGTAAACTTCCTTCGCTTTCCTCCTTGACGAGACACATACGCTCTTTGTATATTGTTACGATCCTACATCGGTTAAAAGTAAATTAAGTTGATAGCTTGTAAGTCTAGGTGTCATCTCCCTTTACAAGCTAGCTTTTAAGGGTGAGTTCTACATTTAGGTTTATAGCATGATACGAGCCTAGTATGAGATAGGGTTCATATCAATATCTAACTTTAATCCTTAATTTCCGATTAGGTTTTAGAATATAATTAAATACATCAAATAAACCGAGATTAATTAATATAAAATTTTGTTTGTTGGATTAATTAGAGGATGTGATCGGTTAATTAGATAGATGATGAATGGAAAACGTAGGTTGGTGTAAAGGAGATTAATTAAATTAAATGTCAGAAGATTAGTATAACTAAAGTATTTATAAAACCAATAACACGTAATTAATTAATAATATAAACATCATTGTAAATTATTTACTACAAGAAAGCCACTATTCCAAGCGTAGGTCGAGTATATTATCTAACCTCAGGCAGGCAGAAAAAAGAGCTACAATAACTTATTCTATTCTATGAAGACAAGAGCTGGTGCTATAATCAGATGTCGGAATAGCAGCTGTGAATGGAATGTGGGATAAAGGATTAGTTCATATATATATATATATATATATATATATATATATATATATATATATATATATATATATATATATATATTGTTTTATAATTGAAACACCAAATAAGTCATTCATATATATTGTGGTGGGGATCTTAATGAGTTGGTTCATCCCCTCTATAACTATGTATGTATCCATTAATTCAAACAAGCTGCACCTTGCCCATACCATGCATCAACCTAGCTTCTATAATTAAGTATTTATTATAATCTATCTATCTTCTATTATGCTTGTAATAAAAATGTATTAGGAGTCATAAATCAAGATCTTTTGCTTTTCGATCTTCATGTACGCTTCATAAGTAACATTATATTTTCACTAGAGTTAAAACCAACCCAAAATATACGTTCTTCGAGTGCGGCTAAACGGGTAGGCTCGTAAATTAGTTAATACAACGTACCAATATACATATTGTTTAATAAAAAGGTTGGGTTAGGATTCACCTGTATAACCCGTTTCCAACTCATTTAAATATATAATTAAAATTTGAACATATTTTACCGTTGGTTTATCCTAATAATTGTGAATTAAAATACTCTATCACTCACATTCTAATAGTTATCATTTATCTTTTGATTATAGTTCAAGTCATAAACAAGTTGACATCATTGTTTAATAGACGTGTTTGGGTTAGAGTTGAGACCGGAACCCAACATGAATAACCACCCCGGCCTTAAATAATATAAAAACACAATTATGTAAAAAAGGGACCTTTCTTCTCTACCCAAAATAATATAAAAATGAGTTACTAGTCAATTAATAGTAACAAAGTGTAGCCCTAAATATTACAGTTTTATAAAATATAAATTACTCTAATGGCCCAATAAACTAAAACTTGAAACTAGCCCAAGACCATTACTACTTGCTCAATATTCAACCCAATATTTTCAGCCCAATCTTTAAGCTGGTATATTACAGATTTACTTTTTAGGGGATATAGTAGAACAAAAAATAGCTACAAATACTACCAATAATAGAAGAATATATTTTCATATATGCATTTTTTTAAACAAACCTACAAATTGCATATCCAGCCTCACTGCCAACACAAGTTCAAACCCTAAAATGCATAACCACATTCAAGTTAATAAAATACAGACAACAAATCAAGCAACATTCAAAAATAAAAATGCACCCCTAGTAAACCAAATAGATTTCATATACTAAGCTAGAAATTTCATAGTATGCCTAAAAATGCATATCCAGTACAAACTAATTTAAACCAAAATCAAAACAAAACTTAGACAAATCCCAATTATCAATACCTACATACAAAGTACAACAAACATTATTAATCTAACTTCAAACTCCTTAAAAAGTTGTGGTATTGCATATCAAAATCTCAAACCTCAAATTTCTTTTACATCCAACAATCAAATGAAGATGTAGATGCACCGAGACCAAGTTAGAAGCACGTGCACTACTGCAAATTTGTTCATAGGGGGTTGCATTTATAATAGGGGGCCGACGTGATCAAAGACCAGAAAAAATTGGATGAAAAATCAGCGTCAACCATAATACAAACGCAAACTTGTCGAACACAAGGAAATCAGTCGCCAGCTAGTTGGTCACGAGGACCTAGAGATTTGTCATGAACTTAAACCATGTAGATCACGTCTAACGCGAAGCATGTGATCTGCTCGCAATGGTGACAGATGATCATGGATGGTCTCAGCAACAGCCAACCATGGAAAATAAATGAGGAAAAGGACGTGAAATACTTATGAAGAGAAAATGTATAGTAAACAAGCATGGGTTGGGGTTTGTGTCTAAATTTAGTCGTTGAATTAGTAGATCTAATGGTCCTGAACTATTCCTTAAGCTCTCTTAATAAGACTGACTATATATCGATCCTTATTCTATATGTATGTGTGTATATAAGTTCATCTGAGAATTGCTCTTAATGCGAGAATCATATGTAACCACTATTAATGACTCATTAATAAGGGTATTTTGGCTATTTATATATTTATCTAATCATGAGTCATTGATGACGATTCGATATTTAATGAAGCTTGATTTTTCTAAAATACCTCTATTTATGAGTCATTAATAAGGCATTAGTATTATAGTCATTGATTTAATTTAATCAAAGACCAAGACCGATTCTCACAATAAGAACGATTCTCAAATAAATCTTCTTATATATATGTATGTATATATATATATATGTGTGTGTGTGTGTGTATAAATATAGTGAGAGGTTCAAATGAGAATGGATATTTAGATGAGAATGAGAGACTTAATGTCATTACTTTATTTGATTTGATCGGATAGTCTACATTTTGACCCTTCATGTTATTTATTATCCAACCATGAATTACGACGGTTATAAATTGCGACTGTTAGATCTAATAGATCAACATCTAATTAATGACTAGGATTTTTTTTTACATTCTCACCTAAATATTCATTCTCACAATAACCATCCCCTATATATATATATATATATATATATATATATATATATATATGTAGCGGTTCAAACAAGAACTGTTTTTCGTACGAGAACTGCGAGAACCATTTCTAGCCAATCAATTAAATTTTAGTCTTTTTTATTTATTTTAAAATAAAAAGGGTACAAGTGTCAATTTACCTTCTCCCTTTCAGTTCTCTTGTCTCTCTAGGTTTTAATCTAGACAATCTCTTTCCTTTCAGCTCTCTTCACTATCACCTGCCCCCCTCCTCTCCCAAGGTTGCCGACCTTCAAGGGCTACCACCCCCGGCAATCTTCACCGGCGACTACCACCTCGGAGATTGCACATATCTGGTGAAAACATACGAAGAGACGATTTGGTGAAAACACCAGCGACCACTGCGACAATTGGATTACCGGTTAACCAAAGTATTGGTTCATAACGTTCATGGACCTTAACCGAAAAAACCGGTTAACCGTGTTTTTTAGGTTCAGCTTTCCTGTTAACCCATTAACCATTTTTAATTACTAAATTTATTTATGAAACAAAAGTTTTCAAAATATTATATTCATATCTCAACTCAAACTAGCCTTAAATGAGAAATTTATAAATTATTATGAATTGTGTTATTTATGTATCAACTAATTATGACATAAGGAAATATTCTGAATAAATACGTAACTAACATAGAGTGAAACTAAGTAAATAAATAGTAAATGATAAGAGTTATAAATCTAGTTAACTTGTAAACTTAAATAATACATATACATATACATATATATATATATATATGCAAATATCTATATTGAAAAATGAAATATAGATATTGACTTTGAGTAACAACTCGTTATGAGTAGATAATTACCATATGTGAATATTGATTAATTTGTTAGTATTAATAAATGTAAAAACTAAAATTTGAATTTTTTAAGTTTCTGTTTTTTAGTTAGCCTTCCATCTCTAAATTCATGAACCGTAACCGAATCGAATAATCAAAATTTTTTTAGGTTCGGTTAACGAACCGAAAAATTAAAATTTTCGGTTTGGTTAACCTAGATTTCGGTACAGTTTACCTGTTTTAGGTTTGGTTTTTCGGTTTCGGATAATTTGAACACCCCTTATACATGTATCTATCTGCACATGTGCATATCTATATCTATGCTACTAGGTGCATCTACGTATATGCACACGTGCATATATCTGCTCATGTACATCTGTCGACTGTCGAGACTTGTATTAAATAAAAACTTATTAATATACACATGTGTACCTGTCGAGACCTGTGCTGAAAAAGAACCAACAAACACGAGTTTTTTTTCTTGAAAAATATAGCAAGATCGGTCTGAAATTAAAAAGCATAATTTTTTCGTTAATTTGGTATAATTTTAACACAATTTCATTTAATAGATATATTAGTTTAAAAAAAGTGTGGGTAATGTCATAATATCCAAATTACCCCTTATTAATTAAAAATAAGTTTGATTTAATTAAGGTTATCCATTAACAACCATTTAATCTAGACTCTCCATCTTTTTTATCAATGGCTATAATTGGTTCTCGTACGAAAAATAGCTCCAATTTGAACCCTCATCTCTCTATATATATATATATATATATATATAGAGAGAGAGAGAGAAGTCAAACGAGAACTGTTTTTTATAGAGAAACTGCGAGAATTATTTATAAGACCACTAATGACTTAGTAATAGTGATGTTTTGATTATTTATATTTTTACTCAACTATGAATTATGTCTAAATAGATCATCATTAATAAACAAAACTTGATTTTCGTGAACACATTACAATCGCTCTTGGTCAAAATCGACACGTGGTAGAGAGGAATTATAGATGAAACGGGGTTTATTAATAATTTACACTACAATAATAGTTAAAATCGAGCTAAAAATATAAAAGGAAGAAATATAGGAAGAAATGCAAAACCTAATCAACTCATATGCTTTTAACTTTTACTTAAATATAATTAAATTATCCAAATTAGTGAATTTAGTAGATAACACAACAAATAATATTAAAGTGATATTCTTTCACATTATTCCACCGTGTTATATTAGTTTTTTCTTCTATTATACCAACAAATATTATTATAATATACTCGTACTCTATGAAACAATCTAACAATCTCCTTTTTATGCGCACACTCACACAAAAAACTCGAAATCACACAACAAATTAAACAACGCAAGAATTGTCACAATAGGACTCTCACGCCGACTATTTGACGTGACACTCTTGATCAACTCTTATTATGCCTCACTTAGGAATCAACTCGACCTCTCTTAGTCAATTATCTAAAAAAAACAATATATGAAACCGAACGCCAAATGAAAAACAATCGGTTACTTTTTTCTTTTTTTGTAAGTATCATACCACTTGATTTGACCGAAATATGTCGGTGTATACATAATCATATTACGTATGTAATATATCGTCATTTTTATTTTCTTTTTTCGGGAAGTTATTTGCTTTAGGATAAATCATAAATGCACTCATTCAAATAGTAAAAGCCAAAAAGCTAGGTGAATTTAATTATATTACACAAATTTACATGATTTCATTATCTCTAATGTTCCATTTAACTCTTTTTTTACATATCCCTTCATGTTTCATTGATATTTATGTCTTCGATCCGCTACCAGCCAGCGGGTGAGGCGCGAATCTAACATGTTACAGAGGAACACCGCCATGGTCCAACCCGACCAGCTTCACTAACCCGACCTTTTTTGTCCTTTTCCCCCATTTTTAAAAAATAGATAGTGTTGAGAGGGTTGATAGTGAGATTAGAAAGATCGAGAAGAAATATGAAAGGAGGGTGATGTACAGGTAATATGATAAAAAAAGATAAGAGAGTAGAGAAAGATTATCGCGGATAAGCTTAGTTTGTTGTACGAGATGGTTTTATTAGTGTGTGGCTTTTTGTCTTTTATGATAGCTAGGTTCTATTTAGTCAATCTTTTGTTAGTGTATTTAATGTTTTGCATAATTTAATAATATATTAATTATTAAAGAAAGAAAATATTATTAATTTCTCAAAAAGTTTCACAGATATCAAGGCTCACCGTCAAACATTTGAAACAAATTAAGAATATATATGTTGGTGCATTTGATATAAGTTGCGCAACCATATATAACAAGTAGTCATATTTTCCCCCAAATCTTTCACTAGAGATGAGTCAAAATTTCATATACATCAAGGATGAAGACTTTCCATCCGAATTTGATCAAATTCAGGCGATTTTGTCCGAAAAGCAATCCATTTTCTTAGAAGAGGATTCAATCATAGTCTTGTCGTCTCAAAGATTTGAAGTTACGAAAGTTTCATCATCTACAGTGAACTCGTCTCTAGACATGACTTCAAACTCTAATCAAAGTCAGTCGACTCAAGAATTTCCAAACAGGTTACCTTGTTCACCAAAATAGTCATAATTTCTAAAACCATAGATTTCTAATGGTTTATATAGTTATGTTTTGAATAAACTATATATAGGCCTTTGAGGTATATATAGATTCATATGATCTATGTTAATATATATGCTAACTTTTGACATGATCACTTTTGGCATGCTGCTAAATATTGATGACACTTGAATATATAAATATGGCTTGGTTTTTGTAATTAAGGATATCGTTTTGAAGAGTATATACGTTTCATAAAATTGAGTCTCATTTTAAAGCTATCATCATAAAACATTAGTCGTACATAAAATAGTACAATTTATTTATTTATTTATTAATTATTATAAGCATTTACAGATTTTATGACATTTTATCATCGTAAAAATTGCTAAGCTTTGAATTTTATTTTATTTTTATCATGCGAGAGTGCTCTTGGATTAATATTTTGTCATAATCATTTAAGAGAAATTTTAAAAGGTTTATATATCGCCATAAACTTAATTAAACTACTGGATTCATAAGAGCTTAATTAAGAAGTTCTAAGACGTCGGTTGTCATGATATACCGAAATGTGTGTCTAATTGTGAAGAATTTTATTCACTTTTCTATTTTTAGTTTTTTTTTAAATTTTTTTTCTATTTCCCATATATATTTGTAAAACAACTAAACTAAAAAATAAATAATCGTGTCTAAAAATTAAATATACCCCAATTTAGGGTGACGATGAGTGATAATATATAGCGTTGGTGACGGTTGCATGTAGGACGTACGTAATAGTAAGCGGTAGTAGATGGATGGCTCCCTTCCCTATCATAATCTTAATTGCTTCTTTTATGCTACATTCAATTTCTTGTTTATATTCGTTAGAGCATCAGGTTAAGCATGAGATGTGTCAAGTCATATAAGTATAACTTACTGCATTCATATTTTAAGCATGCTTAAACAAAAAAAATACTTATACTTCACATGCTTCATGTACATACTTTAAAAGTTTTTTATCTAAAAAATATGCTCTCTTCTCTCTCCTCTTTTCTGTCTTTCTCTCTCATCTCTCTCTTCTCTCCTTCGACATTTTGAATACCGAGGAAACATACTTCAAGTCAGTAGTGTGAGGGTTGAGGTGGTGTTGGCTTCGATCTATACCCAACAGCCAAATCAGTATGCCGAGCTATGATTCATGGTACTTACTTGCTCTTACAAGAATAACTATTTAATTAGCATTTTGTCAGCATTTCCATTATATACATATGTAGTTAGATTACATCCATTTCCATAAAAAAAAATATCTTAAATGTCATTTAAGAAACATTAACTGTCTGAAAAAGGTTATAATTCTAGGTTTTATGAGCTATGCAAATAGTTAACATATATATTAGTGTTTGACTATATCGGAAGTTACTTTAGTATATATATAAACCTGTATGTTTAAGAACCTGTAAATATAATCATATATATTAATGATATTAAATTAAATTGAAAATTACGGATGTATATAGAGGTGAGCAAAATTTTCATGTGTATTGAACCAAACCAGTATCAACACCGAATAGTATGCCTATATTCAATCCGGGATTCAGTATCTATTTTCTACCATTTTCAGGTTCAGTTCTTTCGATTCGGTACTAATCCACGGAATTCCAAAGGGTATCATATTATTATCCAAATTCCATGATCGACAGTTGCTCAAAGTTGAACTACTTTTAGTGCTAAATTGCCAATAATAATGTGAAATGTACTAAATAAGCAATGACTGCTATGAATATCATGCGCCGTCCCAATGATTCAACCGCCTGAATACATCATCATGCATGCATATGTACATTTGTGTATGCCATCATATTATATGATGTTATGTATTTATACTGCTTTTCAATGTTTCAAATTAAAATCTATTCATCTCAAAAGGGAAACACATATTAATTAGAGTATGAGAAGGTGGCTTGTGTCAAGTAAATCACACCATTAACAATAAAAAAAAGGAGAAGAAGGTTGAAAGGAGATGACTACAGTTAGATTAATACAAGAAAATTTGTTTCAATTTTCTTATAGTTTTTTTTTAAATATTATTCAAGTTTTAATTAATCAACAAATATCCAGATTTCCTCAATTTTGGTTCAAGTTTCATCCAACTTCAGTAGCCTCAAACATGATGCTTTTAAATTTTTGGTACTACAAGAAAAATGTACCAAAGTACCGGTACCTTTTATTCAATTCAGTACCATCAAAATATAAAATTCGAGATTTAGTACTTTCTAGCGGTGATATGATACCGAACTCACCGCTAGATGTATATACCAAAAAATGAAGTCGCAAGTTATATTGTGCTACTTCTTTTTCTTTTTTGAATTTTGCAAGTTAGATGTTGCGTTGTGTGACCCAAACATCTGCATAAAACAAGAATAAAGCATATGTAATTAGGGATGGCAATGAGCCGGTTTCGGGCCGGGGATTGGTCCCCCGTCCCCGTTTAAAAAAACCGTCCCCGTCCCCGCTTAAAAACCGCGGGGATTTAAATGGGGATCCTCGTCGGGTAACCGGGGAAACCGCGGAGAAACGGGTATATATCCCCGTTTAATGTGAATGGGTAATTAAACGGGTATTTTTACCACGGGGATACCTGTATAAAGTTAAACGGTGATTTTTTACCGCGGAAATTCTCGTCACTATTAAGATTTTATCTCGAGTTTAAAAAACAATTATACTAAAATTATACAACATTAATACATTCTCTACAAATACATACAAAACGATCTAAGATAATGATTAGGTGTTCAAATGTATCCAAACAAAGGATTTTAAAACATTAAGTGTCAAAGACGATCCAAATTATAAATTATCACTCTTCCAACTTCATATTAATATATAATTAAAAATAGAATATAAAATAAAAAATAGAATAAAAAATATAATCGGGTAATCGGGACGGGTATCACCGTATCCGTCCCTGTTCCCGCTTAAATTATTCGGTTTTTCACCATCCCCGTCCTCGTTTAGCATCCCTGATACCTCCCTTTTTAACTCGGTTTTCGGTTTTTCCCGTCGGGTTCGGTTTTTTTGCCATCCCTATATGTAATATGCCATAAAAGTCCTAAACGGTGAGTATTCAACTATTTAGAAAAAAATCGATATTAGAATCATATGGGAATGTTTCATTGAGAACTAGTTTTTTACGAGAACCGCGAGAATAAAAAATTATATAGTTAGATTCAACGATAAATTGATTAGATTCATGATTATGCAACTTAATTAGATTTTTTAAAATATTTAGATCGAAGAAAGATAAGAAATTTATGAGAACATGAAAATGCATCAAGCGCAACACGCATCGGATGCTTTATTATATATCTGCAATTATCTTACATTCATCTACTCGAATTCTCTAAAACTCATGAAACACTCTAATTAAGTTGCATAATAATGAAACTAATAAATCTATAGATACACATAACCCAATTACTTAATTTTTGAAATTCTCGCAATAAAATCGCTTCTTCATAAAACCTTTACCTAGGATTAGAGGTGCACAAAAAAACCGAATATCCGATTTTGACGAAAAAATATCCAAAACCGGTTATTGAAAAAACAAGTTTTTTGGTAACCGGTCCGGTTATTTAAAAACCGGATAGTATAAACCGGTGTGTGTATGTTTGGCTCGACCAGATATTTGACCGGTTAAATAACCGGTTTTTATCCGGGAAAAAACCGGTCGTCGTGATTTAAAAACTAGCCGTTGGAGCTTCTATGTGACCGTTTTTTCACCAAAAATCACCATTTTACCACTCCAGTCACATATATATAGTTGGGGTATGTATTTGGTTGAATCAAGTTCCATATTTTTTTTTAAGTATTTTAATTAATCAAAATTTGAATTTTCTTTCATACATATGTTTTTTATAGTATATATATTATAGGAAAGTAGTTAAAAAATTACGAAATCAATTTTTTTTAAAAACCGGGTTTTAGTATAACCAATTATAGTATTATCCGAACCGATTAGACCGGTTATAACATATATTCTCGAATAAAAACCAGATATTATCCGAACCGGTTATTATTAAAACCGGTTTTGACGTATGAAAAAACCCGATCCGAATAATACTATAACCGGTTATAATATTATTCGGGATTTATGCACGTCTACCCAGGATCATACCGGGTCTACTCCTACTGTCCGTTTGTGATCTGTCTACACGTTTAGAGTTGAGTGAGCCAGCTCGTATTGGACTTCATTTCTGGAAAGCAGGAACAAAGAGTCTAAGAAATTAGCAGCCATATTCGGGCCATTGGGCCAGGTATGCTGAGACACTGGGTCATGTTCTGGTCCACCTATGCTAGGACACTAAGGACAGTGGGGCGGCTGGGTCACCCGTTTACGTACTTCCGCAACAACAATAGCTAACCAGTAAATTCTTGAACGAAAAGCTTAAATCCTAACGGTATTAAGGTATTCGAAAGATTATGGACTTTACCAAAAAAAAAAGCATTTTCAAATGCTTCAAAGATATATTCTATTATTCCCCTAAAAAATGCTTCAAAGATAATACTGGTTCGTTTAGTGTAAGAAAAAAAGCGTTTTCAAATCTAATTCATTGTAGATTCATACAGGATTTATATAATTATGTTTAAAATGATTTTTATAGCAGAAAAGTATTGTTCCGATTTTAGAAATCAATTTTAAAGTCTACAATCTTACATAAATACCTCTTGAGGAAAGTCTAAAAAAATTAATGTGTGTAATTTTTTTTAATCATTTTACCGGGTAAATCATATTTTGACATTACTTTATCAAATTCTTGTCTTTCAAAAATATTACTTTGTCAAACACATAAAAAAACTAATTATATTATTATTATTATTAAACATTATAATCATAGTCAAACACATCATATCGCAGCACAATCTTCTAATATAAATAAAAACTTTAATAGAATTTATTAGATAACTCTAGTTATTAAATTTAGATAAATATTTTAATTATCAAATTTTAACCATCCATTTTGATAAAAATAAAAATCTAATTTTAACTTTTCTTTGTTAAAATTGGATTCAGTTTTGATTTTAAATTAAATCAAAATTATTAAATATAATCGCATATATGTCATTCTTAAACCCTAAAATATCGTATTGTACTCATCTTAATTTACAACTATCATATTTTCCCTTTATAATATTTCAAAATATCATATTTAACTAAATTCTTAGTTTTATCATTCTAAAATATTTTATAATCGTTTTAATTTTTTTTAATTATAACTAATAAACGCTTAATCTTGTTGCCATTAATTGTAACAATAATAATTGATGACTTGTACAAGAAATACAATCACGTTTATTCATATCATGATATCACATTTCTGCCTTCGTGTTCGCCCTCCCCCTCATGTCGATGTGTCCTCCGTGTCTAAGTGTCGACGTTGTCTGTTGTCATTTTTTTAAATTTTCATTACATTCACGTCTTATAATTATATAATAACTTTTTATTTAATATTTATTATTTTTTAAAATTAACTTGTGTATCACACAGATATTTAATCTAGTTTATTATAATCGGTTATCTGATTCTGATTATTAGAACAAATAATCTATTTTCACAACATAATTACAAATACCTGTTGAAAATACTTAAAGATGACATTAACCAAAATGAGTATCGCGTCTATATGGACTCATGGTTTAGAAGAAATTGGCAACTAATGTCACTAGTTTCCTTCTCAAAGGAAATGACTTTTACCTTGTTTGTTGTATTATTTACATATTAAAATATTTAAATCACTCTAAGGTTGCTATATATGTATCCTTTCATTCTTCTTTCATTTTTATTTTTCGATAAACACACATCGCACTCACCTGCACATAAAAAAAGTAAAAACCCAAACACGTACGTACTCGACAAAGATTACCACCAGCTAAAAGTAGTTAATGCTTAACAATTAAGAGGACCTGCAATGGTCTTTGTTATCCCTTGATAACGAGCAAAATTTCCATATTCATGAGCTTGTGTTTCGTTATCGTCTGGACCGTGTATCGCTCATTATTCACCAGCTCGTGGTTTAAGGTATTAAGGGATAACAAAGAATCGGTATTAAGTTGTGATTAAGGTTTAAGGTGTTTTTTATTTTAAATTATTGGTATAAGTCTTGTTACCAACATAGGTGTTGATTGCGAGAGTGCATTTGCTATTCAAAAAATTCGTAATTATGGTCCTTGAACCAACTGAATTTGTATTAAGGGTGAAGAACAATGTTAAATTATCAACAGAAATGACATAAATTAAGTCACTCATTTTTTTAGATTAATCAGGTTTTTAACATTAAGTTAAATTATACACACTAATATGAATAAACAAGTTGTTTTTTACCCGCATGTTATGGCAGGCTTTAAGGTGAAGATAATATAGAAACTATTATTAATTCAATAGTTTATCGTATTACAATAAAATTATCACATTATATATAAAAATAAGAAGATCCAAAAATATATTCATATTTACTTCATGTGAAATGACCTTTTTAATTAGTGGTATGATTTTTAAAAATTAAATTCTTTGGTAAATACCATATTACCACAAATTTTATATCAAAATATAGATAAAAATGAGAAGATGATAAATATATATTCTATCTATACAAACATTTATTTGTTAAAAACTTATACGAGAAAAATAATAACGTGTAAAATTAATAGAAATTTTATCTTGTTATAAAATATTTTTACTTAAAAACCTTACATCGTCGCGCGAGTGAATTCCCTTGTTACTTTACAATCCCAAAATGGACGGCCTGCAGTGATTTGGTTCTCTTCATTTTCCGTGTGTGTATCCTAAAGATGTGTTAATACCGAGAAACCATTACGCGTTAGAATATGCAGATAACTATAATAATAAACACATACCAAAATTTACATGTTCGGCCATCAAAGAAAAGTATGATATATATATATATATAGTAATTCTATTGCGTTTACCAAGATTCTCATACTCACTAATTACCAAAATAAACCTATCTTGCAAGAACTTGACGTGGTGAAAATCCATCCTCGGAGAGATCAGTGAACAAATCATCATTTTTACATAACGCATAAACAATATCCACCATACCAGGCCTCCTTGACGGATCCTTATGTAAACAAGCCATGGCGATTGACATAACATTCATAACACTATCAATTGAGCATGATTCCATCAAAATAACATCATCAACAAAGCTTTTTAGCTTGTGTTTATTCTTCTCCTCATTCCCATCAAACTTTTCACAGACATCTACCCATAAAGCTTTCCCTCTTTCATTAGTGGCTTCCCTCCCAGAAATAAGCTCAAGCAAAACGACCCCAAAAGAGAAAACATCCATTTTAGTGGATACAATCCCATCAGATATGTACTCCGGAGCAATATACCCTTGAGTTCCAACAATATGCATCGTTATAGCGTTGCATCCAGATTTTGCTAGTCCGAAATTAGCAATTTTGGCCCTCATGTTTACATCCAACAAAATGTTGCTACTCTTGATATCTTTGTGCACAACTCGTGGTATAGTGTGTTCATGGATGTATTGAAGACCATTAGCTATGTCGACTGCGATTCTTAGTCTTTTTCTCCAACTTAGCTTCTCTGCCATTTTATTATTATGCAACCTTGAATAAAGAGATCCATTTTCAAGATACTCGTAAACGAGATAACAATTTGCGTCATCAGAATCTATACAAAAACCTTCCAACATCACCAAATTGCCATGGTTTACCTTCATATATATATGAGGAAAATTACATAAATGTATGAACTTTTAAAAATTAAATAAATAAATAAAATATAGCAATAACATGAGAGAAGGCTTGGTTAATAAGTAGATAAAATATATGTTTAAAACATAAAAAAAATGCATAGAAGCTATGTGAAATTAAATGTGTGATGTTATGAAACTAATTAGGGTAAATTATCAGGAACGGAAATATAAATATTAAAATTTATTAATAAAAGTAACATGTAATTTTATTGGTTAAGAAAAGATTTAATATGTTATAGAAAAGTGAGTATTGAGCTGATCACTTTGATGTTAACACTAAGTATGTTAATATGTACCGAATCTTTTATAATTTATTTATTTATAATAATACAAATAAAAGACTAATTAGAAAAAAATTATTAGACAATCTAAACTCTTTATTTAACAAAAGATTTAATTTTAACCGTTTAATTGATTCAAATTAAAAAATCAATTTTGACTTTAGAGTCAAAATATTTTAAATCTTATCCTACTAAATTAATCCATATGGTAATTTTAAACCTGTATTTATAGATTTTACTTATCTATATTTTTTAAATTATTATACCTAATTAATGCTTATATTTAAACGTAGACATTAAAAAAAGGTTACTTTACTTATCATAATTTTACAATTATTAAAAGATTTTACTTTTTACATTTATTATATATATTACAAATTTTATTGTAGTTAAATTTTACATCCCTCTTAAAAGTGTCATAACATCGAGCTCTTATTACGTTTATACAATGTAATAATATATTTAGTTAAACGAATATAAAATAATACATTCATATAAATAATTATAGTTACTCGTGTGTTTACACGGATATTTAAACTAATATTTTAAATAATAACTAAGTATACTATTTTTCTTGTGAAATATAAAAATAAATGTATTTAATTTAGATTTTCCACCAGTATTAATTTTAATATTTTATCATAAAAAGTTTAAATACTATGATAATGTTTTATGTATATGTTAAGAGTTGCTTTCATGACCGTCGAACATATTTAAAAATTGTATTTATATATAGCCTCTTATGTCACACTCCGGCTTCTACCTCTATATTAATAAAAGAAAAAAAAAACAAAGATCCAGCAAATGAATACGTGATTTCCTGTTTGATTAAAAATTCCGACTCAGTGATCAAATCATAATTTCTAGTAAACCATAACGATAAAAAATGTAATTAACTCTAAATATTACATATATTTGAATATCAAAACACCACAAATTAATAGAATTAATTTTTTAACGACAAACACACACTCATCTAAATAATTAAACTTATGTTTACGATTTGAACCATCAACCTTTAAAAGGGAACACATTAATCATACCTTGTTACAGCTAGAGCAACGACTCTTTGGTCCAAAAATAGAATTCTCAAATAACATATTTTCATATAATACATGATTCGTAGTTAAAAAATTACTTAATTGTTTTCTTGTTTAGTAAAGTAAGGCAATTAATTACAAGTTAAAATGAAGAGGTGGGTAGAATGAGAACAAGTTTGAATTCAAACTTTGCTGTATACAAGACAAAAGCATCCTTATTATAGTCCTAATACAAATTTAAAAGGGAATAAAGCCTAATCACACTTGGTGAATAAGACACCCAAATTACCTACTCTATGTTCCTTTAATACTCTAATCCACATATTCTCTCCTTGCCTCACTTGCAAAAAGGTTTTGTTGGGGTTTCATAATCATCAATAAGTAAAATAATAATTTTGTATTGTAATTTTGTCTCACTTGCTTTTTGAAAATTGGTTTAAAGAAAAAAAGGGTAAAAAAAGTGATAATATCAGAAATTCACAAGAACACATTTTCAAGGAGTTGTTTTCAATTCCAAAACATAAAAATGGGTGAAGAGATAAAGCATAAGCTGGTGTACCTTTTGCAAGATCTTGAGTTCTTCACAAGCATTCCACTTCATCTTCTTGATTGCATAGTGTTTGCCATCAATATAACCCTTAAAAACAGACCCCTGAATCACACATCTTTCATCAAATCCATCTGTTGCTTCACTCAGCTCTTCAATTCTATACACTTTATACTTATCCAAACAATCTGACACATCAGCCATAAGACTAACTCCTGCTTCAGTTTTCTTGCTTTCTGCATCATTCTTGTTCTCCCCTCCTCTCTTCTTCCATAAATATTCTCTATATGCCCAGAAACCACTCATCAAAATCAAGAGAACCCCACAAACTCCAAGACCAATTCCCAACCCAATAACATCCCCTCTTCTGTCCCTCCTCTGCCTAGATGAAATGCTTACTGGAGCAGGCTGTGTAATCTCAGGAAGCCTTGAAACCGGCACGAAAACTGTATCCGAAGGACCAATTTTATCACCATTGACTTCAACTATCGAATTCACCGTTGACCCGAATCTTGAAGCAATGGATGATATGTTGTCAAATGGTTGAAAAACATATGAAATGAGATAACTCAGTCGATTTTGGAGTTGGGTTTTTGTTGGGCACTTGCAAAAGATTGGAAAGATTACATCTTGACCTATGGTGAGGTTTATAGGGACAAGGGTAGGATTGACTATCTCCACAGATTGGTAGGTTGTGAGATTGTGATATAGGTCTGTGGACACAAGATAAAAAGTGTCACCTTTTTTGATGGTGTAGTTGAGCTTTGCATAAGAGATGTTTGTGGTGCTGTTGACTTGGTTGCAAGTGCAAGTGACTGGAATGAAGAGGGGTTGGTTAGGGGAAAGCGGTGCAGTCACAGAGGTTAAATTGCTTGGTTTCGCGATCATCGGACGGCTCACGGAGAAGAGATCGCTAATCGAGGCTAGGTCGAGTTGGTTCGGGCCCATGGCTGTAAAGAAGACATAGGTTTGGCAAGAGGGTGTGGTTTGGTTAAGGTTGCAAGCATAGCCAGTGGTGTTTGGAGGTAAGGTTTGTGGGAATGAAACTTGGAAGATATTGTGTAGGAGCAAAAGAAAGAAAACTAAAAGGAGTGACATGGTTGGTTTTTTTGTTTTGGTGATTGTGTATGTTTTAAGAAGGGATGGAGGCTATCAACTTGAGCATCAAATGAAGTCACTCTGGAGTCTATTCAAAGTTAGTTGGTTACACATAAGAAATTCTTGGTCAACCAAGACACTAAAGACCACAAACAATAATGATGATGATACAAGGCTGCCCAAATTTGAAAAAAAAAAAAAGGATAAGTTTTAATATGTCAATATATGTAAAATTGATGTTGTATTTTCTGTTTAGTAGTTTATGTAAAATTGACGTTTCTAGACTTTTTTGTATTCTGTTTTTGCTACTAGCATCTTGCTAGAGGTATTTATTTATATTTATATATTTTTCCGAGTTTTCTAGGTGGGGGTGATGACGGAGCCGAAGCTCCCTTCTAGTGTGCTCTTTTCTTGCCGTTCAAAAAAAAAATCATAAAGTAGACGTATGTTTTTTGCGTGTGCGGTGTACGACGACACCGTGGTTTAACATATTTACCATACCATCATGACATAATTAATTCTTGGCGCGGAGTTCTCCATATTTTGCTATCTACGTGGTTAGGGTATATATGTGGGCCACAACATTAATTTCTTGCCGGAGGAGTCACCATCTTTTCTTTTGTTTTTTTATTTTTAACTGGTTAGTAGAAAATATACAGGTATCATAATTTGGTGTGGTGGAATTGATAAGAACTAAGAAGTGATTATTACGGAGCTAAATGGTAGAAGAAAAAATTGACGTGACAGTGTGATAAACGTAATAGGGTGTAACCATTTCTACGACTTTTAATACTAAGATCTTAAATTCAAATGTATTAGGGATCTTGGGAAACTCAAGTGAGAACCGAGAACCAGTAATGACAACACTATTCATTATATGAAATTTTGGTAACACCTTATCATGTATAGTGATAGTGACAAGGACACACACTTCTAGTAAAATACTTAATTATCATAAGGACTTGAAAGTTGAAACATCGATACAACATAGAAAACTTAGTTGGAAATTTCAAACATGAAATAGATAAAGATATGAATACATAGGTGTTAGATGAAGAGACAACACTTATTTTAGTGATAATAGAAAGAATAGATTTGATCTCTTAAAAAATCAATCTAACGTACAAAATCTAGAGGGTAATTTAAAAGTTTGTCTAGATTTTGTATCTGTTTTATTAATATAATTAAAAAGTTATTCTTTTCGTGTTATTTTAGATTAAAACTAAAGTAATTTTGTTAAATTTTTTTAATTTTACCGATATTTTTTATATAGTCTTCGAAATAAGTGTTGTCTCTGAAACTTTGCTTTTATATATATTATATTAATAATATAATATAATATAATATAACACGCCGGGCATAAAAACCTGACTTTTTAAAGTTAAGTATTCAATAAAACACAAATTAAGAAAATCCAATGGAGATGTATAAGTTTTGCTTGTGTTTTAACTTTTGTAAGTCAAGACTCAAGAATGTATAAATGAACGAGTGAATTTCATTATGTTACTAGGAATCTCATAAAATTTAAAGGAATTGAAACATTCCATTTCATTCCTATATTTCGTTTGGTAAATAAAAGTTGTTCGTAATATCATTTCACAAAATTTAAAATTTTCTTAAATTATGGAATGTTCGTTCCTTCATTTATAGTAATTGAATTATACTTCATTCTGTATGAAAAGTCACAAAAAAAAACTATTTTATCCATATTTTAAACTCTAATCCAACTTATCACACATCTTAATAAACTATTTCATCGGTCGCCATCGACGACGACCCCTGACCACCACCACCTACTGTCTACCCCTACAGCCACCAACCACCAACTGTTGATTTTGTTGATTGCAACCCACCCTCGCTGCCACCAACCTACGACCGTCGCTACCACCACCACCACCACCACCAACCGTCAACGGTTGTCGCCTCTGACCGCCAAAACCTACCGCTAACCATCGCTACCGCCGACCGCCATCGCCCTCCAATGTTTCCGACCTAGCCGCCACGGACCGCAGACCCCTACCAACACCAACGACCGATTGCCACCACCCACTAATGCCGCCAACCGAGCCACCACCGATCGCGGACCCCTACCGACACAAACTGTCAACCGTTACCGCTGCCTATCCTGTCACCACCGACCGTGGACCCCTACCGACACCAATTGCCAACGATTGTCGCCACCTACCGCCGACCACCACCACTCACTAACGCCACAGACCGCTATTGCCAGCTACCGCCGCCACTAACCAATGATTATTAAACCGACGGTTTATATATCAAAACTGCTATTGGTTCGTAAATTTTGAATTTCAAGATGATTTGAAATCGTTTTCAATCACATCAAAAAGGTCAAGTCATGATCACTTTCTTGACTTTGAATTTTAGAAAGCGAATGCAAAATGATCACATTTTTCACTTTGGAATGACTTCATGCTTAGCGGTAACTACAGCATTTTCAAATTAAATTATAAATAAAAGAAAAAAATATTACTATGGTATTACCAAAAGAAAAAAAAAATCCCTACTATAATAGCTTAATGAGGGAGAATATAAAATCTAGATTTAATTGCATTTTTCTTCTGTGGTTTGGTCAAAATTACGAATTTAATCTCTAAGTCATAATTTTATGGGTTTAGTCTCTTTCGACCCGACTTTCTATTTAAAAAGACTAAATTACCCTTAAACCATTTATTTACTCATTTTCTTTAATTGTTAATTGATTTTATATATTAAATAATATTTAATTGTTTTTATAGGTCTTGTTTGGATTGGTTAAAAATCTTGTTAGAACTTTGCAGATGTGTTAGAACTTCTGATTCTGTTTGAAATCTTTATATATAGGCGGTGAAAGGTGGTGGCAGTAGGCGATGATCTGTTTGAAATCTTCATATCGAACACATCGACATCGTGAACTACAAAAAACTTAAAAACGAAGGGAATCTGAATTTGAGGTATGCAAAAACTGAAATCGAGATCTGGGTTGTTTTTGGTCTTCATTTTTGAGTTATTTTTAGTTGATTATGATCTCCCATGGTAATCTTTGATTTTGGTCTTTGACACACTCTCAAACACAGCCAAGATATGTTCTTCCGATTTTGAATCATGGTCTTTGATTTAGGTCTTCTATTTTTGAGTTATTTTTTATGATTATGATGAGTAATATTTTTTATCATTATGACGGGTATAATGTGATTTGAGTTCGCGGTGGTGTTTGTTGTGGTGGCTGAATTTTGTCAAAGTGGCCGGAGTTGTGACGGTGGCTAGAAACTTACGGTGGTTGGGAAACGGAGTGATGAAAGGGTGACTAAATATTTAAGATTACTTAATAAATTCAATTAATGAACATTTAATAACATGTTTAACCATTAAATATTAATTTAAAACCCATTGTTAATAAAATTGTTAATAAAATAAAAATACCAAAGGGATTTGCCCTGGTGGTAAGGGAGTTTTTCCAGTGAAGGAGAGGTCTTGGGTTCGAGTATCTCTGGAGGGTTTCTTTCTAGGAGTAGCTCCCTCGTTGGTGAAAGCAGCCCTACCGAATTAATTAGAGGGTGTAGTTGAAGTGGTTCGAAACCGGGGCCCGTATTAGATTAACCGGTTTCGATCCTCTGTCACTACCGTTGAGGCGAAGCTGTTCAAAAAAAATAAAATAAAATGATAAATAAATATGAAAAAGGGTATTTTGGGTATTTCAAGCTGACAAGGGACTTATTATGCAAGAAAGTCGGGTCTAGAAGGAATAAACCCGTAAAAATTGCGATCCAAGAACCAAATCCATAATTTTGACCAGTGCCACCAACTCAGCTGCCATCGACCGCTGTTACCAACTACCGCCGCCACTAACTGATGATTATTGAACCGATAATTTATAGATCAAAACTACTAAACTGGTTCGTAAATTTAAATTTTAAGATCATTTAAACTAGTTTTCAGTCAAAAAAGTTTAAGTCATGATCACGTTCTTGACTATTGACTTTTGAATTTTAGAAATCAAATGCAAAATGATCACATTTTTCACTTGGGAATGACTTCATGCTTAGCAATAACTACAACATTTTCAAATGAAATTATAAATAAAAGAAAAAATATTACTATGGTATTATCAAAAGAAAAAAAATTCCTACTATAATAGCTTAACGACGAAGAATATAGAATCTATAGTGAAACTCCGGCGAGAAACTTAACACATATTTTCTTTATCCCAAAATTATTGTTTACAAATAAAAAATACAAATTCTAAAAAATATGCATTTAATACAAAATTTAATTAATAAAAATGTCATTATTAACATAACTAATACATTATTGACTTGTAACGTAATAGTGATAATTAATTAAGGGAAAATAAAAATGGCAATTAATGGTCATCTTTTCTTAACAGGACAATTTTTTTACTATTTTTTCTTAATTTATTTTTCTACTCATTATAAAATGATATATGTAATCTATTAATTCTTTTTTCTCACATCATTCAATGATTTTTTCACTTGTGTTAATCTTATAAGTAAGAGAATAATTAAAAATATTTTATAGATGAATACAGAACCTCTCTTCTTAGAAATAGACAATTATTTTAAGACGATTTAAAATGGTATACTAAAAAATAATATTGAAAAAAAATATTTACTATAAATCATGGTTCTAAATAACGTAAGGCGTGGCGAGGAGGTCAAACCTCAAGCTTTAGGAGCCATGGCGAAGCCATGACGTTTTCTAAGACGTCACTTGACGACAATTTTGTATATATTTTAAAATTATATATATCTAACTTATCATTATTAATATGCAAATTATACAAAGTTACACAAATGAGGAGCGAGGTAACATAATACAAATTTATAGAAGTTCAATATACGCAATCGCAAAATGTATACAAAAAAGTCAAAAATTATTTTCTGCGTGTCACGCCTTAAAAAACTCATCATTTGGCTCATAAAGGCACGCCTTGACGCGCGTCACGCCTAACACTCACGCCTATAGTTGTTTCTTAACGGCGAAGCCACGCCTCACACCTTGGCGACACCATAACGCGCCTTTTAGAACACTGCTATAAATTACATGATTTAACTTGTTCATGACTCATAAAGAGTAAATTCGTCAAGACACATGGAAAACGATCACATTTTTCACTTGGGAATGACTTCTGTATATCTTTGAAATGGATTAGCAATAACTACAACATTTCCAATGGAATTGTAATAAAAGAAAAAACTATTAGTATGATATTACAAGAAAAGTGTTTTACGGTAGTAGTTTAGCAATCGAGAACGTGTCAAATTTAGAGATCAAGCTCTAACACATACAATTTACTTCTAGATTTCGTAATTTATCTTTTTCATGTTACTGGTAAGATCGGCGTTACTTTACAACTGAAAACAATATCATGTTTAGCGACGAGAACTACATTTTAGTATAACGGTTCTAAGATTTTGGAGGCTCTATGCAATTTAGTAAAAGTAGATACTAAAACAACATTTTTCAGCAATAAACAATATTTTTCAACACTAAACAACAATTTTCAACAAAAAAAAACAACACTTTAAAGGATCAAACAACAATTCTCAGTCATATATAAATGAGTATATGTAGTATTAAACATGGATAAACTTTTGGGCCCCTGGTAAAGAATGGATCATGTTCGTAGGCACCTCTTGAACTCTCTTGAGACCGGCTTTGGTTTTTAGTTGTGGTACGTAAATGTTGGTGTTTTTATGTTAGAAGTACATGCCTTGTCTAATTCCGAGATACATGCATGTTTACATATAATAATCAAGCTAAAGCCGGAGTTTAGAGGCGTATATTTGAAAATTGGGAGATGGTAAAAACTGTTAATGTAACACGACTACTGTAACATGCACTTTGTAGCTATTTATTTTTTCAAAAATTTTGTTTCATATTAATCCATATATTCAATTTAATTTATTCTCTTGTTTACATGAGTTTGTGCAGTCGCGTTACTTGCAAAAAAACATAGAGCAAATTAAGATTTAATTTCCATTCATAATTATGTCATGTAAATAACTTTTATTGATTCAAACAAGTACAATACTATTCATGTAAATACAATCACACAACTGCATGCATGTAAGGAAAAAAACAAGAATAATACCATATGCTTCATGGGTTTTGCAACATGACTTGAATGCAAATTAGATGAATACATATATAGTTAATCTTTAGCCACCTCAAATCCAAAAAGGGTATGGATCCCATATACATGACTACATGAGGTGAGGTTCTATATGAATCTGGCTCCTTTTAATACCAAATATATATATATATAATACAATTATTTATCTTTTCATAATATCATCTTTGGTGACAGTGAAATCCCAAAGATCCCCGTATTTCTCGTTGAAGTCCCATATATCCATGGTGTTGTAGTCCGATATTAACTTGTCTCGGGCACCCCTCTCCATGTTATATATCTGTGGCTCGAAATTATACGCCTCACTCGGTTTATCCATCTCGATTATGCAAAATATTACAGTGAATATGGCTGCCCCAATGTACAAGTACTCTCCCTGCAAATGTACACATTTGTTATCCTCCAACTACATCGAAAGTTCTTTGGTTTTGTGAAAGTTAGGGGTAAAAAAGATGGTCTTTTCCATTGTGTTTTGCAGAAATATTGTTTCCATTACTCGAATTCTTCATCTTTGAATCAAACTTTACTTGCAAAGAAAAAAACAAAGCCATGAATTTATTTAATTTAGTTTTACAGTAAAACTGTAATCAATTAACGCATAAAGTTTATTACAACAAAAGTTTAGTGTTAAACTAACCGGAACATTGAGGTACATCCCAAGAGCTACAGAGGGAAGAAATAACCATGAGATGAGACCTGGCAAATGCAAAAGGAGATTAATGTCAAGTTCATATTATCAAGTATATCCAGCTTGAATTACAATAGCTTATAGAGGTCATGGTTTGACTTTGGAATTCTTCCAATTTGCCAATTGAAAAGGCAAATAAGTGATCACAAGTAGCAGATGTACCTTGGAAACCAGTAGGAGGATTGATTGCTGCATAGTCTTCTTTTATTGATCCCCAAAATGTGGCTGCAATGTGAATTTGGAGCATTTGACTTGACATATACACACAACAATAAGATTGAAAGTGTTTGATTTCATCATGAACATGCAGACTAAAGATGATTAAAAGTGTGTACACAAACCAAGAGACTTTTCGAAGTTTTGTTCTGTTTATGATAGTTGCAGATTGAAGATGCAAAATTGGAAAGAAAAATGTAGACCAAAATGAAAGGATCTTTTTGTTCCATTTGTTTTTACCATTTTCATCTTTTTGTGATCTTCATTTCTTCTCATAGTAGTAGAGTGAAAATCTTAAGTGATCAGAATCAAAGAAGAAAAGTTATTAATAAACAAGAGTTCTTACAGTCATCATCTCCTTCGTAGTAGGTGTGGTGCCCATCATACACTCCATAGACAAAGTCATCCTGCACAAACACAAAATTCAGTTTATCAATCAAATATCACCATAGAGGCATAGACAACTATCTCTGCAATGATTAAAAGCAAAACCAATAATATTGAGTTTTAGAGTCAAGGCTATTATTTTTTTTTAATTTATTTATATATGAATCTACCTAGATATCTAATAGTTACATTTGTTATTTGTAGCATCTGTATGTATATATCACATTTTCCCAAAGTTCACAGAATATCACATTCATGTTGAAATCTGTAACATGCCTGATTGACCTCAGATGTTAAATTGTTTACTCGATTGAGGATGACCAACATACTTACAAAACATAAACTAATTCAATTCAGACGAGTAAACCCATTAATTTTAACCAATATAATTATGTTTTTGTTATACTTACACATGCACAGAGCCAGATTGCAGCAATTTAACTACCAAAAAAATTGTAAGCAACAACTTTGTTTTATTTTTTGCACTCACTCATTTGAGGAAAACTGCAACTTTAGGAATTGAGTTATTCTTCTGGTCCCATAAGCAGAGGAAACAAAGTTTTTGTATAATCCTTTAAAAAATTGCAACCTTTTCTCTTCATGGTAAGTTATCAATCCTAATTTTATGGTATTACAAATTCGTTAATTTAAATTAACAACAGTGATTTTTATCCACAAGATTCCTTTACTGTCCACAGGCTTTAGGAATTTAAAGAAACATATTAAGTCATATATGTGTCGCCTCAACAGCTGCGATTTTTCTTGCAATATTTGATGAAGCATATAATTTAAGTATTTAACATAAGTATCAAATTGATAATCAGTCTCTAGACAGTATATTGTAAAAAATATTAATAGCAAACTGATATATTGTAGCTGTTGCTAGTGGCCATGGTGATCTACTGAACCGATTGCTTACTAGCAAAATTATATACATTGAAATCATTGCTAAATGGCAAGCTCAAAAATTTTCAATGAATCTCTTCAGAAAAAGTTTGTGTTGCATCTTTTGGTATCACCAAGGCCATGCTTCATTGTTTTGGACTTTTGGCCAGAGGGGGTATTACATCAAATTATAGCAATGAATTAAGATCTGAAAGCATTATCAATTAGAGAAAAAAAGGGAGGGGGGTTCTATGCACAGATCAATCAGAACAAAGCACCTCGTCATAAGACATAATTCAGTGACTATAGTTGACAGAGTATAATCCATTAAGATATAAACAGATAGAAATTCGAAGCCAGCACGAACTTCAAACGGAGGAATAAATTCGAGAAAAGAAGAGGACATACGTCACTAATGCCACTGTTTTCCCACCGATCTACAGGATCTTCATTAAGATCAGGTTCGATATCAGTCAATCCAGCATTCAATCTCCTTATCCCGTTTCTACCATTACACCGATTGTCGGTGTTTCTATATCTGACACCAAATGAAGTAGAACAGATTGCATTACTCGAAACCTTAATCCTGTTGGCAGACTGTTGGGATTTGAGAGCGATTTTGGGGATCGAAGGAATGGATAAAGCAGAGAGTGGTTTTGGTGAAACCCCCGCCATTTTTATTTTGGATTATATCTGTGTGGCGTTTGGGGTTTTTGAGTTCTGTTACGGAGAGATGATATTCAAGCGACAGCATGGTCGAATTTCTTTTTCTTTCTTCTTTTTTAAGCGAGTTTTTTCGTTATTTTCAATTTTTCATACGTTTAATTATCTAATTTTTTTTAACACCGTAATACACGCACACATCAATTTAATCCTAAACTTATACCTTTTATTCACAACGGAACTTGAATCTGTAACCATAAGACATGAAAAACTCCTTCTAATACCTTAATATCGCATCGCTAGACTACAAACCATTTGTTCTAATTATCCGATTAATCTAAACTCGGGTGAATTTGTGTCATACTTTGTGTTAGAATGACAAAAGTGGCGATAGTAATCATTTTTATCACACCGTCATGTTAATTTTTTTCTCTAATTACTTAATTAATCACCGAACCTCATAGTAAAATCATCAATATACGACCCATGTTATTTCATGTGCCACATTTTCTTTCTCTTCCGTCGTTCCAACTCTCAAATCTCCGCAATCCATTTCTCCCAACTCTTCTCAATTTTTGAAAAAAAAATTATTAAAAATGTAGAGAGAGAGATAGAGAGAAGGAAGATAAAGAAATATGAAATGGACTATAGGATGTAGAACCCATAAAGGGTTCTAACCCGTTAGTTAAGAGAGGAGGTGCAATGGTGTTTACATGCAACCCATACTTTCCCATAGCCTACCTGCTGGATGAATGCTAATCACTTCCTATCATACTAAATTTGTAATCTACCTAATACTTTTTCAAATGATCCGTCTACTATTTATCTATCAATCAAAAACTAATAAAAGAAGAAAAAATAAACCTCATTTGGTCTCATCCTACAGCTACCACGCTTGCCGCTAAAATGTGTTGAATATCACTCCAAGTTGTGACTCTATAATGGAATGGTATTTGTTTTCACCACTTAGAGTGGTGGGATTGGTAACACTCCACCATACCCATCACATTGCTACTTTAGTTTTTTTCTTATACCACTCAGTCCATCACTCAGTTTCATAGTGGTCACTCACAACTATATCAAATTCTAGGGCCCACTTAAATACTCACTAATCAATCAAAAACTAAAAAAGGAAAAGTGATAAATTTGATTTGGGCTCACCATTAATCCACCACACTACTTTTTAGCATGTGATAGTTACCATATACATCCTTCTATCACACCTTCATGGTATGACACCATACTCACCACCCAAATGGTCATCGCACCACACACCCCACCCACTCCTTACACTCTTAGAGGGAACGGAGTGGAAGAAGAAAAGCAAAGTGATAGCTCCATTGGCGTCGTGGTCAAATAGAAAGTTCACTCCGCCACCCATGTGAATTGGACTTTTGGTGGATGATTCCACATGAGAGGAAAGACGTGAATAAAAAAAAGCATGGGTCCCATCCAACTAATAAAATATGTGGGTTACATTAAAGCTTTTATAACTTGTACATTTTGCATAAAAACTTGTAATTATTTCTATTTTCTTTTTTTAATAATTTTGAGTGTTTTAGAGATTATTAAGTAGGTCCTAAAATTTTGTGTGATAAAAAATGATCACTAGGGGTCTATGTGGTGGGTTGAGTGGTGAGAATGAAAAGCTGACGTGACGATGTGATGGATGTGATGGGAGGTAACCACTCCCACCACTCTTACAACACTGCCACTCCACCTACTTTTAGCATGTGTATGTTGATGTATTCATATGAATCTTTACATGACATTTAATTATGTTGAAGTGTTCAATCTTAACTTGGTCACATTTATTAAACGAGATAGCCGTGTCAACCTGTTACGACTCAAATTAATCATGTTTGCTTTTGATGATTAGATTTGAACTTGTGTCTGAAAAGTATATATATGTTATCTTAATTATAAACGTTGACATTTTATGTTACCATTTTTCATGGATTTTGCCAATTGTTATATTGTCAACTATTATCTCTCTTCAAAGACTTTTATCTTGTTTTCTCATTGTCTTTGTTCAAATTGAATTCTTGTGCGATTGAATTTTTACATACCCTTCAGGTTTTACAAGTGGTTCTATACATTTCTTGATTCTTGATTTGTTTATGGTGGATTCAAGTATCATTATGGATTGATAGAGCCAGCTGATGTGCGTCTTGTGACGACGTTTATTGACCCCTTAACCAACTCTACTTACACCGACACCCATTCACCCCATCTCCATTCCTCTCTCTATCTTTCACCCTTGCCTCCTTACAACTTTCTAGTCTATAAATATACCACCAAAAACTATGTAGTCAAAGTTTTCTTTATTGGATTACAAATCTTGAAGAAAGTTACATACGTACATACTAGGGGGTGTATGCTTGCCGTTAAAAAAACAACAAACACTAACACGAAACTTTCGTGTTACCCCGTAATTTGTTGTTGTATGGTGTCATATTGCTTAAAACGTCTTGTGTTCTTGAAAGTGGTTATCATAAAACAATTTATATGTGCAACACAAAGGCATCGTTGCAACTTTCTTTCCATCATCAATGTGATTTCAGTGATAGAACACGTGTGTTTTATTACTTAGTTAATTACCTATAGAGTATAATGTCCACAGCTTGCCTCCTTGGATGCAGAATAATCAGGCTAAGAACGGTTAAACTTACAGAACCCATCAGGAGAAACATAATCAGTAAAACGAACATTGCTAGTTTAACAGAAAATGAAACAGAGAAACATGGTTACTTCGAATAGAAAGGTATTAATGCTGGGTTGTTTCTATTTTGGATTTACACTCTGTTTGCAACCACGAAAGGCTCAAAAACTTTTGATATTTTGATAAGAGTTCTCAAACTTTTCAACAATTTCCAAAGGCCGGTTTGCTGCCAAAATGATGATGTAGCTGTTCTCCTATTGATAACTTTGACCATGTTGACTTCTTTTTCGATGCAGCCCTAAATGAAATAGAGCCTCTTTATGGGTGCAAAGGAAGTGTAATACCCAAATAAAAAACAACCTAAAGTTGGTTAGTTTTTGCCCAAAGAAAAGCGAGATAAGAAGGTAAATTACCGACTGGAGAATAACTGGATAGCACAACTATATGCGTGAATGCACGTCTGATGGCATACCAACAAGGACTACTGCTTTCATCGGCTGTTAGGGAGTGGGGGAATCTATAAGACTATAAGGTTATTGTTTGAATGGAACAACTTCATCCTGGACATAAAGATACAAAAGAAAAGCAAAAAAATAAGAAGAAGAAGAATATATGGATGGTTTGAGATGATGTCATAAAGAAAACAACGTGCTTTAAAGAAACAAAAACTCATGAAATGTTATGCAATGAGCCAAATGACGAATAATAGAAAGACGAACCAAAACATGCAACAGACTATATCCATGATAAAAAGAAAATTGGTGTAACGGTAGTTAGATCAGTTCCATCGCTTACCATATATGGCATATACTCTATTACATGATTTCCAACTGTCCATGTCTATTGTTGATATGCAGCAACTTTTTCAACAAAACGACCGTATGAATCCCGCCGCACAATGATACAAATGCTCATGGGGTTAGGTGTATCGACGCAGGAAAGAATGGGCTGGGAAATCATTAACGACAAATACAGGGGGCTGAGTGTTAATTATAATAATTAAGGTTTAATTATGTCATTATCAGTATTTGCTTAGGGTAGCGGCTTTTATTAGGGGCGGGCCACCCCATTGTTACGTACGTTGTTTTTCTGGTTTGCAACGTATCGACTTTGGAGACCCCTGGTTCTCGAAATCCAGGTTTACCACTCAAGCATTCGACTTCCGGTGAGTTTTGCCGGAGTCATACATTTGCCAATTTGATTCTTATCAAATTGGTATCAGAGCAGTCGACCCGTGACCTGTGGGAATTGCGACCTGGCCATGACGAAAAAAATAGCAGACATGGATAATGACCTGTCGGATTACAAAAAAACAACCGAGGCGAGATTTGGGACAATCTTAACTCTTACCACTAAGAGGGATTTCTCCAATAAATGTAATAGGCATCAACAAGATAAGCTAAACACTTGTTCTTCATAAGTATAATTGACATTCTCAAACTTTGTCGCATTATCTAAATGGAGATGGTTACTCAATGTTCATTGGGGATGAAAACATCATTTAAGAGTTCTAAACTTTACGAAACATTGCTTGCAAAATAAGTTTCTATCCAGCATTATAACTAACCTAGCTAAGAGAGGGCAACCTTTTATCAAGGTGTTATCTGTTTTTATCCCGCGAAAAAACCGTTTACGGCAATGATTTAGGAAATTAAGCACAAATTAACCATTGGATTGAAGTTTGAAAGCATAAGTGACCAATATAACTTCATAAAACCATGAACTGGAACAGGTTATCAATTTTCACCCCATTGACAATTTGCAGAGAAAAACCCTAATCGCAATTATTGGCTTCTAAATTCGATGTTTTGAAGCTCCATCTATGACCTGAACCGAAAATTTACTGAAATAGGAGTTGAGATGTAAATACCTAAGTTGAAGGGAGAAACCGTTCATAATCGAAAACGATGAACATCAAAAAATCATCAGAGGAATGAAATGAATTAGCAAATATAGCTAATAAACATAAAAAGAATGTACATGATTTTCTTAGCAACAAGTTACTTTCAAATACCAAGTACAAAGAAAACTTGAAGCCGAATTATTTTCACATTCTCAATCTTAGCATTGAGAAAGAGTTCTCCAACTAATCGTAATAAGCATCAACAAGATGAGCTAAAGATCTGTATGTATTCTTCACAAGTTTAATGTTGTATAATTACTGATGTAATTATAGTTAGAGGGCTCTCTATCTTTGAAGATTGTATATGAAGTTACTCATCTGTCATTTCACTAAAATAATTAGATGATAGATTCATCAGGGGATGAAAATGAAATCCAAAGTTCCCAACTTTACCCAACAAAGTAAGTAAAAACAAAGGATAGATTCACACTGATCAATAAAGTAAGTAAAAACAAAGGATAGATTCACACTGATCAACAAAGTAAGTAAAAACAAAGGATAGATCCGCACCGATTTGTCATTTCATTGGTGCTTTACACATAGTCGCACTTATCAACACCAAAACGAGTCGATTCGAAGCTCTTATTTCAACTAAAAAGAGAATTAAATGTCGAATTCTAAAACAAACTTGAATCAACCCATACTTGTGTTGTGATCGAGGAATTAAAAAAGCGTGTCATCCTTGCGCGGGGCATTAAATTTTAGCCCGCAATTGATGAGTTGAAAACAAAGTTTATCAATTTTCAGCAAGAAACGAGCTGAAAACAAAAACCCTAATTGATGATGAGGTATTGGTTCATAAAATAAGAAACGTTAGGTGTAATCACGGTCATTAACACCAAAACACACCGATTTGGAGCTCTGTTAGTCTGCGGATTCAGATGAAACTTGAAATCGTTCCATAACTGAGTTGCGATCAATGAATGAATTTTGGCAAAAAAAAATTTGGACCATTTCTCGATTTGTGCGTGTCATCCTTGCGCAGGGGCCATGCTAATCTTCTCTGTATCGTTCCAATTTTATCGGATGTCCCCGAAGGGACGATGGTGCTTCCAAACCTGCGCTATTTGGACGAAGGAGAAGGCGACTTTTTGGCTGATGTGGGATTGAATATTAACTGAACCACCGTTTCCCATTGTTTGAACGATGAGGGTTTCTTATAATTCTTTAAAATATTTTGGATAATTCTAATTTTCATTTACAGTAATAAACGTATACTTTAATTTGCTGTAATATGTTTTTGTTGATTAAAATAGATAAATATGAATAATAGTTATATAAACTTTTTTATTACAAGTGAGATTTTAATTTATAACTTCGACTTTATCATCATAAAACCATATGCGGCTAAATTATTTTACTCTTTATTAAACAATATTTGGTTTTCAACATTTTAAGTGGCGGGTCTAGAAAAGCAACTTTTAAAGTTTATATGTTATTATTATTGTTATTAGCGAGATAAAATTATAACAATGTCTATTTTTCAAGATGCAGAATCTATAATACCTATATGTACTTACTATAGCATATAAAGTTCATCGATGTTTATTACTTTGATTTTTTCCGCTTCATCATATGTTCAGTCTCTTATCATCCCCAATAAGCCTGAAATAACCATCCCCATTTATACAACGATTCAAAGTTAGAGAGTCAGTTATACTTATGAAGAATTAGTATTTAGCTTATGTTGTTGATGTCTATTATGTTGTTGATGTTTATGCAGGCCTTCAACTGAATCATTTTGTCACAAGTCAATTGATAAGAGAAATCTATGTCCGTGTTCTTCACCCAAAATCAACTTAAATATGAATATAGGACCCATATAGGTGAAATATAAATATTATACAATCATTGTCTTTGTTGGCTTTTATGTTGTCCTTTTTCCATTTATGCTGATGTAATCCCATCAATTCTCTTCCTTTTGATGACTTCCATATAAGCTAATAGATTCATAATTCATGAATCTTTCTCTATAAGTTTTGCAATATAAGCAGCTTCCTCTCCTAATTGTATTTTTTTAATTTTTATACAGGCTAGTTGTTCTTGGTTTTTCCGTGTGATGAGTCACCATAAGCATTATAATCTACGGATTTTATGGATCCTTGTATTGCTTTCACAAACCATCAAGTCATTTAGTTGGGTTTTTTCAAGCGGAAGAGTTGATTTGAGTGATAAAGGTTTAGAGTTTGATAAAAATTCCGATGAGATTCTGGTCGGTGAATTCTCCATGGAATCTTTCAATAGCAAGAAAGGAATGCTGTTGGTTGAAAAGGCAAAGAGAAAGGCTGGTTTGTCTAATCCTTGTTGGCAAAACGCGTATCAAAATCTATTTGCAGGATGCTCAGAGATCATAGCAGATGAAGGGAGACGATCTAGGCTGGCTTGACATCTTAGTGATTGTTTTCAAAAAGACACTAAGAGGCCTCATTTCCCTTACTGTGATGTGAAAAGTCCAATGGCAAATTGTCTTAAAAAATAGATGATGATGCTAATAAGATTTATCTTGAGTTCTATCTTGAGACCAACGCCATCTATCATCAGTTACAGTGAGCCTCCCTATCTCTCTCCCCCCTCCCCCTTCTTCTGTATGCATTACCATATTTAAAAAAAAATCTGGAGAGATACTAAGAAATTAATATTTTTTGCACTCCAAAAGAAATCCAAGACATGCATGTGCATACCCATGTAGGTTTTTTTTGGACATGGGGCAAGATAGGTGGGTTGTACGAGTTGTGTAGCAGGTTTAGATGGGTTTAAGTTGAAACGGGTCATTGTTTATATGCCTCGTGTGTGTCTGGTTTAGCATTTCCTTCTCTTTTTTCACACATGTCAACCCATTTGACATATAACTACCCTCACGGACCTATTAATAAACAGATGGATTAAAATTGGTACCTTTAGATCAATTTCTGGGGGGAATTAGTTTCATGACGATATTCTTTATAATGAAAATCACTCCAGAAAAAACAAGTTGTATGTTCTAAATCGGAGAAAAATATTGGACACGTTAGGAAATTGACTGAATGATTGTAATTGCTCTTTTACATGTAGGACTGATGCATTCAAGAGACAAACAAAAAGATTGGTGAATGAACTCAAAAGGTCTGCTGAATCTGCAGAGGACAAGTTAGATAACATAGAACAAAAAGCAGAACGTCTGTTGCATAGTTCAGATCGTTTTCACGACTCTTTATCTTCCATTGACATTCAAACTCAA
Source organism: Dittrichia graveolens (assembly GCA_038502395.1). NCBI lineage: Eukaryota > Viridiplantae > Streptophyta > Magnoliopsida > Asterales > Asteraceae > Dittrichia > Dittrichia graveolens. The sequence goes on along the minus strand of JARJIL010000006.1, from coordinate 2,782,634 downwards.
GAACTCGCTCAAACTTCCAAAGTTGTTGAAGAACATGTTAGTGTCGTGTTAGAGCTTTCACAATCGGTCTATGAACAGTCTCTTAAATTAGCAGATTCTCAAATGGAGCTGCAAAATGGACAAATAAAATTGAATAAAAGGTTGGATGAAGGGATGACAATACTTAATGAATCTGCTAATAAGTTGGGTGAAGATATGAAAAGTTTAAGAAACGAAGTTGTTGAAATTGAAAAAGAAGTTGGTAAAGTTGGAGATGCAATGTTTACGAAGATGGACTTTACAAAATAAAGCTGAAGATATCGAAAACATAACAGAAACTTCGTTGAACACGCAAAAACAACTTCTTGAAAGCCAAACTGCCGCCCTTGAGGTTCTTCAGAGTGTGACAATTTTTTAGTCCCAAGCATTAGAAGAAAGCAGGTAAAAATAAGTTCGGGTCCAAACGACTTGGGTTTCATAAAAAAACTTGTTCATTCTTTTCTAAATAATATTGTCAACTACATTTGAGTATAAATAATAGTAATTTGTAGAATAAAGCAATTTAGGTTGTATTTACTAAAAACACACATCGATTAACTCTTGACCCATTTGCTCCGTAAGATGTATAACACAACCCAAATCAACACATTTTCAAGGGCTTGAAATTGGGAATTCAGTATGAGTATATGGATATGTATAATGAACTATATAAAATTAATTTCAGGGAAACTCTGCAACAGTTGATTTCACTTGGTCATAGTCAACAACAGGATCTCATACAAAGGCAAGAACAACTCAAACAAGCTCATGACCATCTAGTTGAGAATTCAAAGACCATTTTGGCTACCTAGGTTAACTTTTTATCAATTTTGGTTGCATTTTTTTGTTGAATATTACAATTAAATGCATGCTATATCATCCTCAGTAATTGTTTTATATTTGATAGGAAATGTTCGAGTCAAAACAAGCAAACATGTTTCTTGCCATCGACAAGCTTTTCACTCTACACAATGCAATTTTGGTGGAATCGCGAGTGATTAAAGCTTTTCTTGTTTATTCTATATTGATCTTCACTCTTTACATGTTTACAAGTACAAAGAAAACCTACAATGTGAGACAAAGGCTATATATGGGTAAGTTAGCAATATTATCTTCATTTTTAATCATTCAAACTTTTGGTCAATTTACACTCGTAATTTAATATTTTAACTTCATTTTATGCAGGGTTATGTGTGACATTCTTGATTGAATTTGTGGTGCTTCGCTATGGAAATGACATTGAGCAACAAACGTGGATTATCACCACTGTGAGGCTAATATTCGTGCTGCTTGCATCGTGTCAACTTTTATATGCTGTGTACATGTACAGGTATAAATAACGACATTACCATTAGGTCAAAATCGACTTAAATCTTAGAAGTTGTATTATAAACACCACTTATCATATTGTCTGTTGAAATAAAACAGAGATTATGAGACATTAAACCATCAGATGCTACAATCACTTATTGAGAAGGTTAATGGCATGCAAATGCAAGGAAACAAACAACATTTATTATATTATGATGATGATAGCGATGTTGACTGGTCTACATGGGTTGATACTGATATAACTGAAGATGAACTCGAAGACCTTGACTTTATGCTTCCTGAAGAGGTCAACAAGGCTGCAATAATCACTTCAGTTTCTAGAGGATATAATCTCCGTCACTGCCATTGATATCATATTGTAATATAAGTTACAAGGTCATTTTTGTTTTTAGAAAATTGATGTGGACATCCTATAAGAAATCATTCAAAATGCCGTTAAATGAAACATTGAACTAAAGAAACCCTAACATTTAACTACAATCAATAGCCATAGCCAAATGAAGCATTGAACTAAAGAAACCCTAACAGCCAAACAATAAACCGAAAACTAAGCTGGCATTCATTCGCTGGTGGAACCGCAAAGATCGCCGGCTAGAGTAGACAGAGGCCACAGTTCGTTCTCTCGTTCATGAGAGATCGAGGGTTGAATTGTAAAATAAACTTGGCCAAAGAGTTAAATTATAAGCATTTTTCCGATGTGATTATTGTATAGGTATCTCTAACTTTGAAGAATGTCTATGTAGTTACTATTCTATCATTTTATAGATATAATTAGATTCTATAGATTCATAGGGGCTGAAAATTGTTAAACGATCAGAGTAAGATACAATATATAAGAAACATACACAAACACTTTTTATTGACTCACATCTCATTACACACACAAGGAATACATATATATCCGGCATGTACCGATACCATCTAAACGACACAATGGTTCACAATATAACCAACACATACGGTTATAACTATAGTAAATGTAACTGCCAATCAATTTAGCTTACTAATTTAACACATTCCCGTAAGCTAGACACTAATTATCCCAAGTTCCTTCTTTAGTCGCTCAAAGTTTCCAATTTGTAGGGCCTTTGTCTCATGATATCAGCAACACCTCATCTTTAGTACCACAAGAGTCTATTTCAACTTCTTTGTTTTGCACCAATTTTGCAATGAAGTGATGTTTTATCCTGATATGTTTACTCCTTCCATGAAATACATTTTTTTTGAACAACTACACCTCAACGGTAGAGGCACAGGATCGAAACACGGTTGAACTGATCAGGGCCCCGATTTCGATCCACTCCATCTACACCCCACTAATTAATTCGGTAGGGCTGCTTCACCAATGAGGGAGTGACCCTCAGCTACTCCTAGAAATAAACCCTCCAGAGAGACTTGAACTCAAGACCCCTCCTTCACTGGGAAAACTCCCTTACCGCCAGGGCAAGCCCCTTTGGTTTCCTTCCATGAAATACATGAATCTTTGTGAGAGCAATTGCAGATTTGTTATCACACAAAAGTTTGGTTGCTGAAATTCTTCCAATGATAAGTCCTTCAAGATTCCTCTTATCCATAATGCTTGACACCCGACCATACTTAATGCCATGTATTTAGCCTCTGAAGAATATAGTGCAACTCTTTTCTATTTCCTTGATTGCCATGAAATTTCACCGGTGCCAATGTTAAAAATATATCCCGTAATGCTCTTACTAAACTTAGCATTACTTGAATATTAGACGGATTTGATCAGAGTAGTATGGTAGTTAAGTTATAAAACAACCAAGAGTGATGATATCAAAATTTCATTAAATATTTTGTGAAAAATTTCCCAAAAAGTCGGAGCTATCTTTCTCAATCATGAACCAAATGAAAACCGACTGTTCGGTTTATAAAACTTCATTAACCGATAGATAATAGGTCGGTTTCGGTTTTGTACACGTAACCGAACCGATACCAAACGGAACTGAACCAATAAAGATTTATTCATTTATGGTACATCATCCAAATTATATTTTTGTAAAAACTTGAACTTTGTTACTTATTATGTCGTCTCGTTCATGTACTAGACTACTAGAGTTATTGTAAATGTTGAACACTTAATTGTTTTTTTTCATGTGGGGTTATTAAATATATTAAAAACGAATTCACAAGTTGTGAATTGATGAAGGCCAAGATGTGTATACCGTTAGACCAAATTTGTATATTAAATATAACTCTAGCCTACCATTTTGTATTTTTGTCATAAAAAATAATAGGCTTAGCAAGCCATAGAAAATAATCAATTATTTGATCAAATTTGTTGCTACTATAAAGCAATAAAAAGTTATAGCTCAAGCCCAAAGTGTGAAATAATGAAGGCCATTACGTTTGGCCCAACTTTGTATAATGGTTAACCAATAAAACCAATCCGCTATCACAAACCGCTAACCGCCCCATTAGAAACCGATACCCATTGGTTTGGAAAAACACATAATCGATATTATTGGTTATGGTTTGGTTTGGGGTCAAAACCGACCCATGCTCAGTCCTATTTGTTGCAAAATAGTAACAAACGTAAACCACGAATAGCATTTATAGTACATATCAAATCGAACTTTTTGTAACACTTCTTTATATGCCACATTAATAGTTTTTGAAGTGGGTATACCATCATCGTCAAGTATAAGCACTTTCGATCCCTTCTTACCTGTGACACGAGATTTAACAACATATAACTGGACAGGAGAAAAAAATGATCTTCTAAAGAACAATCCAACTTCAGACAAGGACTGTTGTTGGCTTTTATTGATGGTCATTGTGAAACAAACTAAAAGTGGAAATTGGCGACTTCGAGACTTGAGAGGAATTCGTGTGTCTGAAGGAATTATTTTCATTATAAGAATGTTGGTTACGGAACCAATGTTCTTCCTAAAAATAATTTAGCTTCAATAACATGATCACAAAGTCTAAAAACCTATAACCATATGCCATTGCATAAATCATTTGCTTGGTCGATATTTCCCGACAACATAACAGGTATCTATTAACTAATCTGTTATGAATAACGTTGATTAAAGTGTAGTTAAAAAATGATAATATATATAATAAACTATGCAATATAGATACATGTTAGTTAATATTCAATGTACATACACGTTAATAAATAATAACAATTATCCAATTGAAAATTTATCCAATTGAAGTAATGGATATGTTAGTAAATTTTTAATGTAAATATTAGTTTGACTTTAAAAAACTCAAAATTGATTATTAGGATTAAAAGAATGAATGACTAAAATTTAAAATTTTGTTAAATGTAGGGTCTTGATTATTTAATAATTTTTTTTTAATTAGTCTTTTATTTATATTAGAATATTAGAAGATATGCAATTAACCTATTTTATTTTTGTCACGAAATTCGATTTTAACATTTACACATGTGTCACCAATTTTGCTAACATATAAGCTTGAATTTCACTCTTTTGTATAGCAAACAAACCTTAGGTTTAACCAAGGAAGATCAATAGCATTGAAGACTTGAAGTAGACTATTTGCTTTGCTTAAATATTATCTATTGTATGATATAACTCTTTTATTGTTAATTACCTTGAGTTGTGTTCGATAAAGTCAATATAAGAAAGATAGTCCTAAAATTTTAATATTTAATCACAGATGATTCAGTATATAATCACATATAATTTGTAAAAGTATCATATGTGAATTACAAAAATGTCACTCCGACCAAAATTTTAAAATGCGATCTGGATCATTAATGCAATGGATACAAGGACTAAAATCAGTCTCTTAGGATTATGAATTAAATATGGACTATATTAAACTTTTTTTCTAATTACCTCGTTTGAGTACACATATAACATGATACTGATTTTAGCCTTTTAGTTCAGGAATTTGTCATTTAACAATTTCATAGCCCAGGGTAAACTTGCATCGTCATGTATATGAGAAATCAAATGTTGTCGATACAAAGAATATGTTATATACTTACATTTTAACTACACACGTATACATATGAGAATTTGTTATATACTTACAAGCATTTAAGATAAAATTTCATTTTAATTTCTTATGGTTAAGTGAAAGTTACATACTTACTTATTGAGTAGTAATTTTTACGGATTTAATCACTCCCGATTCGTTCTCCTGCTCTTTTAGGTTATATTAAATTAAACAGACTAAAATACCCTTTTATCTATTTACTTTTCTTTGATGATTAATTTTGTAAATTTTAAATTATATTTAGTTTATAATCTAGTCCTACGTACCAATTTAATCACTAAACTTCTCTTTGTTAAAATGGATTATAAATACTAACATAGTACCAGCACAATGTAGCGTCTAGAAATAATTCTTATTCGATAAAATGTCCGTTTTTATTAATGTAAGGTTATTATATTCATGCATTATAATGACATCGAACAATTTTCGTTCGTAATATATCTATTTTCTTTTTTTGGTTAATTTCCATTTTTTATTTCTCTTTTCTTTATAACTTTTATTAATTTTTAAAAACAATAAAAAGACAAACAAAAAGAATATTAAATATACTATAAATTAAATATTTTGTTTTAATTACATGAGTCATTTAAAAACCCTGAAAATATCTATAAATTTATGTTACATGTTATTAGGTTTATAAGTTTTAGTTATACGTATTTTCTAATACTTAAATTAAAATATGTGTTATATGATAAAATATTTAAACTATTATTTTTATGATCCTTTTTATTTTATTTTTAATTTGTATTTAATATTATATAGGTTGAAAATTAATTTATATTGACTTGACTTTTTTAAACATTATTTATTATGAAATGTTTAGTTATAAAAATAGTAATTAAGAATTTTAAGTAACTCCATATAATAATTCCTTATTAGATTAGATAAAGATAAATTGGTAACTTCAATAAAGATAAATCGGTAAGTTCAAATTACTTAAAATTAAGATATTATAATAGGCTAAATGTTTTATAGTGAAATATTTAATATAGTCCATATTTAATTCATAGTCTTAAGGGACTAATTTTAGCCTTTAGATCAACAACATCAATGGTTCATATTGCATTTTAAAAATTTGAACGGAATGATATTTTCGTAATTTTTTATAATTCATATGTAATAATTTTACAAATCACATGTGATTGTATACCGAATTACATATGATTGTATATTGAATTTTAAAAATATGTTTTTTTATATGTACTATATTTAACAGAACTCATCTTTTATAGTATGTTATAGATAGACAAGTGAGTAATATTACATAAGTTAGTGAAAACGGTACTCTTTTATTAATTTTTTGTCATCGTAAATCTTCGTCATTTTTCCTTTTTATTTTACATAAAACGCGGTTTAACCATCCGGCGGTGGCATACCCAAACGGCAGGAAGGACAAATCGGCCCTGCAATTCACCGAGCCTTAACCGCCGGAACATGGGATTTCAACCGTCGCTCCCCTTTAAAACCATATTTCACCCTTTGACAGATTTTTTCACCAGGTGGGTTCTTATCGACGTTCCAATCCGGCGAGAGGAACTCTTTTATTTATTTGAGTTGTTCCACCGGATTCATTCCCGTTTCTCACTTTCTCAGGAACCAACAAACGACTGTAAGTACACATTTGTTTTTTTGGCCGCCAAGTGTTCGATAAAATGCTTTAATGGATTTAGGACCCTTGTTCCAAACTATATTTACACTTTTACAGTTAAATTAGATTTCAAATGTTTCATCTCAGTTTGATAGCAAAAAGCCATGTAACTCTAACAAAGTTAACAGCATACCTACGAAGAATTATAGAAATGATAGTAAATAGTAATAATGAAGTTAGAGAAGTAACCATTCTTTTATTGATCGTAATCATGTAAATCAGATCATATTACATAGATTTAGTGTTTCTACCTATAATGCTAACTTGAAGGAACAGAATGGAAGGTGGATAATTGGGTATATTTCTTACTTGGTGAAGATCATGTGATAATAACTTTGTCATATGAGAATATTTTTTGCTCAAAATGAGTGAAATAAGGTGCATGCATGAGTTTCGTTAATATTATCACACTTTAGCAATGTAATATGTTTTCATACAGTTTTGACCAAAATGAACGTATAAAATTTCCATTTGCTTGAAAAAGTTTCTGAATTTATTGTTGATGGAGTTATTTTCTTTCATTTGGTTACAAGAATGTTAAATAGTTCCCCAATAGCCTTTGATTTTTATTAACAAAGTTGGTCGTTCAAGGTAGCATAATTTTCTTCTAAGCCGCTTCCTTCCCTAATAGATTCTTTGAATTATAATACAGGCTTAATATTGTTGCTTATTGGATCTAATGAGTCATCAAAAGTATGATATTATTGGGATCTTATGGGTTCTCGTGTTGCTTTTACAAACCACGGAGTCATTTAGTTGGTTTTTCTCTCATGGAAAAGTTGATTCTAGTGAGAAACCTTCAGAATATTCCGAAATTTCTAGTGATAATGTTGCTGAATTCTCCATGGAACCCTTCAATAGCAAGAAAGGAGCGATTTTGGTTGAAAACGCAAAGAGAAAGGCTGCTTTGCCTAATTCATGTTGGCAAAATGCATATCAAAATCTATTTGCAGGATGCTCGGAAATTCTAGCAGCTGAAGAACAGCGGTCTCGGTTCGCATGGCATCTTAGTGATTGCTTTCAAAAGGACAGCGGGAGGTCTCCTTTTCCTTATTGTGATGAAAAATCTCGAATGGCTGATTGTTTCAAACAATTAGATCAAAAGGCTCATAGTATTTATCTCGAGTTCTATCTTGAAACCAACACAGTCTGCCATCAGTTACAGTGAGTCTCTCACTATCTATTTGTAAATATATTATATAGTTGGAGATTTTTTATGTAAACATTAGAGACATAACTAACATTGAACTTTAATTGTGGTAGAACTGATGCATTCAAGAGGCAAACAGAAAGATTGGTGAATGAACTCAAGAGGTCTGCTGAATCTGCAGAGGACAAGTTAGAGAACATAGAACAGAAATCAGAACGCCTGTTGCATAGTTCAGATCATATCTATGATTCCTTATCTTCCATTGATGTTCGAACTCAAGAACTGGCTCAAACATCAAAACATGTTGAACAGCATGTCAGTGTTGTGTTAGAGCATTCAAACTTGGTTTATGAGCAGTCTCTTAAAATAGCAGATTCTCAAGTGGAGCTGCAAACTGGACAAATGAAAATGAATGAAAGGCTGGATGAAGGGATGAAAATGCTTAATGAATCTGCAGATAAGTTAGGTGAAGATTTGAACTATTTAAGAAATGAAGCTGTTGAAATAGAAAAAGAAATTGGTAAAGTTGGAGATGCAATGTTTATGAAGATGGACATTTTACAAAGTAAAACTGATGATATCGAGAATTTAGCGGAAACTTCATTAGACAGACAAAAACAGCTTCTTGCAAGCCAGACTGCTGCCCTCGAGGTTCTCTGGAATGTGACGAGCTTTCAGTCCCAAGCACTAAAAGAAAGCAGGTAAAAAAATCACATGTATGTATGATATGTATGTATGTATATATGTATATACTGATGGAATTAAAATTGATTTCAGGGAAACTCTGCAACAGCTGATCTCACTTGGTCATAGTCAACAACAGGAACTCATACAAAAGCAAGAGCAACTGAAACAAGCTCATGATCATCTAATTGACAATTCAAAAACCATATTGGCTGCTCAGGTTGACCTTTCTCCATCTTTGGCTGCATTTTTTGCTGTTAAATATTCAACATTTAAATGTTATATGATTCTGAGTAATTTGTTTTAATATTTGATAGGAAATTTTTGAGTCAAAACAAGCGAGCATGTTTCTTGCGATTGACAAGCTTTTCACACTGCACAGTGCAATTTTGCTGGAATCACGAGTCATTAAAGCTTTCCTTGTATATTCTATATTAATCTTTACTCTGTACATGTTTACAAGTACAAAACAAACCTACAGTGTGAGAGCAAGGCTATATACAGGGTTGAGTGTGACATTCATGATTGAATATTTGGTGCTTCGATATGGAAGTGACATTGAACAACAAGCTCGAATTATGAGCATTGTTAGGTTAATATTCACAATTCTCGCTTCATGTCAACTTTTATACGCCATTTACACATACAGGTAAAAAATAAAGATAATTCCCCTTGTCAAGATTGGTTTAGAACTTGGAAACCATAATGTATTATAAAATATCACTTACTGTATTGTGTTTTGAATTTAAACAGAGATTACGAGACATTAAACTATCAGATGCTACAATCACTAATTGAGAAGGTTAACAGTATGCAATTTCAAGAAAATAAAAGACATTTATTACATGATGATGATGATGATGATGTTGACTGGTCTACATGGGTTGATACTGATATAACCGAAGATGAACTGGAAGACCTCGACTATATGCTTCCGCGACTAGACAACAAGGATTCAGTAACCACTTCAGTTTCCAGAGTATATAATCTCCGTCACAGCCATTAATAGCTTAAATAATATTATATATTAGTCAAATTTAAGAATTGATTGAAGGCTCTCACTGTATTAATCCAATCCATGTTGAGATTAATTATTGGACATTCGTTAACTTGTAATTGAATTTAAAAATGGTTGAGGCTTACTGTAATAACTCCAATAAACCGATTGAAGGAAAAAGGGATTCGGTCAAGTAAATATCCTAAATGGATTTATCTTAATTTTTAGTTTCTGAGGGTGGTTGCCTGCTCTGTATGACTGTATGTATGTCTGTGTGTATATCTACCTGTAATACAAAAAGAACCCTTAAATTACTTTGTCTCCTCCTCTTTTGATGCGTGTACAAGAGCGTTGCAGGGTTCTTTAAGGCTCTGATTTGCTGAAAGAGACCATTTGGTATTTTAATGCTTTTCAGGTTAGCTCTCTGATTTTTTATATTTTGTCAGTATTGTTTGATGTTGCAGGGTATTGATCTGATTCCAAGTTTTTGCTATGCAATTAACTGTAAAGAGCTTTAAAGGTTGTTCAATTACTAAATAGATTTTTAGTAGACAAAATACTCCATCTTTTACTAAATAGATTTTTTATATTTTGTCAGTATTGTTTGATGTTGTAGGGTATTGATCTGATTCCAAGTTTTTGCTATGCAATTAACTGTAAAGAGCTTTAAAGGTTGTTCAATTACTAAATAGATTTTTAGTAGACAAAATACTCCATCTTTTACTAAATAGATTTTTTATATTTTGTCAGTATTGTTTGATGTTGTAGGGTATTGATCTGATTCCAAGTTTTTGCTATTCAATTAACTGTTAAGAGCTTTAAAGGTTGTTCAATTACTAAATAGATTTTTAGTAGACAAAATACTCCATTTTTTGTTGATTGTCAGCTCTTTAATTGCTCAACTAAAGTTATAAAAAGAAGCTACAAGTTCATCTTGTTGCAGGACTTAACATGTAAGCAATTAAATAGTCTTCAACTATTCCTCTCCCTATCCCATTGTGAATGCCTACATGAAAAATTTATCAGATGTTTACTATACACGCCATCACTATTCTGCTCTTTCATGTCCCATGCTTTGATACCTGCTCTTGTTAGACACAGAACCTTATTGCATGAGGTTATTTTTTTCTTCACTCTTGCCCAATAAGTTTGCATTATATTATGAACCTGATTAGGGTTTTTGTAATTTTATAAAATGTTGTTTCATTTAGTAGTAAATTTTTTCTTGAGTTTAGGTTTAGTCATCCTCTTTCCACCTTACATGCGGCTGGTTGTGTGGATGAACTTAGGTTTTTGAGGGAGGTCACGCCTTCAACCGAATCTTCCTGCTCACAGTCATCAGATATTAACTTGCTACATTCATTGTCTGCAACCAGGAAATCGAAAAGAGGTAATTATCTGCCTCTTATGACTTATTTTCTTTGGTATTTGTGTGGTTGAGTGGTTAATCTATTTAGCTTTGTAACCTTTCCTAATTCTACTCTTCTCTGCCTGATAGTTTTCATTTATTTGGGGTTTACACAGAGAAACGAAGAATTTTGAGTTTGTGAAATCAGTTGTGTAATTTTCTGGATATTTTTAGTACTAGCACGGTACCCGCCCAATGCAACGGTGACTAATGTTTTTTCTTGGCAACTTGTCCGTTTTTAATACAGAGATGGTGTGTTTGTTATCTAAATTATAACGAGTCAATAAAATTTCACATGGATGGTAAAATCCAACAAGAGTGTTGACATTATAACTCTATGCTATTTTAATTATATTACCCACCAGAACTTTTTATAAATGTAGGTTATATGTTATTTAGATTTAATACTTCTAATTATACTTAATATTTAATAGTTAAGTTAAAATATTTATTACATGGTAGAATATTTAATATGAAAGGTAATTATTAATTTTTTTAATTATTAAGTTAATTTGCATTTAATTTGATTTTTTAAATATTCTTTATTTTGGAAGGTTTGGTTATTAAAATGGTATATAAGATTGTCATTAACTCCACCAAATAGTTACTATATTTAATAGTTTCCATTTAGTTTAATATTAAGGGTAAATTAGTAATTTCAAATTACTTAAAAATTAAGAGATTAAGACAAAAGAGCTAAGGCTGCGTTCTATTCTAGAAAAATCCTACATTTTTCCAGAAAAATTTTCTAAGAAAACTGAAAATTTGAAAACATGTTCACTTGCACATTTTTCTAAGAAAACAGAAAACTTTCTCACTTTTCCACATTTTCCCAAACTCTTTAATTTTTCCAAACTTCATACTTTTTCAAACTGTTTTTCCAAAAAAACACTTCAGCCAAACAAGTTCTCCATTTTTTTCCTGAAAAAGGAAAACTCCACTCCTTCATCTAAAAACGTTTTCTTTTTTTTGAGAAAATGAAAACTCTACCATTTTCACAGAAAACAAAAAACAGAAATTTTTTCTCCTACTAAACGCAGCCTAAATGCTTTATAAGATAGTATAAATATTAGAGTTGATTTGCCTTTTGATGCTATTAAATTTTTTTGGAGAATGATAAGGCTGTGGATAAGAGTAAAAAGGTAATTATAATTTCTAAAAATTACAATCATATTTCATAATCAACCTTCCATGTTTACGAAAAATCCAAATTAATCACCCTTTAATTAATATTTAAACTTTCCATACATGACATACGATTGCTATTTTTAAAATTTTGAACCAGACTTTATTACTCTTCTCCACGGCCCTTAGGGTTGTGGTTATCATTTTTCAAGTTTTTTAATATACTTTTATCAGGTGTTATATCTGAGTAGCAATTGTGGGGAAACTATCACTCTCTATGAAACGCAACCTTCATCTCATGTATGTCCTTATCTTTTTGTGGCTCTTAACTGAGATTGGTATGGTTTACTTGGTTATCAAGTGTTTTGATGTGCATAATAGTTGTGGATTCTTTAATCACAAAGTAGCCAAGTGCTCTTCATATCTGTGCCACTTATATTGCATAATAAGTTTTTGATTAAATGCTATAGGTGATTGCTTCTTTTATTTTGATATCAGCCTTCTTCTGTTCATTTTAGGATTTAACAGCACCTGTTTGCATAGGTTCATTTTCATACACTTATTTTGCATGCTTTTATGAAATTAGGTTTAAATTATAGTCTCCTGAAGTTGAATTGGGTAAATACAGGTTTCAATTTCTGTTATCTTACCTGCTAATGCTCTGAATGAACCAATCAGAATGTTTCTTTGATTCTTCATCCTCCAACTTATTAGTTGAATTTTTGACGTCAAGCTAAAACCTTTTTGTTAATTTGCTGTTCAATAAGTTGTGGATCACAAGCTTTACACTGGGCAGATAGGATATGCTTTATATAATTTATTTGAAATCGATAAGGACATTCAAAGGAAAACATATATTCTGGTATACAACCAAGTTACTTTGTTTTTCCATCTATGGTGGTTTACAAAACTATTTGTAAAATTCTGTATCAGCTTCTACCTTTACTCTTGGATTGTGAACAACAAAACTCTTGTTGAGGAATTTGTGGATTCAGTTCCAATGACTTTGGCCTGTCAATTTTATCGTATCAGCTCCTACAAAGTAAATACTCTTTTTTTTATAGCCAAACTTTGACGATCTTATTTATTCACTCTTCTATGTTATTAGCAACCCATTTTCATTTATAAATATAGATGTCAAAGCTATTGTTCTGCATTGCTTTTCAAAGAACAAGGAAATGGTATTGCATCAAAAAGGGATATCGTCATTGTGAATGAAGAGTAAGATAACTTTGTAACATTTGTACATCTTTATTGTTTTCTCCTAATTATTATTATTTTATAATACATTCACATCCAGTTACGACAGACTCATTTTGCATTTTACTACCTATACTCAATTGAACAGCCTCATGAAAATTGTGTTTTGACCACATATGGGTCAGCTGTGTACGCTAAACTTCTGTTATTTGTTTATCATATAGTATGTTAGTTGATGTTTAAAATGTCTTAGTGTCACTCTCAACACTAGATTTAAGACGATCGAATACGTGATTGAAATGGATTATCCTACCGAGTACAGCCTCATGAATTTACAACCAATTTTGTAAGAAAACTAAATATATGTAGTTTTTATGCCTTGTATGTTAACTTTTGACGAATTTAAGATCGGTACATCGGTGGGCTGTGCTTAGCAGGATTATTCCTGACAGTCTTGATTGAATTTGTAGTGCTTTCAAAGAATGACATATTGTTAGGTTAATATTCTTGCTTCTTGCATCATGCCAAATTATGTATACCATTTACACATATACAGGTAAAGATAACTGCATCTTATTTCTATATTTCACTACTTCCGGTTAGAGGCAGCATTCTGAAATAGAATAAGTTGTATTAATTCTATGAATTAGAGACTGAGACATTAAACTATCAAATGCTTCAATCACTAATTCAGATGGCTAAGTACAATACAGGGATATTAACAGCTGTTCCTGAAAGATGAAATGGAAGACCTTTACTTTGACAATATTCTCCCAGAGTAGTCAAAGTCAGAGACACATTAATCTCCGCTTCAGTTTCTAGAGGATGCAAATTCTTAAGGCAAGAAACATTTTATTCTTGAGATTATTGGAATTAAAATAATATTGCATCCACATAAATGCATATGACCTATAATAATGATACAATTTGGTTGCGTTTCATTTAATTATTGCCTACTTTTCTGTCAAGAAACTTAGAAACTCTTGACATTAGAACCTTGTAGGAATACTTTGCTCGTGCTTGAAAAAGTTACCAGGATCAACCATTGTCTTCACTTTTACCAGCCTGTTGAAATTATTTTTGAAGTAATTCGAACCCCAAGTACTAGTCGCTTCTGCATAGGTCATACCAACTCCCAAATCAAGATCATTATAGTTCAGATAGGCCACTCTAGGAGAGTTTGTAACATAAGAAGTCATGTAATTGTATAAGCTTCTAATCCAATTAATATTTGGTGATGTTTGATTTCCATCCCACACAACCAGATATTCAATCATGTACAAAGTCCCGAATCTGTTTGGAAATGGGATCGCCGATTCTGAGATCTCATCCATCTTTCCTCCATACGGGGTTAACACCAAAAGTGCCATTCCAGCTTCTATTTTGTCATTATAAAACTCCCATATCCCTTTAAACCCTTCCTCAGTAATAGGTTGTGTTGCAAAATCTGATTTCCCTTTAAAAGAATTTTTTGGCATGGCAGTTCTATTCAAAAGAATCTCTAAAGGTTCTCCATTGATGAAGCTGGAACCAATTACCACTGATTCAATCCAGCTCATTTCAGTACAATCTTCTCTAGACAAACCCAGTTCTGGGAATTCTTCTTGCATCAGTTGGAGTAATTTGTTGATTCCACCAAGGAAAAGGGTATCAAATGTTGCTCTAATTGTTCGGTTTCCCGTGCTTGGATTGACCACACTGAACATTAGAACTCTAATGTCAAGGTCTTCGTCAATCTTTGGTGCAACGGATTGCCATTTGTGTATGATTTTGGTTAAGTTTTGTTCTAATGTCCTCTCAACTGAGAAAACCGTTACTGTTTCTAGAACCGGAACAAGCTTTATCTTCCATGAAAGTATGATCCCGAAGCTAGAACCACCTCCTCCTCTAATAGACCAAAAAAGATCCTCACCCATCGATTTTCTATCAAGAATCTTGCCATGTACGTTGATGAATAGAGCATCAATGACATTATCAGCTGCAAGACCATATTTCCTCATCATTGCACCATAGCCTCCACCGCTAATGTGTCCACCAAGGCCCAATGCATACCAAACACCACCCGGGAATCCAAGATTCCGACTTTTTTTCGCGATTTCATAGTAAAGTTCACCTAAAGTTGCCCCGGCTTGAACCCAGGCAGTGGCAGTTTTAGTGTCGATTGTGATGGATCTTAGATTTATAAGATCAAGAATCACAAACGGGAGTTGTGAAACATAAGACAACCCCTCAAAATCATGTCCGCCACTACGAGTTCGGATCTCCATTCCATGTTTCTTGGAGCAGTAAACAAGTGTTTGGATTTGGGATTCGTGAACTGGTGTAACTATAAAAAGAGGTTTTGGAGTTGTTGGTGATGTGAATCTTAGGTTGTTTATAGAGAATTGTAAGACCGATGTGTATGATGAGTTATTCGGGCTGTAAATGACTTGAGAGATCGAATCAGGGTCATTAGAATTCTGAATCAGGCAGTCAAGAAAGTCACGATTAGTATAAACATTAGATGATTGAAGCGGACCTGCCCTTAGAATTAACATGAAGTTAATAACAACTATAAGATTTAAGAAGGAATAGGGTGTTTGAATCTTCATTTGCTTGCTTTTCTGCAAGAAATAGGATCAATAAGTATTTAATTTATATATAGATAGATATAACACTCGAGATTCTTAATTCATAATTGCCACTTGTTGCAGGTTAAGTGGATCATCCCCACAAGAAACTGCAAGTGGGAATGAAAGTTGAATGATCGAAGCAACATAATCTTTGGATTCAACTTGGCATCAACAAGGTTTTATGTTGACTTTTGGAGATTTGAAAGCAGCCTTCACCTCATGCCCATAATGAAGAAAAGGTTTGACATTAAGTTGTGCACTTGCCCCTGAAGGCTATCTTACTCATTTCACATCTATTTGTGATATTTTGAAAGTATATTATATGAAAGAGAAGAGATGTGTAGATGATGTTTTGAGTGGTTGCTTGCAACAGAACTCCTTTAGAGTATATATATTATATAATACAAAAAATAAGTCAAATGAAGTGTCCTTATTTTGAGATATGCTTTTGGACCATCTGTTTTTCCCCCTGGCATGTACTTGATGAAAGTTTCTAGTACATTAATGACATATTTTACACGAAAATCGGTTGACCACACTCTTTTAATACTCTTTTTGATAGAAAACGTTGGTAATGGCGTCGATTATAAGTAGAGAAACAGAATTGTTACAACTATGATCTCAATCTCTGAATAAGATGAATTAATCGGTTTGTATGTATTAGGCCAAGTGTACCGGGTTTACCGAGCATCCCTCGGGTGGCTTGGGTTCTTTCGGGAACATCGCTACCACCCCCTTCAGGTTAGCCGTCAGTTTCGCAACCCGA
This sequence comes from Dittrichia graveolens, assembly GCA_038502395.1. NCBI lineage: Eukaryota > Viridiplantae > Streptophyta > Magnoliopsida > Asterales > Asteraceae > Dittrichia > Dittrichia graveolens. The sequence goes on along the minus strand of JARJIL010000006.1, from coordinate 2,765,698 downwards.
CGTTCGTGTTTTTTTTCTTCTCTTTTAACGGTAAATTTTAACAAATTTTAAGTTTACATATGACCGTTGGTTTATATATATATACAAAAGTTCAAACAAGAACTGTTTTTCGTACGAGAACCGTGAGACCCATTCTTAGCCGTCCAATTCCCCCTCCAATTGGATTGTCCACCCATTAATTCCTTACATGCACCCTGCCACATCAATCCTCCCACGCTCTTCATCCATGAATTTCATTATCCAAAATGAATGGTCAAGATTGGTTCTCGCATAAAAAACGGTTCTCGTTTGAACCCTCCCCTATATATATACATATATATAGGGTAGAGATCAAGTAAAAAGAAAATTAAAGTAAAAAGGGTAAAAGGGATGATTATTTGATCATTTTTCGGTATATATATCAACTGATAATCGTTAGTTCATCATCTTTATTGATTAAAACTAGTTCTTCATCAATTTCTTTTTGATGAATCCAACATATTCATCATTTTTTAGATGAAAGCATTTTGTTCCTCAACAAATTATTCCAAAATTTTGTTTTCAAAATTTGTATTTGAAATCAAAAAAAAATTGATGAAGAACTAGTTTTAATCAATAAAGATGACGAACTAACGATTATCAGTTGATATATATATATACCGAAAAATGATCAAATAATCATCCATTTTACACTTTTTACTTTAATTTTCTTTTTATTTGATCTCATCCCTATATATATATATATATATATATATATATATATATATATATATATAGTAAAAAGATCATTTGAAAACCGTTTTTATTGCGAATACCGCGACTATCATTTGTAACGGCCATTAATACTCATTAATAGGGGTATTTTGGTCTTTTACATAATTTTCCAACCCTGAACTGTGTCCGTGTAAGTTGTCATTAAATATCGAGCCTTGGTTTTTCCGAAATATCCTCTATTAACGCATCATTAATAAGCCATTAATGTATCATTCCTCAACAATTAATGTACCAAGGGATGTTACAATCGTGTTTTGTTCCGGCGCCGTTCCGACTTTCACCCCCGTCTTGGAACAATCAATTTAGAAACCCGTCTCAAAATGACGACCATGACTGTTCCAGAAACCCAACAACCGGAAACACCACAATCTATCGCAACTCAACAATCCATCCCGACACCACAAAATGGGAATTCTTTTTTGAAGGACGAGCAAAATCAAACAAAAGGTCCAACGAAGAGGTGGCGTTAGTTTTGGCATGGGTTGACGTTTCTGAGGACTTTGTTGTCGAAAACGTGCAAACAAGTGGTGTAAATATATTTTATTATTATTACTCGTATTATTATTATTATACTACGACATATTATTATTATACTACGACATATTATTATTATTATTATTATTATTATTATTATTATTATACGTATTATAATTTTTATTACTATTACATTATTATTATTATTATTATTATTATTATTATTATTACCACTATTACTATTCATATTATATAAATATAGATAGCTTTTGGAGATGAGTACGCACATTTGGGATATGGAAGTTATAAAAATGTACATTAAATCATCTCCGATTTTAAAGACCTAAACAAGAAAATATCATGTTTCGCCACCATACATAACAACTTAATAAATATAAGACGTAGTGGAATAAGCGAAGCTGATATTATACGAACGGCGCAATACCGTAATCGGGAGGATAACAAGGGTGGAATGTCCTAAAAAATTGTCCAAAGTGGTGCCCAATACAACCGATGGTCTTTTCTTCTTTCCAACTTACAAAACGTAGTAAAACGTCTGCTTCCCGAAACACAACGACCGGGTCTTTCGATGCACATTTTAACTTAAACATTGATAATGACGACGATGACGATGAGCTTCAACGGCCCATCGGGAGGAACAGGGCAAAGAGGTCATCGACGAGTATGACTAATACCGGCGTAAATTCTCAACAAAACATTGATAATTTATTGGGTCAAATAAAAATGTTCAACAAGTGGGATACAAATAATGTGACATATAGAATGAAAAAACGTTCAACGAAATAAAGAATTATATGGATAAACCAAATAAAATGTATTTTTATTATTGCTTAATGAAATTTTTATTTTTATAAAATTTATAAATACTTTATTTTGTTTAATACTTAAATGTATAATAAAATAATTAGAAAAAGTAAGGAAAAGATTAGGTTAGACTATACTTGTATTTTAGATAAGAAATAGAAATAAGAGAAAAAATAGTATGACTCTAATATAACATTTGGATAAGAGAAGAAAGATTAGTGTTAGCAAATAAGATTTAAGATAAATAAAGGGTATATAGATGTTGAAGAAATAAAAGAATATAAAATCTTTCATGTCTTTTCGCGAAGAAAAACAAAATTGAATTCTTACGCCATCCGTGGGATTCGGACCCACGACCACGTGGTTAAAAGCCACGCGCTCTACCAACTGAGCTAGAACGGCCAATTTATTTTAATTGTAAGAAATCATGCAGTTAACTAAGCATTTACTGTTTTAGGCCAAGATGCCAAATTTGAAGATAGCGTATCGAAGAATAGATGTTATTTTTTTTTATTGATATAATAATGAAGTAGAATAAAGCTTGTTTTCACTGAACGCAACGAATTTTGCTAAATATGGATGATGACTATGAATTTGCTATTCTTAATATATATATATATCCTAAATAAAGTCTTAATATATTAAGCTAATAATTCAATTCAATTAATTAGATTCAATTAATTAGATTCCAGTTTACTAGTGTTTTCATCATATCACCGAATACCAACTTATATATAATCTGAACTTGAATTGTCAGTATCATTCTAATAGTGACTGGGCCAGCATGCATTTCCATTCCATCTGCAGTTACTCATACCAAATTTACAAACTCATATATATATATATATATATATATAAGCTACGTATATATGTTTCGTACCCAACGACTCATACCCGGCCACTCCATCCGCATCTATCTATTTATCTATCTATCAATCATAATCATATAAGCATCAGTTTTAACGACCTTCCACCAGTTATCGACAACTTTGTTACTAAGTCGTTTGGTCCGACATATATATGTCTCATGTTTCTCAGCTGGCCTCTTCGGTACTTCCATATATAATTAACCATTTCAATTCATTGTCAACATAGCAAAATAAAAATAACATGCATCAAATTTACCACAAAATCACACATTATAAAATTTTCATCTCACATGTGTTAAAACATGCAAATCATTAACTACAAATAAAACTGATTACACAACACCTTATATTTATATATTAAGTGATTTAACTGGTTTTTTAACTAAGGTAAAAATTTATTCCTTCATTCCTTTTATATATAAATACTAAAAAGAAATCATCTTCATTTTTAATTCTTAGCATTAATCCTCTAGTATCAATTAAATCTATAATTAATTGCAATGTTTTAAAACCCGGCCGGTCCAACCGGTTGACCCGTGACACGGTGAGGAGACTGGGTCAATGTACACCGGGTTTTTGCTTATTTCTGGCCCGCGTTGAACCGCCCGGGTTTATGGTTGAACCAGTCGACCCCGGTTGACCCGGCCCGGTTTGACCGGTTTTTAGTTTTTTCATTTTAATATTTTTTTAAAACATAAAAGTTTAGCGATTAGTCATCTCGACAATTGTAACACCGTATTTTCACCCATAAAATTTTCATTTAAGTTAACACTGCGGAAGCGTTTACCAAAACATAAAAGTATTTACAACTGAAGTTAAACCACTGTTTAACAAAACCAATCAGTTTAAAATACAGTATTACAAAAACTACGACTCGTCACAATTCCAATCAGAGTGTCGTCAATTATTCCCCAGGCTACACCCCCTCCCAACTACACCGCAGAACTCACCAGCCACCTATAAAAGTAGTGAGAGGTGGGGGATTAGCACAAAGCTAAGTGAATGGAAGTAAACCGCACAGATATACTAGCAAATAACCGCATGATATCAACAACAGTAAACACATAATCACCCTTTGCCTCACGAGAAGACCGGCGGTTCTGCAGGAACCTACAACCAATGCCGGCCAAGCAAAGGTTTACCGATAGTCTATTTGCTATTCTCACACTGTATTATCTTAAGTTGCAACGAATGCATCAAAAGACCACAATACTGATTAGCCGATAGCAAACAAACCCAGCCCAATATGCCCAGCCGGAAGCTGACTTCACAATAGGCGCAACAATCAATTAACATATCACAATTAATCAATTAATAGACAACAGTCTATCTATGCATCAATCTGATAACAGTTGCAACCCAAGCCAGTTACAACTAATAACACCCGTGAGTAAACATCCACTCACCTCGAGTTCTCGAACTCCCACTTAGTGGTCTAATGTTACTGAGCCTTGTCCTTTCCTGAGATCAGAATAAACTGAAATCAGTAACGATTCATAAATATATACCAAACACATATATTTGTATCCTTTTAAATCAAACATCACATATAAGATTCACATATGTAACAACATATAACCCATAGCTTTAAACAAAGCAAACAACCAAGAAAACACTCAAAACCGCGGACGCGTCGCGTCGCACCCAAATGTCGGATTTCACAAATCCGATACCCCAAGTGTCGGATTTCAAGTCCCGGACTTCAAGTTCCGGATTTCCACTGTCGGATTTCACTCCTCCGGATTCCCATCATCGGATTTTGGGTCTCGGATTCAACAATCGGATTTCCTCTCGCATTCACACAAGAATCCGATACTTCTCAAGAACGCGTAGCGTTCTCCTCCCGGACGCGTCGCGTCGCGACAGACACTGCATCATCTTCTTCATTTTCCAGCCGACTTACCATTTTCCAACTTCGATAAACACACTTGAAATCCAATATGAACACTTCTAAAACATGTATAAACATCTTATAACATGTAAGCAACATCAAGAACACATCATAGCCATTTAAAACACCAAAACACACAAAACCCATTTGTCAAGTATGGAGCTTCAAGCTCCATTCATGGTGTTTCACTATATAAACATGTGTTTCATCATAAAAGCATACCTATATGATCAGAATTATGCAAAGAGTATCACCATACCTTTGTTTGAATTAACAAGCTACAAATCTTGACTATCACTTTTCAAGTTAACAACTTTTCTTGCTTTTCTCTCAAGAACACACACAACACACTTTTCACTTTAAGTCACAAATGAGCAGGCATCTCCTACTTAACCCAAGTATGTTTTTAATTAAGCATGAGGTGGCCATGTACTACATACACATACACATGCAGCACACATACTCAAATCCATATATATATATATATATATATACACGTACACATGCACATATATATATGTAAATATCTAAATTTAATTTACTAACTTTAATTAATACCATTTTAATTAAATGCCACACAAGCAAATAATCAAACTTTAATCACATAAAAACATACTTTGGCCTACGTAACCACTAGGTCCAAAATTAGGATGTTACAACAATTGATATTTTGAAACCCTCACAGCCTTACTCGACAGAAACTCTAAAAATGAGTTGTGAACCCCTCTCGGCAGTCAACGACAACTCCTGTTCTCTGTCATCTCCGACATGCAACTGTCCTTCAAGCATAAACCTCTATTGAGTTCACGTAACCCTCTCAATAGAATTTCATTTTATGTTTGATAGATTATTTAGTTTCTTAACAGATTAGTAATTGTTTCCAAGTTTATATACATATATATATACATATATATATATATATACATATATATATATATGCAAATATATTTTAAAAATTTAGAAACCGGGTTAACCTGCCGGTCGAACCGGTTAACCCGTGACCCGGTGAGGAGCCCGGGTTAACTAAAAACTCGGGTTTTAAAACATTGATTAATTGCATATGTTAATTTAAACTTTTCATTTTGAAGGAAACTCTTTTATTTTATTATAATTTAACACATGGCCATCAATATATATATATACTACTAATTAATAAGGTGACTGATAAATCTCTCAATTCTTCACAAGCTATGTCATATGGAATTTTCAATTGGTTATTTTAATGTTTGTAAGTTGTAACAAAATAACATATAGTCATTATGATAATAATTGATTTATTTATTTTTCATTAAAAGTTAAAAACACTATTAAAAGGTAATGGCTTTAACCATTTGGTCAAGTGCTATTACAAAAAAAAGGTGGTTCACTGTACATCAATCACTATGCCATGAAAGAACAATATCTTGAAATCCCACTTTCAACTCATCCCATTCAACCTCACTAAAACCATCGCCGCCGTCAACCACCGTCATCTCAACCAACAATAACTCCGGTACCACCTCCATCACCTTTGCCAAAACAATCACCCTCCCTTTCACCAACCCAAGAACATCATCTCTCTTATTACAATTCTCCTTCTCTTTCATCTTCGTCAGCCGATACCCTAATCGCTCCCCAACTTCTACCATCGTATTCTTGATCTCCGCCACCGTCGCCGTCGACGTAAACCTCTGTTCTTTCTTCATCGCCTTTTCTTCAAAAATACCCGATAAATTCAACCCGGATGACATCGAGATAATATCAAATGCATTAATCGTCGGCTTGTATTTAATCGAATCGTATTCTTCGTTGAATTCTAGGGCCGGGTAGGGTTTTAAAGATTTCTTGAACCAGGGGAGACCCATTAAGTTCTCAATGCTCAATCGGGTTTTCGGTTTCGGGTCTAGAAGTTTATTAATTATGATCCGGGGTTGCTTCTGAATCCAGTCAGGAAAGACAATTTCACGATTGTGGATTTTTCGGTACATGTTGGGTAAATTACTGTCGTCGAACGGCAAATATCCGGCTAGGAGGTTAAACAGGATAATCCCACATGACCAAGCATCCGCCTTTGCGCCGTCGTATCCTTTACCTCGGACAATCTCTGGTGCGGTGAATGCCGGAGTTCCACACGCCGTGTGGAGCAGGCCGTCCTTTTGAGATTCCGGCAACGCCGAAAGTCCGAAATCGGAGATTTTAAGATTCCCCTGTTTGTCAAGCAAGAGATTTTGTGGTTTTAAATCACGGTGTGTGACACCGTTTTGATGACAGAAGTGAAGGGCGGAAACAAGCTGTTGAAAGTAAAAACGAGCCGTGGCCTCTTTCATCCGTCCCCGGCGTGTGAGCTGCGTAAAGAGCTCGCCGGCGGCGGCGAGTTCCATGACTAGGTAAATCTTAGTTTTTGTCGCCAAGACTTCGTGCAGTTTAAGGATGTTGGGGTGGTTGAGCCGTCTCATGGCGGCTACCTCACGGACCAGCCTTGGTTCGATTGCTGGATCTGACGTGGAGGGTTTCTCGATGACTTTGACGGCGACGGAGGAATCGTCGATGAGAGAGCGACCGTGGTAGACTTTGGCGAAACTGCCTCGACCCAAGAGACGGGTGAGTTGGTATTTGTTCAGGATGACGGTGCCGCCGTCGCTGGTGCTTCTGTTAATGGGGGGTGGCGGCGCAGGTGGTGCCATGCCAAATCGGCGTTTGTACGGCCGCCGAATAATAAAATATCAGAGAGAGAGAGAGAAAGAAAAGTAGGTTTAGTTTGGTGGTAGTGGAAGTTGTTTACTATGATTTTATAGGAATCAAAAACACGAAGCACAGTTGGCCCTCCACTCTATTCGTAGATTTTTTCCTGGAGGCGTGAATTCACAAATTTACCCTCACTTCATATTCCAAGTTGTCTTTCATTATTAAATAAATAAATATTTTTTTTGTTAGTAAAACATTCTAAATTTCATAAACATTAATTCTAAAAGTAGAAAGGAAATCCGGACATGACTGCTTGATAGTAATTTGAGATTGGTTTAAAATCCAAAAACAGTCATCTACGCATCTTCTTTGTATTTTTACAAACTTATAATAAATTATTTTTATTTACATATTTAAACATATATTTATCGGACTACCGTTTTTTATTATGTATAACAAAATATTTTTGTATACAAATCACTCCCATAATCAATACATGTTGCAAGAAGAGGAGGGGTTATATAAAATTTAACCATTTATATCCCGAACAACAACTTAACCCTCGAAATCAAGAAAGATCTCATGAATCTTAATACATGTGTATCGAGAGAGACCAAAGCCCCCCCCCCCCCCCCCCCCCGCGCCAACTCCGGTGTCAAAAGAGAGATATCTAGTAGATTTGTTCGAACACAACGTTACGAAGCTCGCATTGAATTTACTAAAAAAAGTCAAGAGTTGAAGTTTAAACACCAATTTGTCCCATCAGCACACTTTGCCAATAAGCCTATGAAATATTTAAGAGCCAGGATCTCGCTATCCTCCAAATTTATTACATCCATAATCATCGATGGTTCCCACACATTTATGTTTCACCACAATAACATTGCTTCTCAAATACAAATTAGTAAGAACAAAAACTTAACCATCTAACTTATATTGAAATGAAAGAAGCTTAAAAATCTTTACCCGGTGTCAGAAGAATTTCATACATGTTATCGAAAAACTTATTAATTACGTATATATATCATCGCAAAGCTCAAAGTTACATCAATATCATTATATATATATATATATATATGTATATATATATAGGGGATGGTTCATGCGAAAAGTGTTTTATTTGCGAAAAGTGTTTTATTTGCGAAAAGTGCGAGAAGCAATCCTGAACTCTTATTTGAATTTGATCTAATAGCTTAGATTAATCTTATTTATCATTTTTCTTAATTCAAAAGGGTACAATAGTAAACAACAAAATTTTCTTTCTCCAATCTATTTCTCTTTCTTATTTTTCTCTCTCCTTCAATTTTTAAACAAAATAAATTAGAAAATAATTTAATAGTAATTAATAAATTTATGGGGTTCAACGATGATCAACACCTAAAAAATTACAAGTTTTAAATTATTAAATGTTATGTATATTACTTTGTTCAATAGTAAACTCTTGTTTTATATTGTTTCAGTAGTCTTTTTTTTCAAATTAATTCTTTTTTTCTGTTTTGATTTTTTATACTTATTTTTAAGATCCTCTTTTACTCTTTGTAAAAAATAGTGGGTATACATTAATAGACTACAATGACCCATAATCAAAATTAAAATTCATGAATGTTCAATAATAATCAAAATTATAAACACAGCTAATAATACAATCCACTCATGAAGGTTCAAATAAATATAACAACTATGTTGAATAACTAACAACCATGTTCAATAATAAACAAATCCATGTACATACCTAAATAAAATTTGTTCAATGATAAACAACTACAAAAATAAACTTTATAAACCACATATACATTTGTTCAATGATAAACGATGTATAAAAAAACTTTATAAACAACTTATAAATTTGTTCAATGATAAAAAATATCTAAAAGAGGATTTGCTTAGAAAAAATTCAGATTATAGAAAAAAAATACAGAAATAAAAAGACATAACTTTAAATAAAAAAATAAACCCAAATTGAGAGGAGGCGGTGTTTCAACAGCGGTGATGGTTCGCCGGAGGTAGCGGGTTAACGGTGTGCTCAAGAATGATAAAACCCCGATGGTGTTCAACGGTGGTGATCTCCGATGATCTTCGATGGTGAAGGCGGGGGTAGGCGACGTAGATCTTTGGATGAGCACCGGAGACAGCGGTAGACGGTGTGTTCAACGGTGGTAGCAGCTTAGGTGACATGGATCTGTGGATGGTGAAAACGGTGGTAGACGGGTCAGCATGGATCTGTGGATGAGCACTAGCGACGGCGGCGTTAGCCGGAGGTGAAGATCAAGGGTTTTTGGCTGCGACAGTGGTGCAATAGCGGTGATGAGCACTAGCGACGGCGGCGTTAGGCGGAGGTGAAGATCAAGGGTTTTGTGGCGGTGCTTCATGGAGGCGGCGGTAGTGGTGGTTTTGTCATTAGTTGAATAGTTGCGACGAGATTGCGTTCTTCGTTGTGACCGCTGCCGGCGACGTCGGCCGACGATGGCGGCGGCGATGACGGCGAATATGAGGCAAATGGAAACAAATGTGTTTAGGGTTGAGAGTGAGGTATGGAACGTGGGAGAGAGTGAGGAGAAGAGAGATATTGATAGACTTTTTATATTCTCTAAAAAAGAAATGTGTATTTGAATTAAATAGGATATTTGTTTTAGGTGTAAAAGACAATTTTGTTCTTCTCTTTTTTATTTAAATTTCCTTGATTTTAAAACTAATTACAAAAATGTCATAACTAATCTTAACTATTGATTAAATGATCTAATGGTCTATAAAACTTCTCACACTTTTCTCAAATAAGAAGCTTTTCACATGAACCTTTCTCTATATATATATAACCTCCAAACATCATATACATTTAAATACATAGAGTACTTATTACTAAATCATTTAAAATCCACCAAATTTGCATCAATATTCAATTCTAATATGATAAGAACGTACTTCATGTTGGATATTTAACACGTACAAAGAAGAGAAGAAAATAATATTTTTTTTTCAAATTTTTATATGATTTAACTATTATAAAATTTTGCATTTTGATATAGAAGAGAGTTTAGAAGATATTGATATAACAATTTTGAGTTATACATATATAATTATATACGTAACTATCAAGGTTTAATTTATTTTTGTGGAAAATTTTATTTGGCTTGTTGTGCATGTAGTGTTTCTTACTAGCTAACCTATATTCAACTACAACTTGTCGTTTTATATAAACATTTTATAATCATGGTTATAAATTTATAAATATATGCCCTCGAATGACTACTGCTTTCATTCAATATCATGTGATGGCTAATGACACATTTGTAAAAAATCTTTATTATTAAATTGTCTTTTAATTAGAGTATTGTGATTGGTTGTTTAGTGTAGTGACATTTGTATATAACAAGCCCTCCACTCATGAAAAGTAAAAGAAAGGAGTCAAAGGACGTGGTCTCTTGAGTTTGGGTCTTAGCATCTTAGGACATTTTGAGAATATTATTTATGGTAAATTTATGCATAGTTAAATTAACTTAATTCATAGTAATATGAATATATGATATTTCAATTGAAACTTTAAATTAAATTGACAAATACGTACCTCTTGCATAAACCGTCTAAAAACTAGAAACCCTTTATAAATCATTACTTTTCGTTTGAATAGTTATCCGCTTATCAGAAACTCTTGTCTAAAAATTTCATCCTCGTAAAGAAGATTCTCAATAAAGTAGTCTTGTATGAGTGAATAATATGCATCTTAACAGTTTCTATTTATAGTCGTTTTATTTTTTCTTGGACTTTGAACTCTAAAATCTATCATTCATAAAGAGGACACCCTGATTATGATACAAAACATTCTTGCGCTCCTTGAGCATCTAAGTTTCAAATGATCATGAAGACATAGACACTATCAATAAAAACATATTAAAAATAGAAAATTTGAAGTTGAGTGTAGCAAAGTTTAAAAAGAGAATGAGACAAAGAGATTGTCTTCCATTGGGTTGTTAAGCCCGGACAGTGTTCCCAATCTTCACCAAATCTGCCATATCAACCCTGTTCCCTAGTCAAGGATGTACACATAATATTCTCAAAATGTACACCATAGTTACATTATTTGCAAATATGTCGAATGATTTTTAACTATTTTACATTGATTTTTAACATATGATATGATTTTTTCTCATGTGCATTCATGTATATATGAACGGAATAGTATAGGGCAAAGTACAAAAAGATAACTATTTTTACATTAATTATTATCATATAAAATCAACTTCTATTTTTTTTCTAGAACAATCGAATTTTTTAAAATTACCATTATATGTGAATATAAGTAGATCGGTATATATGAAGAATAATATAAGCTAGCTAGCTAGTTTCATATCTATCACCTTTTAATGTATTGAATTTTTAAAAGTTATTATTTAATGTATTTATAAAACTTGTTGTACATATTGCTGGTAATTATCTCAATTTAATTTATTTTCAGTACTAAAATAAAAATAATAATAATCTCAAGAAATGTAAATCATGAAAAATCTGGACAAATTGATAGAGTCCCAAATTTTAAACTCAATCCCATACATGCATGCAAACCCACTAGATTCATCAAGAATCGCATGAAATATTCATCTGGGTTTCGAGAACTGTAAATCATTAACAGATTGATAAATACTATGAACAAATTGATCGAAAAGTGAACTCAAACTAAATATGAAAAAGCCGATGAGAAACTAGAACTAAAATCAAAATAAACCCTTAACAAATCTAAACAAAGGAGATAATCGAAGAATAGTTGGAACAATCAAACCTGGATAATAAATTCTTACATTGAACAACAATCGCTGATAATGAATATCGATTCGAAACCCTTAATTGCCACCAATTTGCCCCACATCACTAGGATGAAGATTACGAAGAACATGAAATCCATAAGCAAATTGAAATCAAAATCACATGAATATGATGAACATGAACCCTAAATATGATGAAGATGAAGTATAAACCAGAATCTGAACATGATGAAGATGAACTCGTATGAACCATACGGGTGAACACTTAAATCACACATATGAACCTAGAAATGTATCAACCATTACTCCGAATCACATATCTGAACCAGAGAGACGAAGCAAAAACAGTAATCTAGATGAAGCTAAAATCCTAATCGATACATATCCCAATCGAGATGAAGGAGAAAACAACTGATCAGAATGGATGTTATTATTCATGAGACAAATCCATACGAATGAGAAGCATTTGAATCGGCGAATTAAGCATTCATACAAATGAAGAACTTGAATCCATGCATGTTATTTTTAGTATTATTGTTATTACTATTTATTATTAAATATTATATTATTATTATCAAAAAAACAAGATGTCCCATTAGTAACCTACTATTACGTACAAATTTACAAGTCATAATACACTAATTAAGCGGTAAGTTATGAATGTCTGGTATATTAAAAGATAAGTTTTAAAGTAGAATAAACATAATAGCAACAAATAACATGTTTAATACATTTTTTTGGTATACTAAACCATTTATATAAACTCAACTGTTGTTGTTAGGGCCTTAATTTATTTATAAAAGAAATATTCCACAAATTAATTTAAGAAAAGCATATATATATATATATAGTTTATTTGAAGAATAACTATCAAATCTCTTTTTGGTTATATTGTCCTCTTTTGTGATTAATACTAATGTACGTATGAATTTTCCTTTTACTTTACTTTGCTTCACATGGAGTAATTAATCACCCGGCCAGTTGCAAATTAAGATCATGAATTTTTAAATGTTTCTTTCGATCACTTCATAATTGTAAGCATGAATGAATATTAGAAAGATATGAGCAGGTTGAAGGAATAGTACGACGATATACGATGATTGTTAATATAAGACCATTTTAAGTATTTGGGGTATATATTTTATGCTTTCATTTGTACCACCTCTCCATATTAATTAAGTGTTTCTTTCATCCTCTTTTTCTTAAACGTATTCATTAAATCATAGTTGCATATGAATATTGGTTATTCAATATAAGGTCATTTTTAAGTTTTGAGAAAGATCTGTATATTATATATCGTGACATTTACAAAACGATTTTTAGAAGGTATCTTAATTCGGAGAGAGAGATATATACAAAGAAGTTAACCGGAGAGAGAGAGGAGTTAATTGCGAAGAGAAATAGGGGGAGAGATAGAGAGAGTGTGTGTGTGTGTGAGAGAGAGAGAGAGAGGGGTAAAATTGTAAATGTAAGAATATTTAAGGTTCATTGTTTTAGTCAATATACACTACATATGTTACAAATCGATGTTTAAGGGTTTCGTTTGTTCATGTTTACATATCATATTTCTATGTTGATGTTTAGGGTTCGAATTTTGTCATCGTTTGTTCATTCGTGTTGATTTAATATGAGTTTTGATTTGATTGTTGTCCGAAACTTATTCATGTAGATGTATTTAGGGTTTGATTTGTTACCGTTGATGCAGGATTTTATGTATGCAGACTGTTCATGATCTATCACCGACAATGACCGGAAAATGGTTGTGACAAACTCAAAATTTTTCAGGGTTTTTAGATTAGTGGCTATAAGTCCAATGGTACATTCCTAGTAATTAATAGCCTGATATTAAACATGATATTAATACTTAAAATTTTCTGATTGTTAATTGATGTTAAGATCCAAAACATACATCTCATAGCACTAAAGTTAAGACATAACTATTCGTACATATCTTAACTTCAATAAATATTGATAGATAGCAAAAAAAAATCAAAAATTAAAAGTTGTTAATTAAAAAATATTACTTTCTTGGCCGAGATAGAGTTGATAAACATTACATATATAGTGGAGTAAAGAAATGTCAACTAGATGAGAGGATAATTACAACGTACTCTTTTTAATATTATGGATTAAAATTTTGATTTGTTTAATTTATAAAATATGTAACCAACGGGTTATTTTTGTATGATCCGACAAACTTTTGTTTTAAATTTTCGTTCTAACTTTGCTAAAAATGATTTTTTAATTAAATAGCACCTTTTTTTTAAAAGTTGAGCTAGATTTTTATCTGTAAACTCTAATTATTATAAGAAAGTTAAATGCTATGGTGTAATGTAATTTCTATTGTATCTTCGGTGTACTTTGCTAGCATTACGCTAGTGCTATGGTTAATTATATATTGGGTTTGCTAGGCTCGGGTGATGGCAATGTCGAAGCTCGGGTCTAGTTGTCCCTTTTACTGTTAAAAAAAAGTTAAATGCAATTGTAATTACATTGAGATTTGCCTAGCGGCTTCAATGAGTTTGTCTTTCTAGATGTATAAATGGTCCTTTGTTCGATTGGGTTTTCCTAAAACAAATTAAATGTTGTATCTAATCATTTTTAGTGAAGTTTAAACTTAAAAACCCCACTTAGTTAACCATTAAATAGTTACTCCAAAATATAAAACAAGAATGAATGTAGTATATAATTCTTCTTCACGTTATTGTCACTAAGATGTGTACAAGATTTGACAAATATTATTTTAAACATGCTTGTTTAATAATAAAGCCAAATTTTGTAAAATTTGTTTATAGTATATAGAAAAGTTAAAAACTTAATTAAGAATATTTGATTATGCAAATATCTTCTTATCTCAAACAAAACATACGTTGTTTTCTTGTAAGTATAAACATTTTGTATGTATTATTAATCGAACTAAAGTAATCTTTTGGATTTAAAAGGATCGAGGATGAGAGGGTTTGGTCCCATTTTAAACTTATCCATCTAAGATTTCACCATTGAGATAAGTTTTATGTCTTCTAAAAGCTAGTGTAGTCGTGACGTCGTGCTCACTCCGTTACAAGCTAGTCGGGACGTCGTGCTCACTCCGTTACAAGTAATAACCACTACATCTTAGATTAAGGTAAATTTTTTGGTCTCCGTTCGGGCTTAGACCAGTCTCAAGTGGTTTGGTCTGGTCCGGTCTCGGTCAAAGTTCTTTGTCTAAGTTTTTTTTTCGGTCTAGCTTCGGCTTAGAGTAGCTCAATCTGACAGTCTTTGCGTTAGGATTTTTTGATCCGGTTCAAACTTATCCACCTACATTTCTCTTACAATAATTTAATATAAATAATTTGAAATAGTAAAATATACTCATTTATTGTAAAATAAATACAAAAGTGCAAATAGTGTTTTTAGAACAATTATTGAAATATACACTTTCTATTTCTTGCCGTCATTTTAAAATATGAAATAGGATGAAATAAAATCCTAGTAGTGAATATGATCGGAGATTTCAAGAAAAGGGGAAAAATCAAAATAATAATAATACTAATACTTAACTTATAACACCTTCAGCATCCTTGCAAATGTAACTACCGAAACCAATTGCCAAAACTTTCAATTCACTAACTAAAGTTGATCACGAGTTGAAACAGTCGAGGGATAAGAGGACGATGTGAAGAGTGTGGTTTGGAATTTGGACGAAGAACGATCGGGATGTATGGATAGATCATGAGTTGAGGCAACTTAGGGTGTTGTTCTTTTACCGTTTTCCTAGGTTTCGGAAGTGTTTTGATTAGTTTATCTTTTTCTCTATAGTTTATTAGAACTATTAGTAAGCTTAAAATCAACTTTTCCAGTCTTATAAGTTTATCAATTTATACTTATGACTTATCTATATCTATACTATATTATAAAATATTTAGTCTTTTTGCTTAAACTCTTAAATTTTAAGTGTTTTGAAATTACTAAGTTACCTCTCATATAAACTAAATTGAGTAACTATTAGATATAGTTAATAAGATTCTTATATTTCATTTTAATAACTAAACTTTACATATGTAAAAAAATCAAAGTCAATTCAATTTTTTTAAAAGTCAAAGTCAATACAAATTAACTTAATTATTAAAAAATATTTTCATAACCGTGTAACATACTAGTTTGATTTGTTACCACCGCATTACACGTGTAACATACTAGTTTAAGTTAATAAGTTTAACCCAACAAGTTATAAATTTTTTTGACAAACGAGCATATACTAATACTAAAATTCTAATATAATATCAAACTCTAAAAAGCAATTTAATCAAAACGCTTCTTTAATTAGTAAAAAATGAGATAAATCATTTTATAAAAACTAAAAATCATAAAAAGCAAAGTTTAATCTTCATATTATTTCACTTTTTTTATAGAGAAATAGTGGATTCACACACATTTTAAATCAATATTTTTTTGTCTCAAATAAGATATTTAAATCAAAGAAAAAGAAACATCTTGCACACTTTTATACGCCAGATGAAATGACCTTTGATTTCATATCATTTTACGCATATCTAAAAACTTTCTACACCATCTAATACATAAATCTTTATTAATAAATAAATTAAGTAAATATATTTTTTTCCTTTAAATTCCTATTTGGTTGATGGTAAGGGAGTCTTCCCAGTAAATAAGAGGTCTTAGGTTCGAGTCTCTCTGAGGGTTTCTTCCTAGAAGTAGCTGAGAGTCACTCCCTCGTTGGTGAAAGCAACCCTACCGAATTAATTAGAGGGTGTAGTTGGAGTGGTTCGAAACCGGGGCTCGGATTAGATCAACCGATTTTGATCATGTGCCACTATCGCTGAAGCGAAGCTGTTAAAAAAAACCAGCTTTTTTGGTTTGTAGATGTAGTAGCTAGCAAGTGTAAGTGTAAGGAGTTTGGATGATGATGGGGCATGGAGGGAAGCAACGAGCGCATAAAAACAAAAATAAAAAGTTATAAGGAGTCCTTGAGGTGCAAGTAAGGCCTTCTGCAACGGTGGTTCCGTTCCTGAAGCTGAAAAACGAGTGTGGGTATCTATCGTCCGCAGCTGTTGCGACGGAAGGAGGGAAAAGGTCAAGTGCAATTTTCTGGCGGTATCCTTTTTTTCAAAGAGAGACTAGAGTAGAGTATATGTGGGTCCTACACCCACTAAACAATATTTTCGAATTTTATTTCTTTTGTTAGCAAATATTTAACATAAAAATTATGGGTCCTTTCAAAATATTTTTAAAGAACAATAGAATATAAGCCCGTCCATAGCACCGGACACAAAGGTATCAGGTTGGGCTTCAGCTCTCCCGGGTTTTATTGGGAACATCAGTACTCTCATTTTCGAGTTGAGAGATTTGACTTCCCGAACTTGATGCTACCTGTTTCATTTCATTTTTTTCTCTCTTTCAATGGTTATTTTGTTAAAAAAAACTTTTTTCCTTCCACAGTCAAATTACCGTTATATATATAAGGGAGGGTTCATTTGAGAACCGCGAGAACAAATCTTAGCCGTTCATTTTGGATAATGGAATTCATGGATGAAGAGCGTGGGGATTGGGTGTAGCAATGTGTATGTAAGAAATTCATAGGTGGACAATCCAATTGAAGGAGGAGGAATTAGACGGCTAAGATTGGTTCTCGCAATAAAAACAGTTCTCAAATGAACTTTTCACTATATATATGAGCTTGACGGTAATGTATCGTAAGCCACGTCTTTTCAATTATTTGGTTTTATGCATTTTCATAAACGTGACCTATTCATATGTTTCATACAAGTTCCTTTATGTTTGCATTTGCATTTTGTTTTATAATATTTGTTTAGCTTGTATTTTGTTATCTGTTTTAATCTCAGTTAGGTGTCGATGTTGGTTTTCTATATGCATTTCATAATCACGCTCTGTTCATATGTTACAATCAAGTTTGTTTTTTTTTTACATTTTCATTTATATTTGTATTATTTGTTAATGTTGTCAATGATATATGTTTAATCTCAGTTAGTTGTAGATGTTGGTTGTTTTTATAATATATGCTTTTTCATAAACATGATATGCATGCTTATATGTTATAAACAAGTTCATGTTTAAGTTTCTTCATTTGGGCTTTTTTTATAGATTATATTATTTGCATTTTAATAGTCAATATTGGTTAATCTTAATATCAAGAATCAACATAAGTCTTTATAGTTGTTTATTTTGATTACTGTTGCTTTGATGTATTTTGTATAGTTTTTATATTATTTTTTGTTTACATTTCATATATCGAATGCCACCGAATCAATGGGTGATGATCATGATGATTTTGATGGTAATGTATCCTAATGCACTTCCTTCTCCAAGTATCTTTGTTATTTTTTTGTGTTTACGTATGCATGTTCGGGTTTCTGCCAGCTCATATGAATTATTCGTTAATGGAGTGAACGAATATTTGTATAATATCAGTTAGTTTTAGAACTTTCATTTTGATATGCATGTTCAGGTTTCTGCATGTTCATATGCTTTATTCGTTAATGGCGTGAATGAATATTTGTATAATATCATTTAGTTTTAGAATTTGCATTTTGATATGCATGTTCAGATTTCTACATGTTCATATGCATTATTAAAGGCGTGAATGAATATCTCTATAATATATGTTAGTTTTAGAATTTGCATTTGGATATGCATGTTCGGGTTTCTGCATGTTCAAATGCATTATTCATTAATGGAGTGAACGAATATTTGTATAATATCAGTTAGTTTTAGAATTTTCATTTTGAAAATGTAAATCATCTTCATAAATACAAATATCATTGTACTAAAATTTATAAGTCATCATAAGTTACTTATGAAAATGATAAGCTAACATATTTGTACTGAAAACGCAAATCATCTTCATGAATATCTCAAACATTTGTGCAAATGATATTCCCTCACAAAATAAATCTTATACAAACATTGATGAAAATGATAACCGTAAAGTAGTTTTTTTTGTTTAAAATGATGTTTCTTACGCATCAGATCTCCCAGATGATAACCCTCAACTAGTCATTAGATTATAGTCAATGAAATTACAAATTAATTAATGAAAAATGCATGTCTTTGTGCAAAGGATATCTCCAACAAAATGATAACCCTAACAAACTGAATGTTATGATAATTGTAACCTAGTTATCTTGCTTAAAATGATGATTCTTAAACATCAGATTTCAAAGATGATAACCCTGTACTAGTCATTTAGACTATAGTAACTGAAATTGCAAATTAGGTCATGAAAAAGGCAAATCATCCGCAAAATATATCTCTCACAAACTGAATGTTATGCAAACATTGATGAAAATGTAAACTGCAACCTAGTTATCTTGCCTAAAATGATGATCCTTAAATATCATATTTCCAAGATTGATTGGAACTGATTTTTTGTTACCTGGTTATCCATATTGATTTTGCATTATGGGGATTTTGGAAATATTCGGTTTTCATATATAAGTTTAGCGTTAAAAAAGACAGTTCGAATATGGGGTTTGAAATTTACATTTATGCCCTTTTATGTATGTTAATTGGCTGTGAATTAGTAATCAACTTGTTTGATTTTTAAATGCAATTCTAGCCATCTTATTCTAGATCCAATGGTCCAAGATGGTTCTTTAGGTTCTATGTATAAGAAGGGTTCTATGAATAATCCAACCATATATATATATATATATATATATATATGGGGGAGGGTTCAAACGAGAATTGTTTTTCGTACGAGAACTACGAGAACCAATCTTGGTCATTCAAGTGGTAAGTGAAATTCATGTATATATATATATGTATGTATTTCTTATCCTATACATATATACACACTATTTTACTTCACAAATTCTCACCCCAACCAAATTCAATAATACAAACTTCCTTCTCTATTTCCTAATTTCTTACTACTTTCACATTTTTTAGTTTTACAAAATATAGATTCACCACAACAGGCTTCATCGAGCGCATCGTCGGATTCCGTATCAACCGATGAGCAGCTCCGGCAGGAAAAAGAAATTTTTGTAAGGTTGGTTTGAGAGGCGGCAAACATATTTCATGTACGAGAAGTCAAAAACCGGGAGACACGTAATAATCTTCGGTCGGATTTGGTCAAGCATATTTCACGTATCCAAGTTTCCGACAATGAGGACGAGTAGATGTTTTGATTATTTATTAATTTTGATTTAGAGTTTTGTAATTTTTATTTGACAATAATAATAAATTTTATTAATTTATGAACTTTTTATTTATATTATTTGCTATCTTTTTATTTTTATAGAAAATTTTAAATACTTTATTTTGTTTAATATATAAATGTATAATTAAATAAATTTTAAAAAGTGATAAAAAGATTGAGTTGATTTAAGATGAATGCTACTTATATTTTGGGTTAATTTGGGTTGAGAAGAAAAAAGGAGAAAAGGTTATGTCACAAGTGATGTGACATTTAGGTTAATTTGGGTTGGGATATATTATACTCATGGCCTAGGTGAAAGTTATTTTTGAGGTTAAATGCATAATAATGAAAATTTTGTAAGTATTTTCGTATTACATTGATAATTATTTATAAAGTACAAATGGTACAAGAGAAACCCTAATAGGCCATAACCCATTTATACAATAAAGCTGGGCCAACTATATTAAACTCTAATCTACATTCTCTAATATTAAGATTCTATCATGTTGTCAAACATGACTCATCATGTTATCTTATAAATATGAGACTAAATCTCTTATTTTAAGTTAGCCCTTTATATGTCCCACTCTCTTATTTGTAAGAAAATATAAAAGATTAAAAGATATTAACCTGATTTTGTGTTATTAGAGACAAATAAACCAACATAGCATGACATAAAAGCATAAATGATTAAAAATTTGTTTTTAAAAGGTTTTACACTATAGAGAGATTAAAATCCTTACATTACACAAATACTTTTAAAAGTAATAGTATATTACCCTCGTAATGCGGTGGCTAGAAAATAATCTATACTCGATAATATATTCGTTTGTGATAACATAAGGCTATTATATTCACGCATTAAGATGACATCGAAAAAATTTTGTTGCAGTATATCTATTTTTTTTTTTTTTGCCTTTTTCCATTTCTTTCATTTCTCTTTTCTTTATATCTCTTTTATTAAAAAATGAGACACAAAAGAATATTAAAAATACTATAAATTAACCTTTTGTTTTGATTAAACGAGTCATTTAAAAAGTTCAAAAATGTCTATAAATTTAGGTTACATGTTAAGTTTATAAGTTCTAGCTATACGAATTTTCTAATACTTAAATTAAAATATGTGTTATATGATAGAATATTTAAACTATTATTTTTATGAAGATCCTTTTTATTTAATTTGTATTTAATATCATAAAGGTTGAAAATTAATTTGTATTGACCTGACTTTTTTTAAACATTATTTATTACGAAATATTTAGTTATAAAAATGGTATATAAGAATATAATTAACTCCATATAATGGTTTCCTTATAGATTTAAATAAGGGGTACATTAGTAATTTTAAATTACTTAAAATTAAGAGATTATAATGTTTTAAATGCTTTATAATATAGTATATATATACTATTTTTAGTAAAACTTTTGTAAAACACATGCTACATCTAAGGGTGTTCACGGATCGGATAAAACCGAATTACCGAACTAAAACTTTTGGATAGGACTATTTGGTTCGGATATTTTGGATTGGATCGAATCAGAACCGAATAATTACTATGGATTTCGGTTTGGTTGTGGTCATGATTATCCAGACCGAATAAACTAAATAAACCGAATAAGAATATATATATATATATATATATATATGTGTGTGTGTGTGTGTGTATTACACTACTGGAGCAAAGTAATCCATACGTATCATGTATATGTTTATTTATAACTTATTACTTTTAATTATATATCTATGACAAAGCAGTCCCACTAGTTATTATAACTTGGACAACTATATTTTAATTTTTAATAGTATACATATCAAATCTAGTTTTTAAATATCTCGACTCCTTAAACATATATTTATGTAAGAATGAAAACTGAATTGTATAAACCGATCTAACTTAATTGTAATTTGGATGGTTTGATTCAGATCTTAAGATTGTTTGGATGGATTTGATCTCACTTTTTAAAACCGAAATCCAATTGTATTTACTCAATCGGATCGGATTATACCGATCAATCCGAACATACACCCCTAGTGCTCTATATCAAAGAACAATAAACCTTGTAATTTTTTTTTAACGGCAACAAAATAAGTTCATAAAGCATGACGCTTCAGTATTGCAATCATCCGGTCAGATGAGCTAAACATTTTATTAATTAGATTTAAACAAGACACTAGAATCCGAGTATAATGTATTATGTATACAAGGAATGAAGAAATAAACATGCCATGTTAACCTGGAAAATGCATGAGAGCATGAAGATCGGTGCCGAACCAAGTACCTCTTTGTGGGACCCACGTTCTCCATCTGTGGGACCCACTGTAAAGTACCTCTTTGTGGGACCCACGTTGTCTTATCTGTGGGACCCATTGAGTTAAGTCAAAAGTCGACAGACCTGCTTCATGGCTCCATATGTGGTAGCGAGTAGCGACTGGGGAGGCGCCAACTCAACATCTCCTCATCTACGTAGAACCTTCTTCTTTGCCTCTTTCTCGTGTAGCATACTAAACACAATAAATAAATGAAAACCATGCATGGCGTAGCCTGTAACTTAACATAAATAAATAATATTACATGTGAGCATGAATACAAATATCTTATTTTTCTATAAATTAAAATTTAATTGTACAGGTCGTCTTTAATATTTGTCCAAATTAAAGTTATGGTTATTCAAAAGACGGATCTAAAATTTTATTATAATGAGAATCTTATATTATCATAAGACAATAATAATAAGCATAATTAATACATAAACGAGATAAAATAGTTTCATTATTTATAAAATAGTAGATAATAAATTTTGATTTAAATACAAGTAACTTACGTGTTAATATTTCTATAACAAAAGTTCATACTTCAAATAATTATTAGGTGGAGTTAATGATAATCTTATGAGAGATTTTAATGTTATATAACCTCCTATAAAATCTTCTTACTTATCCTCTCACTCACAAATTAAAATCGATGGAGGGAGTGGAAAAAATAAGTAATTGAGTACACATGTCATCTTTAAGTAAGTAGACGAAAATAGTACGTATGAACAAATATAATTATTCCAAACTTATATACCATAACAATAATTAAACCTTCTATAACAAAACATATTTTTTTAAAATCAAGTCAATGCAATTAAATTAATGATTAAACCTTTAATGTTAAATATTCTATCATATTGTAACTTAGCTATTAAAAATTACATATAACTAGAACTTATAAATCTAAATAACATACAACCTAAATTTATAAGCATTTCTTAAATTTTTTACATAGGTAATATATAAGTAAAATAAAATAGCATTATGATGTCAATACTCTCGTTAGATTTTACCAATCAATGTGGAATTTTGTTGACCCTTGATGATTTAGAAAATAAATACACTACCCTAGTTTGAAAATGGACAAAATGTCGAGCAAAAACTATTCGTCATTGTTACATTGCACGGGTACAATGCTCATTGTTATCATATTGATAAAACAAAAGTTCATACTTTACTAGTATAAAAATTCATTTTTATATTCAATTTTATTATCATTATTATATTGCAAACATACGTACGAGACTATGTTTCTATATGACTATATCATTCCATTTTGACATTCGTTTTGGAAAATAGATAATACATTTCTATTAAGTTGATGAACAACAAAACAAAATATCCATTAGTTGGCGTTGACTTTTCCTATGACATATGTCGGTAATTTCCACAATCTATAAATGATTTAGCTAGAGACAACCTTATAATTTACATTTGCAAAACATAGAGTGAAATAAACTAATCTCAAACACATATTCAAGGAAGAACAGAAATCTTGAACAATAGAATGATTTGATGGATTTCTTTGTTAAATTATTTGAATAGGCAAGTGGTAATGTCGTGTAGAAGATTAGAACTCAAATATTCATTATCTGTTTTATGGGGTTGATTTTAATTAGAGGAGCTTGATTACAAACCGATATGCTTGAGCTCTTTAAAACAAATGGAAGTTGGCTTAATTAGGGAGGCTTAGCACTTTTGAACACCCATACCAGCGTTAAAAGCGTCAATACAAAGGAGAGAACATACGTGATGACAGAAATGTTGTATCGTGATACTAAGACGTGATTGTATTTCTTGTATGAGTCATCGACTGTTATTGTTACAATTATGATTAATAAGATCAAATTAATATTTAGTGGCTATAATTAAAAAGAATTTAGAATGATATAACTAAGAAATTGGTTAAATATAATATTTTAAAATATTATAAGGTAATATGATAATTGTAAATTAAGATGAGTAAGTATGATATTTTAAGTTTAAAAAGGATATATATGAAATTATATCTATTACTTTTTATTCAAAGTAAAGTCAAATTAAATTTAATATTGACAAATAAAAATCAATATTGAATTAAAAATTATAAACAAATTAATTCTTTATCTTCTAGATTAGTATGTGCATTTGATTTTCAAGAAAATATCCATATTCCTATATCAAAATGTATATATATTACGTATTAAAAACCTTATAGGAAATTCTAATGAACTATAACTCTTTTATATGTGTAATTGGGTCCGACCATTGTATACTAAACTTTGATCTTATTAATTTATTATATCTGATAGTTGACATGGAGATTAGCGACATTTATGGATTTTATTTCACCCAACTTTATTAATTGATACATATATAGATTCGCTAGATTTGTCTTTAAAAACAAATAATGCTCCTTAGTGTCTATTTCAAATGGAGGTACTTGGTATCCTTTTTTGTTGCAAACATTTCGAATAGAATTAGTACAAGTACTTGTCATTCATTGTATCTTTATTTTTAGAGTCCATGCATACTCGTCCAAAGGTCCGTAGGCAGGTAGATCACTTAATCAAAAGACTAACTTATGCCCCCACACAAAAAATCATGAAAGCATACATTATTTTCAAGATTTATTCCTATGGTATATGTATATGAATATGTGTGGTGTGTGTATTGTTTTTGGTTTGTCCTTAGCCCTGAGGTTTTGTTCAAATTATAGATATGGTCTAAATTCTATGAGTTTTTGTCTCTCTCAACTCGGATCCATTATACTTTTTAATCTCTGACCAAATTAGAATGACGAAAATGCCCTTAGTATTTAATTTATCATTTTCTTTTTCCTATTACTTGATTTTATATTAGTAAATAATAGTTAATGTATTATTTACTGCCAATCAAATGGTTACTAAATACTATAGTCCCAATCTCATCACTAGCCACCTTCACCATTTCCAACCACTACCACCCTTTCCGGTCACCATCACCGCTAAGATCAATCATTGTCAAGAATAAATATGTAAAATGAAGTAGAAAATTGCCCGTCAAAAATACTCAATGAAACCCTAAAACTATCACCACAAAACCTAAACTTTCAAAGATGAATCACAAATGAAGATGTAAAATGAAGGAGGAACTCAGATCAGCCATTGTCAATAACATGCTATAAGACCCTCGAACCAACACCAAAAAAAACCCAAATTTAGGAGATGAATCACATGCTAATGAAGAGATCGTTTCTGAACACTCAATGAAACACACTCGATGAACAAATTCACCTTTGAAAATTGATTCGAGGAGATGAACCACAATAGATAAGTAGGTGAAAAAAATCATGGCCCAATGATGTCGAGCAGAGAGGTGTCAAAACTCATAACCGTGGCGAGTGGAATCAACTCTAGGAACAAAACTGTATACCAAAGGAGGTGTAGGGTGGAAAGGATCGAGCAAATAGGCATACAAAGTCAACGATAGCGATGGTGGAGTTTATCATCGCAAATCTACGAACTTTCACCCATTTGGTAAGTAAGCGATTGTTTGGCGGTGGGCGAATTTGAGAGAGACAAAGTGAGAAGAGAGGCCGGTGAAGATAAATGAGAGGGAAAAGAAGCGTGTGAGTGAAAGAGAGAGAGAGAGAGAGAGAGAGAGAGAGAGAGAGAGAAATGGGTAAAAGATGATGAGTGAGTGTGTGTTT
This sequence comes from Dittrichia graveolens, assembly GCA_038502395.1. NCBI lineage: Eukaryota > Viridiplantae > Streptophyta > Magnoliopsida > Asterales > Asteraceae > Dittrichia > Dittrichia graveolens. The sequence goes on along the minus strand of JARJIL010000006.1, from coordinate 2,739,323 downwards.
TTAGTTTTTAAAAATTAAATAAACATATTTAAAATGATTTAAACATAAAAGAAATGGATAAAATAATGAGACATGGGCATTTTCGTTATTCCAATTTGACGAGTGACCAAAAGTGCAATAACTTCGGGTCAGGAGTGACCAAATTCGTAAAACATGAATCACAGGAACTATATACGTTTGTAATTTGGATTAAGCCTCAAAAACCAAGAATGTATTAATTTACTCTTAAAATTATTAGTAGAAAAGAAGTAGAATATTCTAAAACAATGATTTTGATAAGAGTATCACTTTAAATATTGGTTATAACACTTGTTGTTTGTTACTACAAGAACTATATTCTTTATTTCTTTATTGTAAAATGATAACATATATATATATATATATAGGGGAGATCTACTAAAAAGAAGATAAAGGTACAAAAAGTAAGAAGAAATGTGAGTCATTAAATTCATAAGATAATAACTAGTTTTTTTATAAATTAATTAATTAAAATCAGTTAGTTAAGGGTATATTAGTCTTTTGATTATTTATCTACCTCCTAAAATCAAGTAAACATATTTCCCACAAAAAAACACTGATTCAAAATTCAAATGGCGATTTATCAATATATTTGATGCATAACACGAATTATTAATTATAAAATTGATGCACATCCCTCTAAACTCAGGTTATACACTCAACCAGTTGCAAGTTTATGTGAACCCAGAAATTTGATGAATGATATTCATCAAAAAAATACGATACACAATATGAAATTCTCAACCTAATATTGATGCACATATAATCTATTTTAAATAGGTTACAAAATCAATACAAATATAAACATTATATGGGGAATTTTCATCCAAGAAACTACTTTTCAATTAATGCACACCTAATAAGAGAAAATAGACACAATCACAAGAACATGTCTTTTCAAATTCAATATCTCACCTAAATGCAACTTTCACCATACAATGAAGGTGAAGAACAAAAAATTTTCTAAGAAAGGATGAAAATCAGATATGAGATTGAACAATAATAGATCTATGATTCAACACTATAAATTCATCTCTTTGACAAATAGAAATGTTATCAGATAATACAACTAGAAGATTACCAAAAAATATATTAATCCATATGGTTTTGATACGCATCTGAGATTGTTTCTTCTAGATATCATTGGCAACAGAGGCGGCAACTTCACCGAGGCGGCGACGGCTTCACAAGTGGTGGTGGTGATCGGCGATGGAAAAACATGTAGGTTTCGTGCCTCGACTTCATAGAGGCGGCAACGGCTTCACATGTGGCGGTGGTGGTCGTCGACGGCAAGACATGTGGGTTGCATGCCTCGACTTCATAGGGTTCTTCGACTGTGAAAGGGCGCCTGTTTGAAGAGAGAGAAACGAGAGGGCGTCGGTTTGAAGAGAGAGAAACGAGAGAGGCATACCCTTTTGTTGAAGAGAAAGAACTGAGAGAGAAAGAGAAATAAAACCCATCATACCTAAAATAACCTTTTGTACGAGAATCATTTCTGACCAATCATTTAATTTTCTGCCTTTTTTATTTAAATTAAAGAGGAAAGGGTAGTTTGGACATTTTTACATTACTCCAACTTTTTTAAAACTAATATATCCATCAAACAAAAAGTGTTACATTACAAAAAATATACAAAATTAACGAGAAAATTATGCTTTTTAATTTGAGGCCGGTCTTACTATATATTTTTAGGAAAAAAGTCGTGTTCGCTGGGTTTTTTCACAGTACAGCTCAACATGTGCACATGTGCATATCTACATTTGTATTGAAAAAACTAGGTGAATTTGTGCACATGCGCACATGCCGAGTTATGCTAGAAAAAAACCCAGCAAACACAAAAAAAGAATTTTGAAAAAATATATCAAAATCGGTCTCAATGTAAAGAGCATGATTTTCTCGTTAATTTGGTATAATTTTTGTAATTTAACACCTTTGCGATTGATGTATATATTAGTTTAAAAATATGGGGTAATGTAAAAATATCTAAATTGTCCTTAGTTAATTAAGAATGGGTTTGATTAGTTTAGGGTTATACATTAACAACTCTTTAATCTAAATTCTTCATCTTTTTTATCAACGGCTATATATAGGGGACGGTTCAAACGAGAATTGTTTTTCATACGAGTACTACGAGAACCAATTATAGTCATTGATCAAAAAGATGGAGGGTCCAGATTAAAAAGTTGTTAATGGATAACATTAAATTAATCAAACTTATCCTTAATTGATTAAGGGCAATCTGACATTTTCACAATACCCCCACTTTTTTAAAACTAATATATCCATCAAATGGAAAGACATTAAATTATAAAAACTATACCAAATTAACGATAAAATTATGAGCTTTCATTTGATACCGATCTAGCTATGTTTTTTCGATTTTTTTTTGTATTTGCTGGGATTTTTTAGTACAGTCGACATTTGCACTTGTGTAAATGCACATATTCACCTAATTTTTTAGCACATATGTAAATATGCACATGTGCATATGTCAAGAGCTGTGTAAAAAAAACGGCTAAGATTGGTTCTCGCAATAAAAACGGTTCTCAAATGAACCTTTCACTATATATATAGGGGAAGGTTCATTTGAGAACCGTTTTTATTGCGAGAACCAATCTTAGCCGTTTATTTTGGATAATGAAATTGATGGATGAAGAGCGTAGGGGGATTGGGTGTGGCAGGGTGCATGTAAGGAATTCATGGGTGGGCAATCCAATAGAAGGAGGGGGAATAGGCTAAGATTGGTTCTCGCGGTTCTCGCAATAAAAACGGTTCTTAAATGAACCTTTTACTATATATATATATATATATATATATATATATATATATATATATATATATATAATTTGTGTTCAATATAGTCCATATAAAAAACATACTACTAATATTCAGTATACATGTGAATAACAAAAAATTACGAAAATGCCACTATGCCCAAAATTTTAAAATGCAATCTGGACCATTGATGCTGTTGATCCAAGGGTTAAAATTAGTCCTTCAGAACTATGAATTAAATATGAACTATATTGAATATTTCACACACATATATATATATATATATATATGCATTTCATCAATTATTCCCTTTACTTTTTAATATAATAGCAAAATAGTTTATAAGTAAATTGTTAAGTTGGATTGGATTTTATCTAGATCTTACGATCCAATGATAAAGATCTAAATCCTATATAAGATCCTATTGTTGGAACACATGGTGATATTTTAAAAGATTTTTGGTAGCAGAAACAAAACTTTTGAAAAGATCAACATGTGGTTTAACAGTTGTATCGGAGCCATTTTATAGAAAATTGAGCACTTTAGGCTTTAAAAGTTGAATCTTTTTGCTTCTGTTTCATGCGGTCAATACAAGGTCGTGCATGTGAACACATTTAAATATTAGACAACACTGCCGTGTGCTTGAATATTCATCTCTTTCGAAGTTCTTTTTGTCGTTTCCTGCTTCATGAGCACAAATTTTCATGTGCATGGCGATGCTTTATATTATTCGGAAAGGTTAAAACTTTGGAATTTAAAATTGACTATGGTTTTGTGTTCAAAAGCACGGCCGTGCTCACTGCTCGTAGAATGCAGATTCATTTTTTTTACTTGGTTTATCTAGTTTTGACTTTGTTAATGCCATGGATGTTATGTTTCTACACCTGGGATGCAAACGGACAATTTTGGCATGAAAGTTATACGGAATGCATACACAATGTACGCTTTTACGCAAATACTTTGTCCAATTTTAGTATTTTTAAACAGAACAAATACGTTTTTACCCGATTTGAGAGTAAGCTCAAACTTGATAGAATTTAACTCTAACTCAAGTTTATCCTCTACCATATATATATATATATAGGGACTGGGATCCGGTTTTGAATGTTCTAAACACCCGGTATCAATTAAGGAGAGTTATGAATGAATTAGAGGCTTCTTGGAGGTGATTTGGCTATCACCAAGGACTAAAACAGCTTCTTGCGATACTAAAGGAAAGATCATATCTTCTCTCCATCATTTCTAGAGCTCCTAATCATCTAAGGTAAATTTTCTGGATTCTTTTGTGTTGCCAATTGGTTGATCCTTGGCGACTTGTATGGAGATTAAAGCTTTTGTTTTCATCGCCTAAAACATTTTGAACAGATCACCATGTGTTCCAACACTTATGTCTTTGTAGATTCTATTGAAGACCGACACATTTTAGTTAAATGAACTTGTAAGATCTTGGGATTTAAATCGAGATTTAAACAACCATGAGTATGGATATACACCTTATAAAATCAGACATGATTAAACCTAAATAAATCCGCAAAACTTATTTTTGTACTTTAGAATCAACATTAAAAGAGTATTATTATACGCCGTGATAAATTAGATGAAAAGCTAAAATTGGGAAGATAACTTTCTAAGAAAGAACAATCATTTTAAGCCTTAAGCCATCCCAAACAGCAGAAACAATTTACAACATTGCGACTAGTGAGACGACATTTACGCTATATTCTCATGTTTTTTTAAGGAAAGAGAGGGAAAGGAAGTGAACTATTAAGTTTTCAGGTATTCAGGTTTTTTTAGGAGAAGAAAAGAAAAAGGGGAGGAACAGAAAAGTTATTTTGTTGAAAAGTAATCCTCTTAAATGTGAGACGATTTAGAATGAAAAAAAGTTCCCCTTATTTTCTTTTATTTCATTCAACTCAAGAACACAGCTTAAATATTTTTTTCTTTTCTTTCACCTTCCCTCCTCAGAAAACTCGATAAGGAAGTGTTAATTCTTTTTTGCCTTTGTTCATAAAAGAAAAAATATATTTCATTTAACTAATATTTTTATTTTATTCTTTAATCTAGATAATATGTAAAATTTATTAATTTTTTTTTTCGTTTCCCAATTAATTTTAATATTGTTTTGATTTTGTTAAGAGAAGGATTAAAAAAACTGGTGGGACGTGTGTCAAAATTGCCAATAATTGTTGGCGAAGGATCATGTTATTGTGATGACGTTATCAAACTATCATCACTCTTTCATCACCTATTAAAAAGTGAAAATCTATTGGGTAATTATATATAGCCTTCTTGATTTGATATACGTGGGTGAAAAAATAATATTAAAAATATAACATTCTTGATTTGATATGTATGTGTGAGGAGAGGGGGTTATATAGTAGCACACCAATCTATTCTACTAGCCTAATGCCGTCTTGAATTTACCTCTGGATACTTGCATATTGTGATTCTATTTTGACTCGAATGTGCATAATTTAAGATTTGTGTTAAAAACAAATATACGTGAAATGTTTTTCTTAAATAAAATATAGCAAGATAGGTAAATTTTAAATTAAATAACATAATTTTTTCGTTAATTTGGTATATTTTGTAATTTAACATCTTTTCGTTTGATTGATATATTAGTTTAAAAAATTAAATCGAGGGCAATGTAAAAATGTCCAAACTGCCGTTTTGATTTAAAGTTAGATAAAAAAGATAGGAAACTAAAAGATCGGTCCATATTGGGTCTTGCAGTTCTCGTACGAAAAACAGTTCTCGTTTGAACCGCTTCATATATATATATTTAATGTTTTTTACTAAAGGGGTGTATTTTTAAAACATATTTACCAAATAGGTGTAGTTTTAAACATATTTACCATTTAGGTGTAACTTTTGTTTTTAATGTTTTTTTACTGATTTTTAACTGTTTTTTAACTTTTTTTTACAGCTTATTTTTAACTGTTTTGTTTTGTACCTTTTGTTTTTAATGTTTTTTAATTATTTTTTACTGCTTTTTAACTGTTTTTTAAACTTTTTTCACAGCTTATTTATAACTGTTTTGTTTAGTGTTTCTTTAATTTTTTTACTGTTTTTATTACTGATTCTTTACTGTTTATTAACTATTTTTTACTGCTTCTTTACTGTTTTTTAACTGTTATTATTATATCTTATATCCAAAAAATTGTTTAATGTTTTTTTATCGTAAACCTAACACATGTTTTTTAACTTTTCATGATGCTTAACTTATGATTGTTAGTATTGTTTTAAACATGTGTTAGGTTTATGATAAAAAAACATTAAACAATTGTTTGGATATAAGATATAATAATAACGGTTAAAAAACAGTAAAGAATTACTAAAAATAGTTAAAAAACAGTTAAGAATCAGTAATAAAAACAGATTAAAAAAGTAAAGAAACACTAAACAAAACAGTTATAAATAAGCTGTAAAAAAAAGTTAAAAAGCAGTAAAAAACAATTAAAAAAACATTAAAAACAAAAGGTACAAAACAAAATAGTTAAAAATAAGCTGTAAAAAAAGTAAAAAAAAAGTTAAAAAGCAGTAAAAAAATATTTAAAACAAAAGGTACACCTAAATGGTAAATATGTTTAAAACTACACCTATTTGGTAAATAAGTTTTGAAAATACACCTCTTCAGTCAAAAACTCTATATATACATATATAAACAATTCTCGAATGATCGGATGGTCTACATTTAACCATTCATTTTATTCGTAATCCAAGCATAAATTGCGATGGGTGAATTGCGACCGTAAGATCTAAAATATTAAAATCTAATTGATGAGTATGATTCGTTCTCTCATAAATATCCGTTCTTACAATAACCCTCCAACCAATCTTGACTATAGATTTTAATAAATCAATGACTAATATGGCCGCTCGTTAATGATTAATTATTGGCTCGTTAATGAGTTATTAATTGCTCATTAATGAGGGGTATTTGAGAAAATCAAGTCTCGCTCTTTAATTACGGTTTATCCGGATGTAATTCACGGTTGAAAAAATATATAAAAGACCAAAATCCCCAATAGTTGTTACAAATAGTATTTATGTTACTCTGAATAAAAACGATTCTCAAATAAATTTCTCTTTGTTATGGTTATTAATTAATAATTCAATATATCTTTAATGCAACTATGATAGTTCATTGATGTCGATCTTTTCAAAACTGTAACATCATTTTTGAGATATTTTAAGATATTCGCATGACTTATAAACACTTATCATTTCGGACTGCTTTTTGTGAAAATGATGGCTGTTAATATTATATTAAAATATATGTACGTACAATAAGAACGGTAAGAACTAAGTTTTTATACGAGAACGGTAAGAACTAAGCGATATGTATCTATAATTTCATTAAAGATATAATTAGTTTTTAATGAGTTTTATGGAATTTAGGTTGAATAATCGGAAGAAAATCACATATATATTACTTACATTTAATACACGTCGCATTTGATACACTTTTATATTTTCATGAAATTTTCATCATACTCTAATCCAAATATTCCAAAAACTAATGAACCACTTTAATTAAGATGCATAATCATGAATATAATGAATTTGTATAAAATCTGACTCAGTTGTTTAATTTTCGCGTTAAAACTGTTTCTCAATTTAATACATATATCCTGCGTCGAATAATCCTAAATTGAATACCCGTAGAGTCAAAATTAAAAAAGGTGAAATAGAATTTATTAATTGCAACGTACGACCAACCGGAGATGTAACAAATTTGGTTATCCATCTCCTTAATTTGATGGTGATTTCTCATATATAATGTTCTTTTTTCTTTCTTTAACTTGCAAATTGTTGAAGAGAATAGACTTGGACGGCCAATATAACTAGAAACAAAATCATCATTATTTTCGTCACCAAACATGTTCTACGGCTATTATTATTTTTATTTTTTTTAACTTATCATGACTAATTACCTATTTCAAATCAAGTATTTAACTTTTAAGTTTTAATAAGACATAATTTTTGTTATTTTTACATTATGCCATATCAGAATCGTGTTTAAAGTTTATTATATAGTCTAGTGTTTGCCTGTTTGGTTGGTGTTTAAAGCTTATTATTTTCACATTATGCTATATCAATAGTGTTCGGTCAGTTGTAATGTAATCAATCGTTACTCGTTAATGACTAACAAATCATTCCCTACTAAATTAGGGTTAACAGGTTCAAGTGCGTGTATATCAACAACCAACGACCACTACCACCACATCCACAACCACCACCGTTCACCATCATCGATCGCTGCTGCAACCACCAGTCGTTGTCACTACCAGTCAACCACCACCTACTACAACCACCACTTAATAACCGCTCACAACCTACAACCATTGCCAACACCAACACCACCATATCACTTCAAACACTCCACTATCGACCATTAACATCACCGACACCACTATCACGTAATCAATACCAACCACTAACAACATCATTGTTGCCACTAGCTCTCACCACCAGGAGCGGGGTTAGGATTTTAGAATAGCGGAGGCCGGTCTTACTTTATCATAAAATAAATGATACACATATATATGAAAGACATAAACAAGTTTCATTATTGGTCTAGATAAATAAATTATGAAAGTTCATTTAAAAACAAACAACTTACACGTTAAAATAAAGCTTAAGCTTTGATAAAATCAATAATCAATGTTTTTTCATGGTCGTTGGTTTGTTTGTCATGAATTAACGTGGTAGAAATATAATATGAACTAAAACAATAATCAAATGATATATCTTGATAAGACTTTAATGGAACCAAAAAATAACGACAAGAAAACCATATATACTCCATGTGTTTGTAGTTGGACACATCTTTATTTCTTTGAATATAACTAATTTATTATGTTGTCCGGAGAGAAAGCATTAGCAATCTCTCTCTCAATGTAAGGAACCAAACTGTTTTAAAGATAATCACCACTTATAGTATTACGAAGGCTTGTTTTCGTAATTTCTATTGTTAAGAAATCTCTTTAAAAAATTTGAATCACCAATTTGAGCCTTCCCTTTGCCGTTTTTGTTTTGAGCTATACTCGGGCTATTGATTAACTCTAATAAATTGGTTTAACAAATATGTGCTGAACTTAGACTTCAAAAATACTAGGATTTTGGGCTATTAGAAGGGGCCTAGCGCATCCTTTAGCCTTTCCCCTTATCTCTCCCCTGCTCACCATCATCAATCCCTTCCCCGCAAAAGCGTGCATAATATGTTTAAGTTATTACTTTTTTTAACTGAACGCCCCTTAAGGCAGTGTTTGCTATGGATGAATGAGAGAGAGAGAATGAAATAAGTTATTCCTTCGTAATGAAAAAAAATCTGTAAGTTAATCATGCAGGAATGGAATAAATCATTGCATAAGAAATGTGATTCCTTCCATTTCATTCTATAGAGATGAGTGTTTTTTTCTCATTTCATCATAGAATGGAATGAAATTTAATAATTAATCTAATTTTTATAGTTTTTTACTAACATTAACAAATATATTTTTAGATATTCATAAAATTTACTAAAAGGATATTTTTATGCTTAATTTTCCTATCTAATAAATTATTGATATACATACTTTTATTAAGTTATTAACTAATTAAGAATAAAATACATATTAAAATGTGTTGTTTTCAAATAAAAATAGATAAATAAAAGCATTTTCTTTTTCTTTAAAAATGTCGTATGTAATGATTATTTCAGAATTTTCATTATATGTACAAAGACAATTTAATTGAATAACTCATTTCATTCCGTATGTAAAACAAACATGATAATCGAATGCAATAGATCATTCAATTTTATTAAGTCAAGTGAGTCGGTATTAATTAAGGAGGCATAAATGCGTTGTACTGCTTAATTATTCGGACCGTTTTTTATCTGAAATCCGTATTAATTATCTCGTCTCGATCAGTTCCATATTTATTCGTTTAATTTTGTCATCACATCGATGGAGACATATATATATATATATATAAATATATATATATATATATATATATATATATAAAATAGAGTAAATGCACGGTTACGTTCGTTCTTCATTTCTTATCTTTGAGCTTCAAGTCGGACGATTATTTACGTACGTACAGTATCAATTCATTCATTCATTCCAAACTATTATATATTTTCTTGTTATCGATCAGTAGTACTACGTAAATCTACATGCATGCATTATCCCTCGATCTTGTACTTAGTACAGTTTCATGCATCAAGTATATATATATATATATGGAAAAGTTAAACGAGAACCAATCATGATCTTAGCCGTCCAATTCCCCCTCTTTCAATTAGATTGTCCACCCATGAATTCCTTACATGCATCCTGCCACACTCAATCCTCCACGCTCTTCATCCGGCCATGAATTCCATTATCCAAAATGAATGACCAAAATTGGTTCTCGCGGTCCTCACAATAAAAACGGTTCTCAAATTAACTTTTCAATATATATATATATATGAAGATAGAATTGCATATATGTTCAACTATAAAATTAAACGTGGATGCGTTTTCATACATAAAACAAACAATATATTAAAATAAATTTTGTTAAAATGTTTATTAAATATATATATATATATATATATATAGTTTTTAAGACATATATACTAATGAAATTAATACCTTGAAAAAAACTCACAAGTACGTCTGAATTTTAACAAAGAAAAAAATGTTGCTTAATTTGATATATGTTTTAAATGGATTTGGTTATTTACATATTTACTAGCAGTTAGGGTCCGTTTGGTTTGCGGAATTAATATGAATGAATTGAAATTTGATCAAGGAATTGGAATTCATGAGAATTTGAATTCATAGGAATTAGAATTTGTGAAATACTATATCTTGTTTGGTTGGTAAAGACCGGAATTGGAATCTAGCAAAAAATAAATTAATTCAATATGTATAAACCAAAATAAATTATACAATCAACCATCCACCACCTCCTACCCTCACCCCACCCTATCCCACCCCCTACCCCACCCCCTCCCTACAGTCTACCTAGGGCGATAGTGGCGATGGCGGCGGGGGTGGGTGGCGGTGGAGGGTGGCAGTGAGCGATGGTCGGCGGCGAGGATCGGTGGTGTTGATGACGGCGGCGGTGGTGGTGGTGACGGCGGTACGTAGTGGTGGTGGTGGCGGCGGTGGCGGGAGTGGTGGCGGCGGCGGTGGTGGTGGTGACGGCGGCGGTGGCGGTGTAGGTGGTGACGGTGGTGGTGGCGGTAGTGGTGGTGGTGGTGGTGGCGGCAGTGGTGGTGGTGGGAGGGTGTAGAGTAGGGTGGGATGACGTAGAGTAGGGGGTAGGGTAGGGGTGGGTAGGGTAGAGTAGGGTGGGATGAGGTAGGGTAGGGTGGGGTGGGGTTGGGGTTGAGGTGTGATAGAAGACAACAATTATGTTTTGAGAATTCTTATGGATTTAAAGAATTCCTTAGAATTCCATCCATTTAGGGAAGGAATTTCCAATTCCTTGATTTAAGAAATTCATTAGAATGGTCAAATTTCATTCTATAAATTCCGCGAACCAAACACAAACAAGATTTAGGAATGCTCAATTCCAATTCCATTCAATTTCAGCGAACCAAACGCCCCCTTAGAAGATTTTTTACGTGTTTCTTATGAAGAAATTGTCGAAGAGTTTATATATTATAATGGTTTGTTGGATCAGTTCGCTTGGAAGCAATTTAATTATTCGAGAGATCGACTTTATGAAATCGTTTGTGTGATGTATGTAATGGATTTCATTTTAGAGCCAGCGATCGATGTGTCTACTAACACCAAAGTCGACATATATAGTACGTGAGTTTCAATTAATTACTTACGTCACGTATGTATCATAGTTGAGTTCTTCGAGATCAAGAGTGACAGGCATATATATATATATATATATATGTGTGTGTGTGTCTGTGTGTAGGCTTTGATGTTGGTGATTGTAAAGAGTTAAGTTTTGGTTGGAGCCGGGCGAGAGCGAGCTGAAGGGTGGTAAGTTGCGGCACTAGCTGTACGTAATTGTCATGTGAGATAATCCTCAATTATTAACATTAGCCAATTAATATGATTTAAATATAATTAATAATTGTAATAACTAGCTCTTTTAAACTTGGGCTTAATTAGCTATATATACATATTTAGGCACACCAAGTCACTAATTTAAAGTGAACACTCTTTCTTAATATTAAATAAAGAGGGCTGTTTTGCTTAATATAATATATTTCTTAATTTACTAATTAATAAATTTCAGATATATACTTATTTAGTACGAATAAAATATAAAAATAAATGTGTCTTTATATTGGTTACATATATATGTATATTAATTCGTTTTCATGTGATTGATTGATGTTGAGGATACTACTGTACTTGATTGGTTTCACCAGAACTTGGAAAAAAGGTTTTGACTTTTGATAAGCCTTGTAGGTTTCGATCGGTGTTAACCTGCAACTGGAAATACGTTTTGTGGGTCCGGGTCTACCTAAAAGAGACGGATGAGTTTCACGCCACGTGTATCTCTACCTGAAGTGGATCCAAGATGCATTATTTAGAAGACTCCTTTTGATCAGAAGTACGTGGGGTCCGGATTCGGGTCGTCCGTTCACCTTGTCCATCGTTAATTTATTTTATATTAATTGATTAATGTATATTTTAAATCGTGTTTAATATTTATTAATTAAAGAGAGGGCTTTATTAAATTATTTCATATTTATAAAAGACAAATGTATTAAATTAATTATCTTTGTTATTAAAGTTTATGATTTATGCTTTCAGAGCTTAGTAATTTGTCTATAGATATTACATTCTTTAGCCTCTAAAAGGTTTGCAATTTGTTTGATACGTAACTTTTTAAAGCCATTATTAAAATTTTTAAAAACCTGTAATGGTTTAACTGTGGCTTTGTTAATATTAAGACTTGACTGTGTCGTTACAAAAAGATTCAAGACTTATGCTATGAGTGAGTATGGATCGGTTTGAGGACAAAACCGAACATTAACCGAATTAATTGGTTATAACAAATCTTCAACCACTAGTTATTGGTTAATGTAGGTTTGATTTTATTGGTTACGGTTATCGGTTATTATATGTTAATCGTTAGTAGTGTGCTTTTTTCCTTTACTTTTTTAAGATTAAATCACATGGTGAGTTTTTCAAATGAGATCAGTCAAATGCTTAAAACTCAAATTACTTAGAACCTAACTTGAGTAATAAGATGTTTAAATTAATAATAATAATAATAATAATAATACAATTACATAGATTGATAACAAGTTGTAAGTACAAAAATGTTTAATTAATAGCAAATCTAAACATCAAAATAAATTAGTCAAGTCAAGCTTCAAACTAATAAATGAGTGAAGTGCATTTAATTACAGAACGATTGGTGGGTAAACGAAAATATTTACTAAAAAAATACATATTATTAATGGTGGATCGGTCCGGTAACTAATGGATTGCGTTTTAATTGCAACTGAAATGATATAATCATTTTTCACAATAAAAATCTGAGCTGTTTGTTTTTGTAATGGTTCGGTTATTATCGGTTATGATGGTTTCAATCTGGTTTTCGGCTATTATGCTTACCCTTAATGTGGGTGTAAGGTAGCATATGCTAAGACCTAACTAGCGAACATTTACCCGTTTATAAGCCTTGGAGGTGAGACTTGAGAGCAAGTCAAAGTTTGGCACTCTACTACGAGAAGAATGTCTTGCGATTTGCGAATCCGGCTTTTAAAGATGAGGCCTTTTGGTCCGGTTGATGGCTGGTGGCCCAAAGAAACAAAAAATAGCTCGAAGCCTAGCCCATTTACAAGGCACCTAAGGGCAAGCCCAAAGCATATTTGAAAAATTAAAAATTAACTAAACAAAGACCCATCATCACTTAGCCCTCATCACATCAACTCAATCATACAAATATTGACCCAATATTAGTCCATCTCACCTAGGCCTGTCAATTGATCAGATCTTGCCCCAAATCCGATCCGATCTGCCCCATTTATTGGATCCAATGGGTCTAAATATTGGATCCATCGCCCCAATAAGAGATCCAATAGGTCGACCCATTTAATTGGATCACTATGTGGGTCGATCCAAGATCTGTCTGGGTCGATCCATTTAATATTAAACTACCCGCCACCGCCATGGCTACCGCCGTCGCCTATTACCACCCCCGCCACCCGTCCTCGCCATCACCACCACCACCGCTGACCACCGGCCGCCGCCACCGTCACCGCCACCGCCGGCCACCATCTGCCGCCGCCGCCGACACCCCGTCACCACCACCACCAGCCGCCACCATCGTCACCGTCGGCCACCACCCGCCACCGCCGACACTTTGACCACCACCGCCGCCACCATCACCGTCGGCCACCACCCGCCGCCGCTGACACCGTCACCACCACCACCGCCGATTACCCGCAGCCGCACCACTACCACCTTCGTCACCACCACCACCGCCGATTACCCGCCGCCGCACCACTACCACCACCGTCACCACTACCACCACCGTCACCACCACCACCGCCGGCCACCACCGCCGACACCGTCACCACCACCACCGCCGCCGCCGACCCCGTTACCACCACCGTCACCACCACATGCGACGACCACCAGCCGCCGCCAACCACCACCCGCCGACACCGTCACCACCACTGCCACCGCCGACCACCCGCCGCCGCCGACCACCAGCTGCCGCCACCTTCACCCCCCGGCCACTGCCGCCACCGCCGACCACAACGATGGCGGCGACAGTGGTGACGGTGTCGGCGGCGATGGTGGTGACGGTGTCGGCGGTGGTGGCGGGTGGTGGCCGGCGGTGACGGTGGCAGCGGCGGGTAGTAGGCGGTGATGGTGGCGGCGGTGGGTGGTGGTCATGGTGGCGGCTGGTGGCCGGCGGTGGTGACAGTGTCGGCGATAACGGGTGGTGGTCGGTGGTGGTGGTGACGGTGGCGGCGGCGGGTAGTCGACGGTGGAGGTGGTGGTGGTGACGGTGGTGGTCGGCGGTGGCGGGTGGTGGTCGGCGGCGGCGGCGGCGATGACGGTGTCGGCTGCGACAGCGGGTGGTGGTGGTGGTGTCGGCGGCGGCGGGTGGTGGCCGGCGGTGACGGTGGCGGTGGTGGTGGTTTGTGGGGGTAGGGGTAGGGTGGGTGGGGGCTAGGGGTGGGGTGGGTAGGGTAGGGGTGGCGGTGTGGTGGGGTGGGGTAGTGGTTGAAAAAATATTTGATAAATTATACTCTAAATAATAAAATATTAAATGGGTCGCTCTGGGTTAAGATCCATTAGTAATAGATCCAATCCAAATCCAAGTAATTGGATCTTAATGCTAATAGGTCAGATACAAATCCAATTAAATGGGTATACGGATCAGGTCAGATCTTTAAAAGATCCGATCCAATCTGCCCCATTGATAGCCCTAATCTCATCAGATTAGAACTATAAAGAAATAATAGAAATTATCGGTGTGATAAACAATGATAGACAAAATTATATTACAATTAAAGTGTATTTGGTATGAAACTTTCCTCGTAGTTTTAAAAAATTAGAGTTTTTATTTTTTAGAAAATAAACTAAATCTAAAAAACTTCGTTTGATTGTAGGAAATTTAACTTTTATTTTTTAACAAAGTAAGATCCTAAAACTTTTAACGTTAAAAAATAAAAAAACTATTTTAAATAGCTTTTAGAAACTGAATAAGCTTTTGGTATACCAATTTATATAAATACCATTCAATTAATTTCTTTGATATTTAGAATTCTAGTTATTTTTATGTCTTTTTATATACTTTTACATTTCTAGCTATAACTATTTTGCAATACAGCTTTATATAAATAAAATTTCTAGATATACTTCTTAAAAGTTCCAGCACAGCTACTTACACAAAATTTAATGGCGAGTCATAACTAACAAAAGGACTTATCTTAGGAGTATTTTAATTGCGAACCCGGCGTTAACGTCTTCGACAGCTTGCACATCACTAACAACATCAATCACTTCCTTAGGACTATTTTTATCATTTTGAGTTTTGATGTAGAAAATTCATAATCACAAACTTTGGCAAGATGCTATTGTAATTGTATAAATTATAGTCGCAATTTCATTATGGGCTAATAGATATTTAATCTTATAAATCTGACCCGGCCCACATTGTTTGAGGGGTTGCCCAGTTATAAAATCCTCATCTACATTCACTCACCGCCTGTTAGGGTTCAATCGAGTTTCATAAGAACTAACTTCCTGAATTCGGATTTGATTTCTGCTGTCGAAGACGTTAACAATGACATCTTTGGGTACATCTAAAGGCGTACCGGAGATCGCAAAGTTTGCCGTTTACGTTACGGTACCAATCGGTCTTATGTATTTCCTCGCCAATAACACTAAGGGGGCGTTTGGTTCGCTTGAATTGAATGGAATTGGACGGAATTGGAATTGAGCATTCCTAAATCTTGTTTGTGTTTGGTTCGCGGAATTTATGGAATGGAATTTGACCATTCTAATGAATTCCTTAAATCAAGGAATTGGGAATTCCTTCCCTAAATGGATGGAATTCTAAGGAATTCTTCAAATCCATAATAATTCTCAAAACATAATTGTTGTCTTCTATCCCACCCCACCCCAACCCCACCCCACCCCACCCTACTCTACCCTACCCACCCCTACCCTACCCCCTACTCTACGTCATCCCACCCTACTCGTGCCCTACCTTACTCTACACCCTCCCACCACCACCACCACTGCCGCCGCCACCACCACCACCACCACCGCCGGCCACCACCACTGCTGCCGTCATCAACACCACCGATCCTCGCCGCCGACCATCGCTCACTGCCACCCTCCACCACCACCCATACCCGCCGCCATCACCACTGCCGCCCTGGGTAGACTGTAGGGTGGGGGTTGGGGTGGGGTAGGGGGTGGGATGGGGTGGGGTGGGGTGGGGGTAGGAGGTGGTGGACGGTTGATTGTATAATTTATTTTGATTTATACATATTGAATTAATTTATTTTTTGCTAGATTCCAATTCCGGTCTTTACCAACCAAACAAGATATAGTTTTTTACAAATTCCAATTCCTATGAATTCAAATTCTCATGAATTTCAATTCCTTGGTCAAATTCCAATTCCTTCATATTAATTTCGCGAACCAAACGGACCCTAAGAATCTTCACAAATTCATGGGCGCTGTAAGTTTTTTTGTTACCATTCAACAGTTTTAGCTTGTGATGTGAATCATAGTGTTTCTCTGGTAAATGATTTAACTTGAAAGCTCAAATTTCATGTTGATGTTAAAGTGTAGTAGTGATCATTTTAACATTTGAATTCAAAGTTTAGGTATTTTGCTCGAATTGTGGATTTCTAATGGATTGTACGCTTTGTAGATTTGTTAGAAAATAGATGCAACGTGTCCATACACAACTTAGCTAGGGTTCTACCATGTTGTGGATTGAAAACCAGATTCATTACCAATTACTTCAAAGTTTCTAATTTGGGCATTTAAAGTTCAAAAGTAGAAGAAGCCTTTTAAACTAAAAATATAAAAATGGTGGTGAAACTGAAACACTAAAAGTTTATAGGCAAAAATGAGTATTGAAAATCTTGAGAAGGATGTACTATTTGATCAACAAATTGGAAAGTTTGGTTCGCCGAAATTAACTGGAAATGACCGGAATTGGAATTCAGAATTCCCTCTCCATCATGTTTGGTTCACATATTTTGTTTAACCAGAATTCAAGATTCCTTACAATTCTTATGTCCATATGAATTCATAAATCCTTCCATGATTTGTCAAATCCTTGAAACAAAGAATTGTCTCTTAACCCTTACATACCCACCCTCGCCACTACTTAGATGTTCGCCAGTCACGGCTGCCGCTACTCTGATCCGACGAACTCTAACCCGTCATCACCGCCATTGCTCCGGCGAACTCTAACCTGTCATCACCACCATTGCTCCGGCGAACTCTAACTCGTCATCACCGCCATCTCGTTCTTTTTCTACAGCGACCCTTCGTTGTTGTTCTTGTTCTACATCCCCTTTGACTTCGATGTCTTTGGGTTTTTTCGTTGTATTTGGATTTTCAATTTCGTTTTTGGAGGATGAAGATTTGCTTTGAGTTTTTTGTTCCAGTGGATTTGGAAAATAGTCAATGACAGAGGGTTATTTTTGTAATATATTGACTCTGTACATATTTGGAAGCAAGAGAACATAGAATGTTTACATTATGCTTTGTTTATGTTGGATTAACCATATTTCTTTGAATTCTTTCTTGTTCAACTTGTTTTTGGGCTTAAAAATCCATTTACTCAGTTTCATTTTGCTTGATGATTATTTATTTCAATTCATGTGTCAACCAAACAGGAAAGTTTTGTATAAATTCTAGTTCCATCAAATTCCAATTCTTTAGTCAAATTACAAATTTCTTTCGTTTCATTCCGCGAACCAAACGGGACCTAAGGATTTGAATCATATCAACTAACTGCAAGAACCAAGTATTACTGGGACAACCTCTTTGAGGTTAAAGGGAAGTGGATGTTGGGTAAATTTGATGACTGTTTATAAAATTAGGCTCATATATGTGATTAGCGAGTTAGAGGTGAAAAGGCAAAAGCAATAGAATAAGGAGAAAGGAGAAAAATGGAAAGTAGAAGAGAAAAAGAGTGAAATAAGAATTGAAAGCAGAAGATGAAGGTGGGAAGAGTTGAATGCTTAGGCCAAAAGTTCCCCTTATTGTAATCCTTGGTTCTATTAACTTTTTGACATGGGCAATGCTTCTTGCCATTTTCTGCGGTACCTAGTGATTGGTTGATCCTTGATGTGTTTGCTACAAAGTTGGTTGGTTTAGGATAGTTCATAATAGGCTAAATATGTAATCTGGCACTAAACTTCACCCACATGAATCGTCACATTCACTTTTGGATTGTCGAACTGTGGTGGACCATTCGTGCACGTGCTTTGTGAATATTTTTGTTGGTATAGTAGTTGAACCCCATCTCTCTCTCACTCTCTCTCTTTGAGTATTCAAATATTACACTTGAATAATCATTATGAATCATTTATATTTATTTTGAAGCGTCAATACGTTGTGTATCCTTCCGAGGGACCAAGGCCCCAATCACCGGAGGAACTAAGAGAAATGGCTCGGGAGATAGCTCGCAAGCGAGGAACACAGTCATGAGCCCTCGAGATGGTTCGTTTCATTATCATATGTGCTGTCAAGTTGTAATAAAAATGCATGTAGCAACTTTTTTTAATTCATTTTTCCCCTTAATTCCCTTATATTATATAATAATATAGTTGTAAATTACTAATACGACATGATAATATAATATAGTATGAGAGGTTGAAATTTGGTTTGAAAAATGGTCTCATTTAGATGAGGTTAATCCTTGTAGATTGGTTATTATTGTTTGTGTTAAACGTCTTGGCCCTAAGTAAGTGGTAAATAAAAAAATAGAAAAGAGGCCAAGGTCAAGGTCAAGGTCAAGGTGAGAGAATGTAATATTTTGAAAGTACCGTTCAACATCGGAAAATGATTTGTGAAACAGGTTACTACTATTCGGTCACAAGGTTTAGAACCCAAGCTTTAAATTTGAAATTGAAAGACTATATTTTTATGATTGATGTATTCTCTATGTAACTATAGAAGAAGAAATTATCAAATTCGAGAAATGAGCGAGATTAAGATGCTACACTTGACGAGGAGTTTCTTTTTCGTAAAATTATATTCTTTTGGCTTCAGTCTCTAACTACAATCTTAAAGAGCGCAGTTAAATTGTTATTTTATCACAGTTAAATTTAATGAGTGATTAAAATTTGATGGTTAATGCATTCAAAGACAATCTTTTTTAAGCAATATCAAACAAATATAACCAAAAATAAATTTGAAGAAATCTTGAAAATCATAACCAAGAACAATCTTTCATTATTTTACACGGGTTGTTTTTTGGAATGAAAAGAAGGGGAAGAGAAGGAAACCATCAAAAATGTGTTCTTAAGTTTTTTTACGAAGGGAAACTGGAAGGGGAAGAATGGACTATTTGTTTAAAATCTTATTCTCCCAACTGTGAGATGATCTGGGAGACATATGATCATATGATTTAATCATGTTCTAACTGTTATTATCTCAGCCTCTGAGGTGTTCTAAAAATAATAATTATGTAACATATAATACATACAAGTTTTTTTTCATTATTTAACACTTTCTTCCCTTTTTTTCTTTACGTGTATACGGGATAAATATGAGTGCATATATAAAAAAAATTATTAGTATAATAGTAATCTTCTAATATAAATAAACGACTAATCTTATAAAGTTTATTAGATAATCTTAGTCATTAAATTTAGATATAATTTTTAATTATCAAATATAGGTGACGGTTCAAACGAGAATTGTTTTTCATACGAGAACCAATTATATCTATTGGTTAAAAAGATAGAGGGTCCAGATTAAAGAGTTGTTAATTGATAACCTTAAATAATCAAACTTATCCTTAATTAATTAAGGGTAATTTAAACATTTTCACATTACCACTACTTTTTTTAAACTAATATAACAATCAAATGGAAAAGTGTTAAATTATGAAAATTATACCAAATTAATAACAAAATTTTGCTCTTTAACTTGAGACCAATCTAGCTATATTTTTTTTTGAATTTTTTTTTGTGTTTGTTGGGTTTTTTTAGTACATGTCGATATGTGCACATGTGCATATGCACAGACTCACCTAGTTTTTTCAGCGTAGACATAGATATGCACGTGTGCAATATGCACAGATTCACCTAGTTTTTTCAACACATATGTAGATATGCACATATACATATGTCAAGAGTCGTGTTAAAAAAACCCAGCAAACGCGGATTTTTTTTCCCGACAAAATATAGTAAGATTAGTCTCAAATTAAAGAGCACTATTTTCTTGTTATTTTGGTATAATTTTCGTAATTAAGCACCTTTTCGTTTGATGGATATATTGCTTTTTAAAAAGACGGAGTAATGTAAAAATGTTCATACCACCATTTCTCTTTAAAATAAATAAAAAAGACATGAAATTAAATTATTGGCTAGAATAGTTCTCGCGGTTTTCATACGAAAAATAGTTCTCGTTTGAACCGCTCCCTATATATAATATGTGCAGGTTTGGGGTCGGGTACGGGTTCGAGGAACCAAGGGGTATCCCTATCCTCAACCCCATCCCCGTTTCTATGTTCGGAAAATCCCTGTCTTCGTCCCCGTCCCCGGTCAAATAAGTGACGGAGAACAGGTCATCATCAGATACAGGGTAGTTTGTCATCCCTAATTGATCTTTTATCTTCAAGCTTATGCTCAATTTACATAACTATGATATTAAATAATAATACTAATTATAAAAAATAATAAATCAATTTTTATATTACTTCTAGATACTTTCGAGCTTGATTTGATACTTATGAGTTCAATTTGACTAGATTCGCCCGGTTGAATTTATAATAGTTATATAAACATACATATCAAAGAGGGTAAAGTTGTTAATAACACAAGCTCCACTCGTAAGCTTTATGAGTTGAACATTTTATTACTCGAGTTAGACGGTCTAATCAAGTCTCGAGTAGCTCGACACGATAGTTTCCTCGAGTAGCTCAAGTCCGACTCGATTTAACGGGCCTATTTTGAATATTTCCGAGTAATTAATTAGGAGTTATTTCAGGTCGTTTCCACCGTGCTTGGAGTGAGATCGGAAGAGGGAACCTTGACCGTAACGTGATGAGATCGTCTCATCCTTCGTTCGTCCTCGTAGGAAAAGACGACAGTTTATTAATCTCATGAGAAATTTCGTGAGAAAAGAAGTCGTAATGTTGGCAACATCAACGACCATGAAAACTTCACCGACGTCTATTGACTTGGAAGTCAACTCGGTCTTTCTTCCTTCCTTCATCCTCATATTTAACGTTAATCCCCTTTCTGTTTTTCACAACCGACGTTGGCATATCTTCAGCTGTTTACAGGTAATTCTGCAACACCCACGTCTATGATTTGCTTTTCTTGGAATTTGTGGTTGTAGTTCTTGTAAGTTCTAACCAAACGAAGATTTTGCATTTTGCTTAATAAGTTCTTTTGATATTTGCGAGAAATTTTGATGTTATTAGCCATCGTTTCATGCCCACCAACTGTTCGATGATTAGCATAGTCGGTTGTAACTATTCGTTTGACATTGTTTTCTTGTCATTTGATCATATTCTACTTGTCTTTGTTAGTCAATCAGATATCATTGCATTATTCCTATGTTTTGTGATATATTTTCGCTTGATCGTTCAATTTTTATTTTCACGGAATAAACCTGTAAACAACTGGTCCTGTAGGTTTTCATGTTCTGAAGATTTCAGACAAAGAGTTCCTAATTATGTAAATCTTTACTCATTGCATTTACTTATAAAGCTTTCTTGCAAACTTGAACTTTTTGCCTTACAAATGGCTCTTTTCACCCCATGTTTCTTGATATATATTGGCAAGGATTTCTCGACCGTTTGTTATTAAGGCGTATGCTATGAGCTAGTTGCTGGCATTACATTATAATGAGGTACTACATTTTTACTTTGTGATATGGAAGCTAGTGCTCATCGCGTCATCAAACATAAAATTGATCTTGATTTTCTTTCTTATTTTCCTCCATCACTTTTAGATACATAATATACATTTTGCTTGTTTTAACATTTAAAACAGTAATAAATAAACGTAACTCAAGCTTATTAGAAACAATAAAAAAGATCATTTTTGGTGTTAGTTGCTGAAATGAATTTATATCCCTCTACTAATTTTCGTCCTCAAACTATAAAACGCTAATAAAACTAGGACATTGTAGGGGTGTGTCGTCACTTCGCCTACTTATACCAAAAGCAAACCATAAACCATTTTCATTTGAAGTTACTGTCGTTTGTTGTATATATATTTCCGTTCATTCCATGGGCAAAACTAACAGTGTGAAAGCTTGAACTTGAGGAGCCAAAGTAGAAAAGTGTTTGAATAAGTTTCAAAATTGATCCCCTAATAATGTGATTGAGGCCTAGAGATGTTCTTTCCCTCTAGCTACTCCTCTGCACAGCCACTACTCAGTAGCCACTAGCCACCCATAACCACCACCGCCACCACCTCTATATCGAATCCATATATTCATATACAAATAGGCGATTGTGTCCTCCTTACCACTACCACCTCTGTTCGACAACACTCAAATAGACACTCATAACCATCATCATTCGCCAGATCCAGTACGCATTAGCTTGGGGTTTTACCGTAATCATTCATGATCATGGCGATGTATCATTATTACTATGGGCTTTGTTCATCTTAGCCGCTCTTTAATTCTTAAATCAGCTAATTGTAACATATTTGATCCTTCTCAAACCTTTGCAGTTAGCTTCTCCTAAGCATCTTAAATCTAATAAGTTGGCGCTTACTTCGATTATCAAAACCATTTTCTATTTGTAGACCTTTTTTGTTTTTTTTGGGCACAGCAGCGATGGCAGATATCCTACCAATTGGTACAATTTTAGCGCTGGCTATAAACCAGGTCATCAAAACGGCTCATGCCGCCAAGGATGTAGTAATTGAGAAAGAGAGTTTCAAGATCCTCTCTGATCATCTTTTCAATATCGTGCGTGTCCTAAAGGAACTCGAGCTAGGAAAATTAGATGAATCACCAGTGGCAAAAAAAGCTCTTGAGAACCTCGAGACCGATGTGAAAAAGGCAAATTCCCTTGTGGAAAAGTACAAGAATCGAGGCCGTTTCTACTTGCTGATAAAATGCAGGCACATCGTTAAAGAGGTACAAGATGTAACACGTGATATCGGGAAGTCATTAAATACTTTATGTCTTGCAAACACCGAAATCCTATCCGGGATATCTGATCAAGTAACCCGCTTACAAAACGAGATGCAACGAGCTGAATTCGCCACCTCTCAGTCTCAGCTCCAAATCCTTGATAAGTTAGACCAGGGACTCGCCAGTCAAAAACTTGACCATGGTTTTGCAAATGATATCATCATTGAAATAGCTCGAGCTGTAGGTGTGGCGATTGAGCCATCTGAGATAAGGAAAGAACTAGATAGCTTCAAAAGAGAGAAAGAAGAAGCAGAAAATCGAAAAGAAAGAGCCGAGGTTTATTTCTTGGAGCAGATTATTGAGCTGTTATCCCGTGCAGATGCTGCTCGGGATTATGAGCATCTTAAGGATCAATATATGCAACGCCTACGGGTGATTGAATGCCATGATTCACAATCAGAATCTATTCCACCTTTTAAAGCTTTCATTTGTGGTATTACTAAAACAGTGATGGTTGATCCTGTTAGTCTGTCTAATGGTACTGCATACTCAAGAGTGGCTATTGAAGCATGGTTTAGGTCTGGTGAAAAAACCGATCCCGTTACCGGTGAACCCCTTGAAGATTTGTCTTTTAGATCAAATATTCAATTAAGACAGTCGATTCAAGAATGGAAAGAGCTCAACTTCTGCATGAAAATTAAATCATGCAAAGGTAAATTGCTATCAGAAAACGATTCATCGGTTAGAAGCGCCCTTTCTCAAATGCAGGAACTTATTAAAGAGAATTCGATCAACAAAGATTGGATTTCCATTGGTGGTCTCACTGAATTGCTCATTAACATCCTCCCAAAGTTGTGTAACCTGCAAGTCAAAACCGAAGTGTTGGTTACGTTAAAGGATGTCGTTGAAGGACATGCAAGAAACAAGGTCACACTATGTTCTTTCGTTCCTTAAAGTACTAATTGCATAAAAAAAAGTAACCAACTTTTTCAAGGAAGAGAAAACCATAGAAGTTTTAAAAATTTTGATTTAAGGACTATTCACAGGGTCAAAAGAGGATATGACAGCTGTCATGTCAGTAACTGTGACTATGTTGGTTTTTTTCTTATGCGGTGTCTAGAAGCCGGTAAACCTACAAGATTACCTTAACAAGAAACATTTAAAACTTTAATGGTTGGGATAAAAAAACAGTTGATTACATGAAAATGAATTTTGAGGGAAGCGATTGACCTCCTTTACTTGACCTAATGTTTTGTATTTACTTTTCTTTTTCTTCATTTTGTAGGATCTCTTGGTTGAGAATAAGGGGTTTTGTCACATAGTTCCATGCTTAGGGTGTGAAATAAGTCTATCAAAAGCTGCATTAGAGTTGGTATCTGAACTCGTGATTGAGGAATCAGGCCAAAACATGGATAGTATCCAGGAACTCTCTCAGCAATGTAATCCAGTTTCAATTCTTGTTACTGTTCTAAAGGGCTCGGAGGTGGCGTTAGCCGATAAAGCACATGAAATCTTGCAGAAACTCGCTGATGTTGATGACGAAAACATTATTATGGCTGCCAAAGAGGAATGGTACAGACCTCTTGTTGATCGGATTATTGAAGGTTAGAAAACTTTTCTCAGCTTTTAATATTTTTATAAACAGATTCTGATTACTAATGGTAATAATACATACTTCTTTCTTTTACCTAAGTTTAGAGCTTTTTGCTCGCATACAAGTATATAACAAAAGATCTCTCCTTTTTCACATTGATGTCCTTTTGGTCATTTAATCTACTATTTATCAGGGCATCAGCATTGGTCACACCCACCACACCTCACCACATCAGCATCACACTCCCACTTCACATCCTACCGGCCACCACACATAACATGGTGTGGTCACTCCCACCACACCAAATTTTGGGTCCCACATACCCAACAACACACTCATCACAACTTGAAGAACAAAAAAACAAAATAAAAGGAAAACAGCACCACGCCTCTCACCCCCACTGTGATCAGCACCACACGGCAATGGTGTGGTATCCCACTTCGTATGCTCTCAGATTTGCAAAACCCTCAAACATCAGATCATCTTATTATCATAACTTCAAACAACAAACGCACGTTCAAACACTCTAATTTCAACCCTTATCTTATTAAAATTCAACAACATCCAATCCCACTGGAGTGGGGTACGGGGAGGTATGATGTAGACGGCTTATAAATTGTCATGCAAAGTTATGCTTCTAGTAATGTAATTTCCTGAAACTTATGTGAATATTGTAGAATATTATAACAAATGGAAACACTTTCAAAATGCTCATTCAAACCCCCAATATTCTTTCTTTCTTTTTTCTTTTGTTTCCTAATTTGCCTCTAACCAAACAATTTTCACTCTTATAATTGATCTGAATGTTATCTAAGGTCCAAAATCAACAAATATGGCATTGCTGAGAAGAATTGTTAATTTGGAGCTTGAAGAACACAATACAACGCTCCTATGTGAGCTAGGTCTAATTCCACCTTTGCTTGAAATGGCATCTGCTGATCTTGAAGCAAAAGAATTATCGTTATCTATGCTCGTAAAGCTTTTAACAACTTCAGAGAACAAAGGGCTCTTTGCAGCTGCTGGCGCAGTTCCCTTAATTGTGGACCTAATGTGTTCTTCCCCTTTACGGGTCAAGATTCTTGCTAAATGCTCAGAGATCCTTGAGAAGCTTTCTTCTAGTGGTGATGGGATCAAATATCTTGTTGACATGAATGGAATCCAGCTCAATCTCGAGTCTTTGGTCCAGAATTTATTAGGTTTCCTTCAAAATTCTCGAATACCTTATAACATATTGAGGCCTGTTTTACGTGCTCTGTTCAAGATATGTGAATCTGAATCTGGGCTTGTGAAGACCGCTGTTCTTACAGCTAGCGGTGTTTCTCTTGTTTTAAATTTTCTTGATCATTCAGATAGTGAAACACGTGAAGCTGCCATCAACCTCCTGTCTTTATTCTCCAATCATGAACCACAAGGAGTAGCAGAGTTTTTACTGAAGCCAAGAAGATTAGAGGCGTTTATTGGTCTTCTTGAGAACTCAAACAAAAGTGATGTACAGAAGGCAGCGGTTGGTTTATTAGCAAACCTACCAAAATCAGAAGTTATACTCACACGGAAGTTAATTGAGTTAGATGGACTTAAAGCCATTATAGACGTATTAGAATCGGGAAACACGGAAGCTAAAGAAAATGCTTTGAGTGCGCTTTTTCGGTTCACGGATCCAACCAATATCGAGGCTCAAAAAATAGTAGTTGAACTTGGGACATACGGTTTACTCGTGGAATTTCTTAGAAACGGTTCAGTTACAGCCAAGGCACGAGCCGCTGCGCTCATTGGTGATCTCTCCATGAGGAGTTCTGAACTCACCATGACATCAACCACTAGTAAATGGTGCTTGTGTTTTGGTCAAACTCAGGTCAACTTATGCCCGGCTCATGGCGGTATATGCAGTGTGCGTGATACCTTTTGTCTTTTGGAGGCGAAAGCACTACCCGAACTCGTCAAACTTTTACATGGGGAAGTGCATGCCACAACTTATGAAGCAATCCAAACACTTTCGACCTTAGTAGAAAAGGAGTCCCCTCGCAGAGGGGCCCACATTTTACATGAGAGCGGGGCGGTGGTTCCTATTTTGGAGGTGTTGAATTGGGGTTCAGAGTCTTTAAAGGTGGAGGCTTTAGAGGTATTGGAGAAAGTTTTTATGTTGTCCGAAATGGTTGAATGGTACGGCTCAACTGCTAGAATACCTCTTGTTCGGTTAACAGGTGGTAGTATTCACGAGGACGGGCATCTTCATAGGAAGGCTGCTAAAGTGTTGTTGCTTATTGAGCGTCATTCACGTCGATCGGCTTCACTTGTTACTGGAATCAACGGGTAAAGAGCACGAGTTTGGATCTTCTGAAGGTGCATTTTGACCAACTTATAGTTAGCATGTTGTGTAGTGTAATTATATAGTGAAAAGTGCAAAACTGCAAATAGTAACTTACTCTCACACTTCTATTTGTAACCCCATCAACCGTGTATGGGAAGTTGTATTATCTGAAAACCGAAGATTTGTATATACGAAATGTATATACATATATACATAATTTAGAACAAATTGGTTCTATGATATTTTTTAATTAGCTACATGTGTTTTTTCGTGAATAAAAAATGCCTTTTGCTCTGTAAGTGCTATCTTTGATTAATTGTTTCATTTGGAGTGGGGCTATGATAAAGATTTGGCCGGAAAAAATCCTTTCAACTTCCAAATCTAACAATGAGGCCCAGAGGTTACCGAATTGGCTGTTAGACAGGAAGTTAACCTGCCTTGTTTAGCTCTTCAAGTGCCCAACTCGTAACCGACTCTTTCAATCTCAACAACCGGATCACCGATGACCGGCCATCATAAAACATCTACCGATACTTGACTCCACTTCCTTATTAATTTCTACTTCAACTGCAAGAAGATTCATTTGCAATAATTTTTTAGAAAGAATTCAAAAAAGGGACACCAATGCCATCAATTAGTTTGCAACTATTCCCCTAACTCGCATTTTGCCATGTAAGTACGTTTTGTGATAACACAGCCTTTTTATTTATGTTCAGTTCTCGAGTTTTAAGTAGGGAAAGAAAAAGAATCCAATCCTTCCAAATCATTCAAATTTTGAGAGGATGAATTTGACATCAAAATAAGTCTACGTTACCCATCCAAACCCCACTATTTTCTTTCCTTTTCTTCGTTAAATGAAACTCATGAATATTTTTTTTAAAGTTTTTCTTTCACGCTGTTTCCTTTTCGTCCTTAAAAAAACTCAGCAACCTGAATCCTTACTTGATAATATCGTGCTCCATTAAACACCGATTTGTTTGTTCTTGTATCTTCTTTCGAGCCAGCCTGAAAAAATCACGTTCTAATTGATTCAAAGCGTTGAGTTGAATATCGAATGGAGTCTGGTGCAGAAAAATAAATAAAGAAGGTGAACGCGTAACACCGATTTGATTGGGTAACATAATCAATCACCAATAAAGAGATGGAAACCTTTCTTTTCATGAGGCTAGCTTTTTGTCACCAATTATTATTTATTTACATTAAAGCAGATTACTTTTTATCAGCAAACTAATCTACATTCGACTAGCTTAGGTCTCTCTCCGCTTCGTTCAATCCAGGGGTTTCTTAGATTCACTTTGGGGTTTTCTTTGGACGTCTTGGTGCACAAATGGAAGACGAGGAGGATCCTTTTCATATTATTTCAACAAAGCTGGCGCCGGTGGATAGATTGAGGAGGTGGCGACAAGCTGCCCTCGTCCTTAACAGTTCTCGGCGCTTCCGTTATACCTTGGATCTTAAAAAACAAGAGGTTATAATCCTTTCCCTTTAGTTTCCCTAAATCCGTACGCACTCGCATGCCTGTACGTAGATCCGTAGTGTTTCTGTAAAATATATGATTCCTTCCTTGTCGATTTTGAATTGTAAACGTAGTCGGAGAGAATTGGAACAGCATAACCCTGGCCATATCACATGGGATCTTGATCTATCCAATCCTCATCACTAAAACCTATATTGTTTCTTCAACTAGGAGAAAGAAATATAAATGAGTTTGAGAACACACCTTTCGAATGTTTAAAATTAAATAGAAACTGAAGAACTATTAAATATGTAATTTAAGTTATAATTGTTATGATTCATGTTAATAGTACTTTAAAATCAAAATTAGTATTATATTATTAAAGCTTAAAGTAATAAAAAAGTTAATTAATGTTAAGGACTAGAGTTGAAATGTTGTACAATAGTTAGAACCTACGGTCTGTTCTCGAGTTAATTTAAGGAGGGAGGGAGGGATGGGAAGGTGGAAAAGGAAAGAGAAGGATAAATAAACTACCCCTCCCAATCATCTCAAAAGTGGGAGGAAATGTTTATAGCATAAAAATGGTAAAATAGCCTCTCCCAACCCCCTTCCCCTTTCCTTCTTAAAAAAAACTCAAGATCATAGTTTCCTCTTTTGCTCCTTAGCAATCATTTCCTTCCCCTTCTTAAATTAACTCGAGAACAGACCGCTAAAGTGAAACATGTTTGAAAGGTAAATTAGTACGTAGAGTTAATTACAAAAATGGTCCATGTGGTTGTCACTGATTTTCACTTTTAGTTCTTTAACTTCAAAAATTATGAAAATAGTGATTGTGGTTATCATTTCGTTTCACTTTTGGTCCTTTAGACCGGCTGGTGTTAACTTTGACCGTTAGTCAAAGGGTATTATCATCATTTTCCTTTTTATTCTTGTTATCAAACAACTTCTAAAGCCTTTCTACCCTTTTTGTTAAGATTAATGATAATGATTAATTAACCTATTATCAATATTAACTAATGATCAATTAAATATTAATAATGTTAACTAATACTTTTATACATATTAATTACTAAAATATTTTTAAATTTAATAATATTCTTCATATTATTCTTTAGTGTTCTTTGAGTTCATCCAAAAAACATCTTCAAATTTCAAAACCCTAATTTGGATTCAAACATATACACATATTGGATCTTGATTAGAACACAGACAAAAATACATACACACATTAGATCTTGATGGAAGATTAAAAAAAACCAAAATCTTGATTACAACAGATAGATAAAACATACACATACACTTGGTTCTTGATTTACAATACAAACACAAAGCACATACACATATTGGATCTTCATTACAACCCTAAAGACACAAAACACAGCAGACATATTGGATCTGTCGCATCTGGATCTATCGAAGAACACACATTTGGATCTGCCGAAGAAGACACAAACACACATACACACACACCTGGAAGAACACATCCGTCGAAGAACATATCTGTCGGAGAACACACATATGGAACACACATCTGGATCTTGTCGAAGAACACATCTGTCGAAGAACCCTAGCGAAAACCCCTAAATTGGAAGTTGTGAAGGTGTAGGTGAAGATGACAGCGTACCAGAACTTGTGAAGGTGTAGATCTAAAATCACTGTTGGCGATTGGCGATGGTGGTTATGGCGCTGGAGACAAGTGTGAGAGAGAGACAAGGGAGAGATAAGGTCGGCGGTGAGATAGGATGGTGGTGACGTCGGTGGTAAGAGTGAGATGGTGGTGGTGGTGGTGGCCGGCGAATCGAAGGGAGATGGTAGAGTAATGTGTGTGTTGATCGAAGAGAGAGAGAGAGAGATTGAGATATGGGTGTTTGGTGTATCTAAGAGAAAGAGAGAGAGATATAATAGGGGTGTTTGCTTGTTTGGTGGATCTGAGAGAGAGAGAGAGAGAGAGAATAGGGGTGTTTGTATTATGGGACAGAGACATACTCTTTGGTAACAGGAATAAAAAGGAAAATGACCATAATACCCTTTGACTAACGGTTAAAGTTAACACCAGTTAGCCTAAAAGACCGAATGTGAAACAAAATGACAATCATAGTGACTATTTTTATAATTTTTGAAGTTAAAGGACTAAAAGTGAAAATCAGTGACAACCACATGGACCATTTTTGTAATTAACTCTAGTATGTAACTGATTCCGGTTGGTTTCAACGGAGTCAGAGACCAAATCTGAAACAACTTTTTGAAATAGGGACTACGGGTGTAATTAGTGAAGTTCAGGTTTTTAAGATGAAATACTAACAGCAGTGAGGAAAGTCGTAGTTTACTTTCTTTTCTTTTTTTGTGTTTCCTTCCGGTATTTTTCTTTCTCTAAAAAATAAATCTCGGAAAACACCATGTTTTCTAGGTTTATACCTCATTTAATTTTGAAGTTTATCAGATACAGAATTCAAATAACATTTTTATCTCCAAATTCTTTTATTCCAAGCATTCTTACATGCTTAAAAGAAACAATCAAATTAATTTTCAATATGCCCATCATTTGATTTTGAAGTTTTTGGATTCAACATTAATTGCAGGATCTGATCTCCAATTTTCCTCTTTGATTCTGGGCACTTCTTACAATTTCTGGTTTAATTTGAATTTACGAAAATGCTAACTATAATTATAACAACCATGCCATGATTATTGTTCTTTAGCAAGACAAGTTGATAGAGTCAGTGGCAGGAGCATTTGCTTCTTGGAGCTTAAATCCTTTGGTTGGCACAAAAAGGAAATATTAATTCAAACAATTAAATACCAACAAAATGAGTGAGTCAGAGGCTACCTAGTTTAGATGCCCACTCATTATTCCTGTTTATTGATTCAAACAATCAAACTCAATAAAGAAATTGAAAGACAGTTTCTAAAAGATACCAACTGATTGAGATCCTGAATTTCTGATCATAAAAATCATGAGTATAGCAGTGATATCGAAGGGGACTCAAGGAGGAATTTTCAGGGATATTTTGGTGATTTGGTCTTTATTTACTTCTATAAATACAGTGTTCCAGAAGAACTAAAGTCCTTCCTATGGAAGGATTTCAGATTTCTAAGATCCCTCATTTTATATCTCATAGCCTTTGCAAATCCCTTACATATGTATAACTCAATAAATTTGAAGCATAAAAGTCAAAAAGTGAAGGTCATATAATATGAAGGTATTTTTTTTAAATAACTTAGTGTGGTTGTGTTATAGCATATCTCTTTGAAAATATATAAATAACTCAGTAATTCAAAAGAAGGAAGTCAAAAACTGCAGAAGCTCATAAAACAGGGCAAATTGTGACAAAATGTAACAAACTTTGTCTAAGTTGTCATTCTCAAAAGTAATCATCCATTTTACCATAAAATGTAACAATTATTAGTTTATGTAAGTTACATTCAACAACAGGTAATCAACTGGCTTATATAGATGTGTGTGTGATATGAACCAAATTGATATATTATTAAAGCGGAACGAATACAATAGTCGGTGTGCTTTTGAGAGGCACCCGTCTCTCCTTAACCTACTTTCGAGAGGTAGGAGCTCTCTAAAACAAATAAAATATCAAAATAACTCTAAACTCTCCTCCCAACAAATGATAGCCCTAAACCTCTATTTATACTAAATAAATAACTTCTTTCCTAAGATAAAAGATTACCTACCTAAGATAAAAGATTATCTCTAGTTAAAATATAATAAGTACTATAATTAAAAGATCTTTAGAATATTGATCATATCATTACTTTCCCCCCAAAACACACCTTGTCCTCAAGGTGTGGCACTGTGGCTTTATAAACTTGCCTAGAATTATTCCCGGATCCCAAATGTAATGATCTTTGTCTTGTAGCCCTTTTTGAGACGTGTCTTCTAGCCTACACAAAGTTCTTTGTAGTTGTCCCACTAAGTCTTCCCACCATGCATCCTCTCGTAACATAGGTTGCGAGAACCCTCTAATATTGCTAATCGGAAAGAGGAATGCTTGGGCAACAATCTGTAATCTTGATGACCGATCTTGGGAAGCCCCATTCTTAGACTCAAAAATCGTTGGAGGATGCGAAATAGGTAAGGGTTGATTGGGTTTGAATGCTGGTGGCAGTGACAGTAAGGAAGGACAAAGGGACTGTGGTGGTTGTGTGGGAGGAATGAAGGCTGGCGGCAGTTGTAGTGGCGGGTTTACCGGGTGTGGCGATTGAGAGGGAGGATTGATGGGCGATGATGATGTAGGGTCTGTCTGGGTGGTTGGCGTTTGGGAGGGTTGGTCGAAAGGCGGTGGCTGGGAGGGAGGGTGGTAATGCGGCAACGGCTGTGAGAGGGGGTAAGTGAACGGCAGCGGTTGGGTGGTGTGGCTGGGAGGCGGCGGCGGCGGCCTGGAGGCCTGCGCCGGCTGCAGCAGTCGCTTCGTCTCGTTTATTAAACTTATCAGTTCTTCGTGTTGTCTTGCACTTTGCGCCCTGTATTCTTCAATCTTTCTCTCCAATCTCTCAAAGGCGTTCATACCAGAAAAAAATAAATATATATTATTTTTTTGGCCGGATGAACAGTACCAGTGAACAGTTGATTTTTGCTGTGAACAGTACCTTCGATTTTATTTTCCTCTTTTATGCCCAAAATCGTGGCTCTGATACCAATTTCATATGAACCAAATTGATATATTATTAAAGCGGAACGAATACAATAGTCGGCGTGCTTTCGAGAGGCACCCGTCTCTCCTTAACCTACTTTCGAGAGGTAGGAGCTCTCCAAAACAAATAAAATATCAAAATAACTCTAAACTCTCCTCCCAACAAATGATAGCCCTAAACCTCTATTTATACTAAATAAATAACTTCTTTCCTAAGATAAAAGATTACCTACCTAAGATAAAAGATCATCTCTAGTTAAAATATAATAAGTACTATAATTAAAAGATCTTTAGAATATTGATCATATCAGTGTGTGTGTGTTTGAAGCATAGTCACATAGTTCGCGGATCGCTTCGGTACGGGAACGAGGACCGGGAACGTGGTTCGCTAGGTTGGACGTATCCAGTATGGAGGGGGGTAGGTTCATTTCGGTACGGGTCCGGTACGATGTACCTTATGTTTTGGTACGTTGTACCCATTACCAAAAACAGATTTCATAAACCAAACCTTAAATAACATTCTAGTATTAAAAACCAACCAGAAACATAACAATTAACATAAATCATAAACAATTAACATGCTGTTATTCATTAAAACAGTGCATAATTGCACAAAACAGTGCAGAATTGCACAACACAGTGCAGAATTGAACTGCAGAATTACAGGAGCCCGAAACATTGCAGAATTTCAAAAAAACAGAAGCATAAACAATACATCAGTTAGACCCAAAACACCAATTTTAGTGAAGAAAAGAATTCTGCAAAAATTCTACAAAAACAGAAGCATAAACAGTGCAGAATTGCTATATCATAAAATTTTACATACTAAGTCATAAAATTGAAGCGGGAGAGTATAAGAAATGGAGAGTAGAAGAATATGATATGAAATTGAACATACTAAGTCCAGAAATAGTAGTTAAAAAGTCAAATTGAAGCATTACAACTGTTGAGGAGTGTGCAATTTTGCCAATCGGGACTATTTTTTTCCCGATACGTACCTGCAATAGGTCGTAATAGATTCAAATCTCGATTATTTCTTCAATGGATCGTTCCAAATCGCTTTCCAATAGGCGAATTTAACACTCAATTGATTGATTGGACCATTGATTTGGATTGATTTGACCATCGTTCCAGGTCGCGATCCACCTAGCGACGGGATCGCTTTCGTACCACGATCGGGAACGCAGCGATCAGATCGCAGATCATGGCTTCCTGACCGAACTATGTGACTATGGTTTGAAGTCATAACTGTGCAACCATTAGGAGCTATAGTGCATTACTGCATTAGTGCATTCATTTGTGATGAAATATTTAGTTGTGACCTATTTATACCGTTTCCTATATAAGAACTAAAGTAAATGAGAACATTAGTAACTAATCTTCATCACTCACTATTAGGGATAAGGGGCTACTTTGATGTATCCGCCTAAACAAGAGATGTAATGCCTAGAGAGTCACCTTATTTGAAATGAATGGCCATGATTAATTTTTAGAGTTCTTAACGAGTTAGTGGAACCCTCTAATGCATACACACACAAATGTAGACACATGTATGGACGTATTATAGAAGTATGAAAATCTTGTGAAGTGGACATGATCAAAACTATAAGTCTTGATAGATCTGATATTGAATTCAATTACCTCTTCTTTGCGCTATGTTTTTACTTAGACTTACAAAATGCCTACAGATCCTACTTCAAGAGATATTATCCTTCACCAGCAACTTTGCAGATGAAAATATTATTAAGGAAGGTAGATTTGGAAAGTATTACAAAGGACAAATGCTGCAATCCGGGCAATTGATTGATATTACTGTCAGGAGGTTTAATTGTAATCACGAGGAAGTAGATGTTGAGTTCAAGACAGAGAAATCAATGCTATTTAATCTCAAGCATAAAAATATCAGCTCGATTATTGGGTCTTGTGATGAGAAAGGTGAAAAAGTCATCATTTACGAGCATGCAGTTCATGGATTTTTGGACCAACATCTTAGTGATCCAACTCTCACATGGTTCCAAAGACTGCAAATATGTTTAGGTGTTGCGCATGCGTTAACATACATCCATTATGATGTCATACATTGTGACATCAATAGCTCTAATATATTTTTAGATAAAGATTGGGAGCCCAAGATATATGGTTTTCAACTTTCCACAAAATATCCTCAAAGTTGGAGACATCGTCTTCTTTTCTCTCATTACTTTGACAACACAATTATGACACCCAAATATGATGTTTATTCTTTTGGTATGTTATTGTTTGAAGTCCTTTGTGGTAGGAAACCAATGATTGGAGATGATGGTGAAAGAGAAGAACTGGATGAGATTATTGATCCTAATTTAAGGAAACAAATGGACGCACAATCGTTGAACGTTTTCAAAAAAATTGCTTATAACTGCTTAAATCAACAACTTGTGCAACGTCCAACTATGGACTCAGTTGTCAAAGAACTTGAGGCGGCGTTGGAACATCAATGGAAATATGAAAATCTTGTAAGACCATTCTTTTTGTTTGTCCTGTTTTTTAACCTGTTTTTCATTAGCGTTGTTATGTTTACGAATTCATTTTCCATTTGGTGATTTGTATTGAAGGGACACTTGACAGATGCAGATGATGGTACATCATCCAGTAACTTGAAGGTAAGTATTTTTCTTTTAATTAGTTTGAGGTGATTATGGTAAATAAAATTGATTTTTCACCGTAGTAACGGCAAACAATAAGTAAAAGTGGTTTTCTTTTAGTTTGTGTAAAGTTCATTGAATGTTGGCAGCATTGGATATGTACTTGGGACTGTTTTACTACTTGTCTATCTTATATTATTCTTATTAACGATTAATAAAAAGTTAAGTTATTAAAACCTGAAAACTTAACAAGAATGTTATGAAATTTCAAACAGTAAGTAAAAGTGGGTTTCTTTTAGCTTGTGTAAAGTTCATTGAATGTTGTCAGCATTGAATATTTACTTGAGACTATTTTACTATTTGTCTATCTTATATTATTCTTATTAACGATTAATAAAAAGTTATTAAGACCTGAAAACTTAACAAGAATGTAATAAAATTTCAAATCTTTCCTTGTCTTCCTTAAGTTAGTTTTTAATAATTCAAAAGTTCTATAATTTATTAATAGTAATATTGAAAACGACTACAATTTTTTTTTATTCATTATCACCCTTGCTAGCATGTGTATGCCAGCACTCCCCTTATCACCTAACACATAATTTTGTAGGCGGAATGGTTGAAGATTCCACTAGCCGAAATAATGTTGGCCACAAAAAATTTTCACGAAGACTATTGTGTTGGTTTTGGTGGGTATGGTATAGTTTACAAAGCAGAACTTAACGTTTTAGATATCCAAAGTTTGTCATCATTGGAAGGGGAGTGTAAAGATGAACTACCCAAGAGAAGCAAAATTGTAGCTATAAAACGTATCTTCAGTAGATCAGACGATCAAGGTAAACAAGGATTTTTAACAGAAATCGAATTGCTTAGTAGCTGTAAGCACCCAAACATAGTCTCACTTCTTGGCTATTCTAGAGAAGCTCATGAAATGATTCTTGTATATGAGTTTGCTTTTAAAGGAAGCCTTAATGATTATTTTGGAAGCATCTGTAAAACGATTAATCTTACTTGGGTACAAAGA
Organism: Dittrichia graveolens; assembly: GCA_038502395.1. NCBI lineage: Eukaryota > Viridiplantae > Streptophyta > Magnoliopsida > Asterales > Asteraceae > Dittrichia > Dittrichia graveolens. The sequence goes on along the minus strand of JARJIL010000006.1, from coordinate 2,702,101 downwards.
ATACAAATTTGCCTTGATGTTGCGCATGGAATTAATTACCTTCACACCAACATGGAGGGAAAACCAAGGATAATACATAGAGATATAAAGAGCGAGAACATTTTGTTAGATGAGAATTTGAACGCAAAGGTTGCGGACTTTGGGCTCTCTAAATTTCACCCATCGGATCAACAAGCAAGCACTGTCTATACAAAAAATATTGCAGGTACAGAGGTGTATTTGGATCCAGAATATCTGACATCATTTAAGTATAAAAAAGAATCAGATATCTACTCCTTTGGGGTAGTCTTGTTTGAGATCCTATCCGGGAGAGTAGCCTATGATCCAATTTTCATGGTGGAAAATGACAAGGGGCTAGCACCCATTGCAAGGCGGCGCTATAATGAAGGAACACTAAAGGAATTGATAGATCCTAAAATAATAGAAGAAGATGATGAATACAGTGTTACATTAAACAGAGGACCCAATCAAGATTCTTTTGAAGTATTTTCAAGAATCGCATATCAATGTTTGGCAGAAACTCAAGCCAAACGTCCGACCATGGAAGCTGTCATCAAAGAACTTAAAAACGCGTTGACCTTGCAAGTAAGTCAATGTTTTGCAATGAATACAATATTTACTTAATATTCTCGATCCATTTTACTAAACACTATGCTCATTCATTAACATTGCAAAGGCATGTAGGATTTTTTATAACTCTTTCAAAGCACACAGTTGAATTTCATATATATACTAGTACCCAAAATATATGAACTTTTAACTCATACCTTTACACTGTGAATTTGTGGATTTGTAGAATTATTTTTCTATGCTAACTAAAAAACTTATGGTATCATTTTAATACTTAAAACCATGTACGAATATGTAGCTGTTTGAAACTGTAGAGAATTTGTTGTGTATATTTAGTGGCTTCCTTCTAAGCAAGTTTATACGAAAAATGTCTTATTGAGTTTCAAAATGAATTTAATGTGCCATTAACTGAATGTTAACTTTTGGATCGGGATTCTTTCATATTCAACACTTGCATGACCAGTCATGTTGCGACAAGGAAGGGTTAAAGTTGCTAAAAGGCTATGATGTCTCCTCAATGTTTTAATATGGTACGTCAAGTATTTTTCTTACACATATGGCAATTAATGTTTCTAAAAATATGTTAGTGTAGACATTACCCTCATTGTTACTGCTAAAAGCCCTAATTACTCTCATCACTAATTAAATACTTGATTCACCGATGAAATAACATTGCAAAAAGCATAGCAACACACAATCTCAAACATCCCCATGTTCTACTTTTAAAAATCAATTGTTATGCTCTTTTTTTATGCTCTCTTTTTTTCTTTTTTGAAAGACACATACATGATTGAAAGTATTCAGTGACTTGTATTCAAATTCCTCACTTTATAGCAATACAAATTTAGTTTTGAGAGAATAAGAAATCAGTGGGGTATCCAAATAAAAACCCTAACTACCAAAATCCCACTTCTGTTTTTTATAGTGATTTGGTGATAATACAAAAACCCCAACTACCAAAATCATAGTTCTATGTTATTATTCAAACTGAGCATATCTTAAATTTTCAAAAACAGAGCCTGCCTTTGGTTGTTTAAAATCAAGAAAATGACCTGCATTGTTCAGAATTGAATACCCCACTTATTTTTGTCTTAGTGACACCCCACCTTCATTTGAATTTGTTGATATTGGAAACAAACACAGAGCATCAAAAAAAGAGAAGAAAGTCTGAACATGGAACATGGTAACCTGCTAAACAAGTTGCAGATCACCTAATTGTCACTTTAGCACGTTTGTAAACATTAATGGGAATCTGTGTAAAAAATAAACTTCACATACCATATTGATACATTGGTAAAATGTTATAAGCTTTTAGCAACTTTAACCTGAGAAGGAACAAAGGAGTAGGTTTCTTATGGCCTAAAAGACTCCACTTCTTTGTTTCCTCTTATACATTACTTGTTAAGTTGTGTGGAACATGAGAGGATCCGAAACTTTAAGGCAATGCTTGGTATGAAGGAAAAAGTGGGAATAGAATAGATCATTTTGATGTGTTTAAAAAAACTTATTTGTTGATCACGTAAGAATGTTATGAATTATTCCATGAGGAACTTCCATATTAAGTTTTTTCATTCCTTGGGAAAGGGGTATTTTTTCCTCATTCCTTCAAGGAATGGAATAAAATTTTACAAATTAATCTATTTTTTTTACATAAGTTTTTACTAACATTAGTTCCTCAAAATTTTATATTTTGGAAATAGTTTTTTTATATTTTTATAAATTAACTAAAAGGATATCTTCCTATAATAATACCGACCTTTTTTAAATCTTTTTATGCTTAATCTTTTTATCTGATTGAATATAGATTTATATACCTTTTATTAGATTATGAACCAGATAAAAGTAAATATTATATCTAGAAGTGTGTGTGTATATATAAAATATGAAAATCTGATATAGAAATTAGGACAAACTTCATCAAAATTTATCCAACTTTACCCAAATTCCTATTATATGTATCCAACTTTAAAAAGTGCTATTGCATATTTGCATGTACTCGACTTATAAAACTTGCTATTTTGTGTCTCGCAATACCTGCTATTCGGGTAACTGGTTTTTGTTTACTTTTACATTTTTTTATTCTACACAAGCTTCCACATCATATCCATGTCATAAATAAGGTGTCAAATCAGTATTTTAATTCTTATTCAAAATTGAAGTATTTAAATTATCATTATGTTTTTTTAAATGAGTTTTCTTCATTTGAATACAAAAGAGAAGATGAAGATAAACACAAACCAACACTAAATCAATGTAACACAAAGCTAAGAAGATGAAGATGAATATCGAAATCCAGACACATAATCTGCAAATTAAACCGAGAATAAAGAATCGAAATTTGCAAATGGTTTTGTTTATTCCAATAAATGTGCACATGAAATAAAAAACGACTATAAATGAATTTGTTTAAGATGAACATCTGTTGACCTTGAACCATGGAACCCAAATATGAACACATTCTAACTTCACAAAGGCTATCCATTAGTGGCCTTCTCGCAATATTTAGCCGTTAATAGATTATACTTATACACACATGTATAACTTTCAAAGGAGTAACTATCATTGATTAATTTAAGATTATCATTTTAGGATAGTGTATCAATAAAATTTAAATTGGATAGTCGGTATCATTATGACTATTATCTTTGTCAATGTATACTATACATTCCTAAGAGAAACTTGCATTATATTGTCTATTTATATCAAAATTAAAAATCAATTTAAATATTAAAAGAACCATGTATGTATACAGACATATTTATAGTTTTATACACACGTATATGTACGTACACACACATATATATAAATTAAAATTCAAGCGATAACTGATTTTTGTACAAGAACCAATCTTGCCCCTATATTAAAATAAATCAATGGCTAATAATGCTAATGGCTCATTAGTGAGAGGTATTTTTTGGAAAATCAAGCCTCACTCATAAATAACGGTGCACCCGGATGCGGTTCACGGTTGGGTAAATATATATAAATGACCAAAATACTCTTATTAATGAGTCATTAATGGTGTTACAAACAAGAACCCATTTTGGTGCAAGAACCACTCTTGGCCATTGATTAAAATAAGTCAATGGCTAATAATGCTAATGGCATAATTGTAAATAAGGAATCAGACACCACCACTGACCTTGTTAATGAAAATGTCAATGACTCATTAATGAGGGGCATTTTGGAAAATTTAAGCTTTATTAAATAGCTCTCATTAATAAAGGTCCACCCGGACGTAATATACGGTTGGGTATATATATAAATGACCAAAATACCCTAATTAATGAGTCATTGGTGGTGGCTACAAAGTGCTCTTGTAATTCTCGCATGAAAAACAATTCTCATTTGAACTTTTCTCGCTCACTCTCTCTCTCTCTATATATATGTATGTATGTATGTATGTATGTATGTATGTAGAGAGAGAGAGATGAACTAATATTTGGTAGAACTGTAAGAACTATTCCACACCACTCGCACTTAAATTCAACTTGTGCATCAAAATGAATTATGAGAGTACTTCATATGTAATCTTATTGGAACCTGCCCCTGTACATATGTACTTCATTTTTATATAGTTCTTTTTTTATTTGAAATTTAAGATGGTTTACTTACAAAAAAAGTTAAAGTTTAAAAATAGGAATGCATTATGACATAAAAGATATATTAGCACTCGATCCTTTTTAAATGGAGCTAGATACATCAATGCACCCATTAATACTTCTGATTGATAATTCGATCACCCCACCCCACCAAAAAAAAAATGGTTATAGTTTGTATTTCTTTTTCGTAGTGATAGTCTACACATTCATGCAAAAAGGATAAAGAACATTTTTCTCAAATTGTTATTATCATCCTTACCACCGTGTATATAGGATACATCATTTAATTTTTCACACATAATGTTGCAGGGAGAAACCGTGGTACTCACAAGGTTTCGGCTTAATGATATAATGTTGGCCACTAAAAATTTCTCTGAAACATATTGTATTGGGCTGCATACACATGGTATGGTTTACAAAGCAGAACTTCATGATTATGACAAGAAATGTTCAATGGCATTGGAACCAAAGAATAATAGTGGCTTGCCAAAGAAACGCACCACCCTTGTAGCTATAAAACGCATATCTAGTTCAAAAAGAGGGCAAGGAAAGGAGTGGTTCTTTTCAGAAATTGAAATGCGTACAAGTTATAAGCATCGCAACATAGTTTCTCTTCTTGGCATTTGTGATGAAGGTGATGAATTGGCTCTTATTTACGAGCATGCTTCTAATAAAAGCCTCGATGACTACTTGAGAAGAGGTGATAACATGAACAATCATACATGGACGCAACGCTTGCACATGTGCCTTGAGATTGCACGTGGACTTGATCACCTTCATACCAAGATGGACGACCAACAAATGATAATACATGGTGACATAAGGTGTGCCAACATTTTATTAGGCGAGAATTGGGACGTGAAGATTGCTTACTTTGGGATCTCCAAATTTCATCCATCAAATAAAGAGGCTAGCACAAAAGTGTATTGTGATCCAGAATATGAGAAGACAGGTAAATTGAAAAAAGAATCAGATATCTACTCTCTTGGAGTGGTTCTATTTGAGATCTTTTGTGGGAGGTTGGCGTATGATCCAATTTACATAGTTAAAAATGATAAAGGGCTTGCACCCATTGCTCGCCAACACTTCAACGAGGGAACAATAAACAAATTGATAGATCCTAAGTTGAAGGAAGAATCCGATGAAGACATTTTTACTTCAAGCACAGGGCCAAATCAAAGTTCTTTGGACACATTTTCTAAAATTGCATATCAATGTTTGGGAGAAACTCAAGCCGAGCGTCCCACCATGGAAATCATCATCAAAGAACTTGAGATAGCTTTAAACTTGCAAGTAAGTCAATATTTTCAAAATATAACCTTCTTTCTTTGATTCATATTCTTGATCACTAGTTGCTAGTATTATTTTTAACCATTATTATGTATATTTACTGTTTTCTTGAACTACTTTGATGTCGGTGGATTTAACATATATATCTTATTCTAGTACCAAAAAGTTGGCATGAACATAGGGTTCAAGAGTGTAAACCGTGAAGATACATGCATAGTGATATCTTAAACATAAAGTTCACATTACTTTTGAATTATGAAGTTGATTGAGTGTCTCATGGTTCACAGGAAAATGTCATGAAAAACCTCCAAATTTCACTCAAAGAGATTCAATCAGCCACGGATGACTTCAATGAGAAAAATTGCATTGGAAGTGGAAGATATTGGAAGGCCTATAAAGGAGAAATGAAACATGGCAATGCTAATGCTAATGGGCGTATCACCATTGTTGCAAAGCGGTGGGATAGCAAGTCTAGTGAAGGAGATGATCCATTCTTGACAGAAATTGATATTCTTTACAAGTTTAACCACGGAAATATCATTGGTCTTGTAGGCTATTGTAATGAAATGGACGAAAAAATCATTGTTTACGAGCACGCAACTAAAGGAAGTCTTGATAAGTATTTAGGAGATGCTAATCTCACGTGGATGAAACGCCTCATGGTATGCATTGATGTTGCAAGTGCATTAGAATTCCTTCATGGAAATGCTGTAATGCTAAAAAAGGTGGTACATAGGGACATAAAAAGCCAAAGTATTCTTCTCAACGATGATTGGAAGGCCAAACTTTCTAATTTGGAGTTGTCCTCGTTAGATTCAGTACATCATGACATGGAACGTGTCGGTGATAATGCTTATGGCACTATTGGCTACCTTGATCCACAATACAAACAAGGTTTCTTAACCGAAAAATCAGATATATATTCATTTGGTATGGTTTTATTTGAGGTTTTATGTGGGAGATTGGCATGGGTAGAGGATAAGAGTTGGTCTTTAGGTACTTTGGCAAAAAAATACTTTAGCCAAGGAAAACTTGATGAAATAGTGTTTGAGGGTATAAAGGAACAAATTGTGCCACAGTCATTGACTACATTCGCAAATGTTGCCTATAAATGCTTAAATGATGATGGCGATGAGCGCCCTGATGCTAGTGAGGTGTTAATACAACTGAAGAAAGCACTAGAATTTCAAGTAAGTTTTCATACTAATTATACAAATGTTGTCTTACTTTCAATGCGTTTACTATGGATGCAATATTTCAAATTATATTCTCTCAGTGTTCATCAATTTTTAAATAGGAGGATTATGAAATATGGGAGCCGAAACTACCTAGAGACTACAAAGAAATAATCCGGTTGTTAAAAAACCCCAGGGTCAACTATACCCAAAAGAAAAAGGATCTCTACAAGAAGCTCGCAAGTGGTATCTTCCTTCAAAAGGAGAAAGTGGTAATTAGCTTGTTTCCTATGTATTCTAAGTAATTTTATGTATTTTGCTTTCTTTTGCTATTTAAAACATGTTAATTCTAGCTACTATTTAGCTTTCCTCAGTTATGTCATTCCGTTCATTTTTTCCTTTTGGTTAATTCATTGTTTCAAAGTAATCTCAAATCTAGAACTTAAGGATTCTTAAGCCAAGGTGATTATGAGTTTTCATCTTTTGGAAAACAATTTTGAAAATTTGGAAAACTCATTGAGTTAAAAGGGATGTGTTTTCTAGTTTTCAGTTTCGATGAGGTGGTATTTTGAATAAATCTGGAAAACTCTCCCCATCCGTTTCCCAGATTGGTAAAGACAGGCAACTAAGCATGTTTTCTCAGTCTTCTCGGAGAACTTTTCTGTGGACTTTTTCATAAGTGAACACACCCTATTGATCTACTCGCTTGCCAAAAGAAGTGATAATAATAATAAAAGTGATAGGCAAAAAATCATACATGAATTTTCATTGAATAACTATGTTTAAGGCTAATTTTAAAAACATAAGAGTATTATTTTCTCAATTCTTCAGCTCTTAATGAATATTCACTTGCTAAGCATTCTCAAAGTGAGGTTTAAGTGTTGTACATGCATTTTTACATAACAGAAATCGGACTTTATCTAATCTGTTATTCTTTTGTGTATCAGTGGCTTATATTAAGCAAGAATGGAAAAACAAACAAAATGATATCGGCAACAATGTTTTCTTATGAAAACCGTGAGTCACATAAGTGGAGATCTATTCATAAATCAAGGTTCCTCTCTCTCTCTCTCTCTCTGTGTGTTTTTGCATGTGCACATGAGCATACATCATATGTATTACTCTTCCATTTGAATTTTGAATGTCAAAGTTTGTTCCTTTCAATTCCAAAGTTAGACAAGTTATTTGCATCATAGACCTAATTATTTATCATGATACATTTTTCTCCCTTATGGTATGTCAGAAGTTAAGGATGTCACGTCTTAACTTCATTAACGATGGTAGTTTGTACTTTTCTACTAAGTTAACGATTTAGTCCCTAAGGTAGACACAATTGGTCTCAAGCCATTGAGTACCTTCACTTGCCTTGTGTATGAAACCATTTTGGTCATTTTACTGTTATAAAACTTTTACATGTGTTCTCTTCTCTCATCATCTTCAACATCTTCCTTCATCAAGCATCCATGTGTTCTTGATCAACCATAAACCACCAGCACCTTACGCCATTGTCTGCCACCTTACACCACCGTCTGTGACTGCCACACACCGTCAACATCTTCATTCATTCAGTTTTTCAAGAGGTAAAGTTTAACTAAAATCTTAACTTTCCCAGGTACATCTTCAAACCTCTTCTTTTTACAACTCAAAACCCTACAAAACCTCATCAACCCCCGATAAATTTACATCAAGAAGACAATATTCAAACACTCAATGAAGAAATTCCACCTTTCTTAATATATGATTTTTGAATTACTGTTATTATGCTAGATCAATGTCTACTAATGTTTTTTTACGAGTTAAAGAGCAATTTTGTACTTAAGCCCTATCAATTATAAAACTAACTTTTTGTTGGACCAAGAAGATGCAATGAGTGACTTAGATTAACGTCTGATAATAACACATACAGGTTTGGGACCGTGGCAAAGATGTTGGATATTTCAAATTTAAAGATCCAAATTACTGTGAACACCCAATTTTTATCTCCCGGCGTATTTTATAGGGTTAATTTGGTGTTCAAATTTTGTGATCCAAGAAAATATTCAAGTAAACCTATGTATGTGAACCTAAAGTACAGAAACTGGAGCAGACCTTTACATTCATATTTTGCAACATGGAGGGACGACGGGTGGATGATGATTGAGTTGTGCCGATTCTTGCATCACGAAGAAGATTTTGATTTTGTAATCCTACTTGAGAGTTTATCAAGATACCATTGCAGAACTGATGCCATATATATTGATGGCATCGAGTTTCAAGACATTGCCAATGTAAGTTTTTCAAATATACTACTCCTTAACTGGTTCTAATTCTAGATTATCTTGTTTATATATTGTATTAGAGATAGATTCATGGGCAACAGATTTATGTTCTATGTTAACACAGGTGGCACATGAAAATATTGATAATGAAGAAAGCCAACATATTGAAAAACCAATCTCAAATGTGGATCAGGTGCATCAATTGCTAACTAACTCTGAAGAAATATCTATGAGTTCTGAAAGTGATTATGATGATGATGAAGATGAAAAGGTGCTTTTTCCTTAATTTTATTTAATAAGTTTTTATCTTTGGAAAAATCATTGTACTCCTTGTGGTATTCGTACTAAATTCTCTCATTCTTTTGACAAACAGTTCTGGGTGAGCGAAGTGAATGGAAAGAAGCATCTAATGCTTTTTGCAGCGAAGATTTTGTACAACTCTTCCAAGTTGGAGACTTTTCGTTTTAAAGCCTCAGCTAATTACTCAAGGTTTGCTTGTTGAACAAGTTGCATTGCTATATGCGCTGCTATTTTGACTTAGAGTTAATACTGTCTAATAAAAGATTCAAAATAGATTTCCCTTTTCTTAATAAGAATACTCGCACATGCAGCAGATCTCAAGCTCTGGTGGAGCTTCTACCACAGCAAGTATTTAGAGTCAAGTACAAGATCAAACGTCAAATGTTGTCACCATTTACAGAATACGCATGTTACCTTGTGTTTGCACTTTCAGAAAAATGTCGCGGGCTGCATTGTCCTGTGAAAGTACGGGATCTACTTTATCGGAGAAGTAAAGAAACTAAAATAATTTATTTTAGATCCACAACCCCATTGAATCAATACGATTCTTTTTGGGTTCCAGAGCGGAGAAAAGATGGATGGATGGAGGTTACGGTGTGGACGTTTAACTCAAAGTATAAGCTTGGAAAGGATATAATTCCTATGAATCTGAAACTGATAACATATGAGGGAACTATGGCGGGGCTTATTATTCGCGGCTTGGAGTTTCGGCCAGTGTAGTATAGAAGAATGTGTGTTCCAAAACAAATAGTACCTAGTGACAGTAATGTCGTTCAAGAATATCATTAGATGATGGGTAGGTTGAATACCAGATCAGTTTTAAGTTTAGATCTTGAAATCAAGAACCCAATCTCATTCAAAAACAAATATTATCTTTTTATAGTAACGTCATTCCAACTATTCCATATGTCCAGATTTGTCAGACGGATTTTCAATCTATCGTGATTCAAATAAAACTTTGTAGATTGCTTGCAAACAGGAGATTATGTATGAAAGTTACACCGAGTCAAAAATTTAAGGCTCTTGTTGATATTGTGGCTGAAATAATATTACTACAAGAGCAAGGTGTTCTCTGTCCTTCATCTCTGGTTTTCTGGTGTTATACGGTTAATACGGCCTTTCTTGCTAGAGAAAAGCATGTTGAAGTTGATTTTCATTTTTTTTCGATCAAGAAAAGGTTGCTCATGGGAGTCGTTTGAGTTCAGTTAATTTCTACTCATGATCGGATTGTAGACGACTTAATGAAGCCAGTGGCTACAGCTCGGTACATGTTTCTGAGGATAAAGTTGCAAGACGTCCTGTTCCTTAGTTTGAGGGGCGTATTGGATGATCATTAATTCAGAGATTCTTTATCATCTTCCTTAGTATGGTTGTCGTAGGTGGGCCATGAATCCAGTTGTGTATGGCATTGGTTGTTGCATGTGATGAATTGGCTTATGGTTCTGTTTAATATTGTTAAGATCGAGTTATGCATATATGGTCGTCGTTGCTACCTATAGTCTACTCCTTGTTAAATAAGAGGTAGGAGATTAAAAATGTTATTGTTAGCCTGTACGGACGGAAATATAGTTTTCTTAAAAATGTTTAGGTGTTGTCCTTAGCATCATGTTATCATGTCGGTGTTTCATTTCCATCTCTCAATCATCGAAAATAGACAAATTCTCACAGATTATCAGCCTTTGAATTTCTTATTTGTATTGTTTGGTTGATTTAGTAGTAAAATATTTATTTGAGGTCATGTAAGAATGAACTGCTAAATTTCTGTATTAACTAATTTTGAGCTTTAAAATAGCATTCATATTGCACTAAGTTGATCATGATAATGATCAGCTTTACTTAAATGTGTATTTAATTTCTTCTATAATTGTGATTACTAGTCCTTTTATACCCAATGTCCCTATTGCTATAATAGTCTACAATATTACTGGTTCTCATACGTACGTTATTGGTCCTACATTTCCCTTTTGCTAATATATTTATGTTTTTATCCCAATGTATGATCTTTTATATATATATACTAGCATAGTATTCGCACAATGCGGCGGCTAGAAATAATTTCTACTCGATAACATGTCTGTTTTTAATAACGTAAAACTATTTTATCACGTATTATAATGACATCGAATAATTTCATTCGTAATGTATCTATTTTTTTCTCATGTTTCTATTTCTTTTATTTCTCTTTCCTGTATAACTCTTTTATTAATTTTAAAAAACAATAAAATGAGAAACAAAAAGAATATTAAAGATATTATAAATTAAACATTTTGTTTTAATTACACGAGTCATTTAAAAAATCTGAAAAAGTCTATAAATTTAGGTTACATGTTATTAGGTTTATAAGTTCTAGCTATACGTATTTTTTAATACTTAAATTAAAATACTTGTTATACTATAAAATATTTAAACTATTATTTTTATGAAGATCCTTTTCATATAGGTGAAAATTAATTTTTATTAACTTGACTTTTTAAAATATTATTTATTATAGAAGGTATAGTTATAAAAATGGTATTTAAAAATCTAATTAACTCTATATAATAGTTTCTTTATAAGGTTAAATAAGGGGTAAATTAGTAATTTCAAATTACTTAAAATTAAGAAATTTTAATAACTTAAATGCTTTATAATATATATATATATATAGGGGAAGGTTTCGTTGCGAACCAATATTAGCGTGAGAATATTAGAGTGAAAACCGCGAGAATCAATCTTAGCCGTTCATTTTGGATAATGGAATTCATGGATGAAGAGCGTGGGGAGATTGAGTGTGGCAAGGTGCATGTAAGGAATTCATGGGTGGGCAATCCAATTGAAGGAGGGGGAATTCCTTACATGCACTTTGTTACACTCAATCCCCCCTCATCCATGAATTCCATTATCCAAAATGAACGGCTAAGATTGGTTCTCGCAGTTCTCATACGAAAAGCAGTTCTCGTTTGAACTCTCTCCTATATATATATATATACATATATATATGATCAATATAAAACCCAGTCTTAATCATAGAACCTAAAGAATAAAGAGGATAAAAAACTAGAATGAGGAAGGAGGATAAAAAATTAAAAAACATTTCAATCCTAGTCTTGATTTAAAGAGGATAACAAACTGAATCTAATGGTATATTTTTTTTGATAAAAATCTTAAACATGAATTTATTATGACTATTTGAATGTTTAGTAATTTTTTTTTAAAATAGAAGTTTGGAGGTTGAATGAGGAAGGAGGAGTTGGTATTAATTTGTAATTATTTTTCCAGTTTTGTCCTTACTTTTGATGTCACGTGTCATCACCAGGTTTAATCTTTAGATTATATGAATAGGCAAGGTTCTATGTATAACCTCACCATATATATTATTTGAGAACCGTTATTATTGCGAGAATCGATCTTAGTCGTTTATTTTGGATAATGGAATTTATGGATGAAGAGCGTGGGAGGATTGAATGTGACACGGTGCATGTAAAGAATTCATGGGTAGGCAATCCAATTGAAGGAGGAGGAGGAATTGGATGGCTAAGATTAGTTATCGCAATAAAAACGGTTCTCAAATGAACCTTTCACTATATATATATATATATATATATACACTACTATATAAACCATTTAATATTCTCCCTCCTCTTAAATTTTAAGACTTATTAAAATTCAATCAATATAAAATCTTGACCCTTCATTTAATCTAAATTAATCTCATCCACCTACATTAACATAATTTTTAAAATCTTATTAACTCTTCTCTTTATTTCATCAATATAAATCTTTTTTCTTATTTTATTGTGTTTTAGAATTTATTTTTAAAATTAATAAAATAGTTAGATGTAAATAAAAGAAAATTTGAAAAAACGGACATGTTGTAGAAAACTTTTTTGTGATATTGAATCGTGCGAATATCATATCATTTCATTCTTGAAAACGACATATTGTAAACAAAAAACTATTTGCCGCCGCAGCATTGCGCGGGTATGATGCTAGTATATATATATATATATATTGGAGAGTTCAAACGAGAATTGTTTTTCGAACGAGAACCAATTTTAGCACTTGATTAAAACGAATGAATGGCTAAGGAATTTTGACGATTCATTAATGACACATTAATGACGAATTAACGAAGAATTTTTTTAAATAATCAAGCACCAACCAATCAAAATGTTAAATATAAAGAACATAAAAAGTTACACATCTCCACTCTACTCCTATCTATCACGCGGCACATCCACTACTCCCCGTCGAAATGCCCATCAACAACGCTGGTGTGTTACCCACCACACCTCCCACTCCTTTCACTTTTGGAATTTTGTATTTAACTATAGAATGTGTCAATATACTGAAAGTTGATTATATATAAAATATAAATGAATATAAAAAGATGAAAGAGATAATCTCATAATCATAGATAAAGAGCATTTCCATTTCTTTGTTATTCACACGATATAGAAGTTTGATTTATTTGCTCATCCTTGAGGTCTATTTCTCTGTCGTTACCACAATAATTAAAAGGAGTACATGATCTACATCTATAATTGTATAGTTATAATTAACTATTGGAAAAATGATCTGTAATGTTAACATCACCTAACTTAGGTAAAGTTATATTCATAAACCACTTTAATGAAGAAATATAAAATGACTAAACTACTCTTCATTAAACTGGTTTGTAAGTGTAACCTCACCAAAGTTGAATGAAAATTTATTCATGTCCAGCAAATAGTCTTCCAGTCAACTCCCTCCACTACCACATAATTTAAACTAATTTAAGTTTGTCATATATTCATTAATATTGCAAGTTATGTAGTTGCATTATTACAGTCAAGGTTGAGGGCATAGATTGAGAGCAAAACCAGAGCTGCCACAAGGAGCTCGTTTTTGCTCGTACGTGATACACTCAATAACTAGCTCAGTTGATGTTTCATACCAGACAAAAAGTGACTTCCTAATGTACTTAATAATGGTCATGAGATACTCCATTCATAATCAATTGGTTTTGAGTTGAAACCCCAAAAACTTACATTGTATCAGAGCAAGTCTAACCCATGGTCAAAGGCCACCAGGACTACACGTAACCCATAAGTATCGACGTGTTAGACGCCAAAAAAAAAGAACACCACACGCGAGGAAGTATCCACGTGCTGACTAATGTCCCACACCGGATGAAAAGTGACTTTGTAATGTGATTAATAGGAGTCTTGAACTACTCTATTCATAGCTAATTGGTTTTAAGTTGGAACTACACAAACTTACACAATCTGCTTGTTGTGCTTCTTGGCAAGTTCTGTTGTAAGCTCATTATCCACGAGTTCGTTGTTAGTGTCGCACAGATAACGAGCATAGTTTTTTCTTCTTTGTTTTGAAAGGTTTTTATTAATTTAGTAGAGTCCATTGATGGAAGTGACGGCTATTATTACTATATACGGGTATTACTCATAAGTTGGTGATATTTACGTGACTCTTAGTGATATTACTGTCTGAAACATATGATGGTTAGCCATTGATGTATAGCAAGTCGATCGAACAACACATAGGAAACAAATTAACAAAACCGTTGATCGAACTCCTTAATGAATTGTGAGCACCCTCGATGGATCGATACACAAATAGGAGCTTCGAGTTTTTTGCCATCCCTGTTTCTAATGATACTTGGGTGTTATTAAAATGCTCCTTAACCAAAAAGATTCCAGGTAAAAGACTCATTAGAAACAAATATGTAGAATCTATGAGTTCATAAACTTGTCTTTTTAATCAACAGATTAACTTAATTAGCTTCTCATAAGAATCTATATATCCTACAAACAAAAAAAACATAAATACAAAATATATCTTTTAATTTCAATCTTAACCTATTTTATGGGCGTCGATCTGTTGGTTTTAGCAATTGTATAAATTTTGGTTTTACTTTAATGGGTAAAATATGGTTTAACCTCTAAACTTTGTGTTTAAAAATGGTTAACCCTAAACTTTTTTAATAAATGTTTTAATCCCTAAACTTGTTATAATTAATTTTAATCAGGTATAGCAAATTACTAAAGTTTTAAAACATAGTTTTATCCTTAAACTTATCTTATAAACATTTTAAACCTCTAATTTTAATATTAAATTAAGAAAATATATATGAGATAACAACTAACAAAGCCATAAATCGTTTAAAAACCTTGGAATATAGCTAAAGAAAAAGACAAATTTCTCCTAGATGAAACTATTAAACTAATTAAAGAATCAACACATTACTATCATAAGGAAGAAAACATGCATACATTACTTTCAAAGAATCAGTTAACAAAATCGAGGGTTTCTGTGTGATGGTGTCGATCATCTTCAATGCGATTGTGTCGAAACAAGGTGGTCCCTTTCAATGTTGTCGGTCACGGGTTGACCCTCTTCAAATCGATGATGTCGAAAACTGTTTCTAGGGCCTAAAATCAATGTTGTTGACAAGAATTTCTACGTTGTGTTCTCAATCGACTTGGAGAAAAGGGTGAGCTACATGTTTAGACGGTAGCAAGTAAACTTAGATTAGGTTAGGGATAAAAAATAATTAGTTTAAACAAGAATAAGGATTTAATCAAATACTAGAGATAGTTTAGGGATTAAAATGTTCATTAAAATAGTTTAAGGGTTAAACGATTTTAAAGTGTAAAGTTTAAGGGCTAAAACATATTTTACCCTATTTTAATTAGGTAGTAGTGTAGATACAAAAGTTGTTTGTCTTAAAAAAAACATATGAAACTTGATTGTAATTGTGTTGGTTATTTAGTAAATACATATAATTTTTAATTATTCAAGAAGATCGACTCGTCCTCATTGGTCAACAAGAAAGTGCATAGTTATGCTTATAAATTAAATTCTTATCTACCACCCCTAACTCTCGGCTACCCCAAAATCGATTATTCCACAAATTAAGTGCAAACAAATCTTATTTTAAAATTAACAATTAATATGTTCTTAAATTTAAGGATATGTGCTTTACTGCTTTAATTAACCTTATCTTTTTCTTTTTATAACTTATAATTAAAGCATAAATTCGATGTTTCAAGCTCTACATTTTTTGTTTAAACATTTTTGGAATTTAAACTTTTATTCATTACCTATGTAATGTTTGAACGGCACCATTACGGGGTGTTTGGAATGACGTTTTAAAAATAATTTATACATTTTTAATAATCATATATGGATCGGATTATAATAAAAGGTTTTGTAGAATAAGTGTTTGGATTTTCCTAATAATTTTTTGTTTTGGCGTATAATGCTAGAAATTGAATAATGTTATTCTTTTATCGAGAATTTTTAATTAAAAGAATTAAGAATTATAATATGATATGAATTTTTTATATAACTTAAAATTTTGGATTATTTGTAAATAGCTTGGTAGTAGAAATAATAGTATTTATTCATTTAAAATAAATTATCTTGTACTTTATAATCAAAGTTATTTCTTCTTTTAGAAAATGAATTTAGAATTAAGTACTATTATGTTCTTCTAAAATTCCACACTACTTATTATTTAAATAAGGTAAATTGTCGAGAAAGATAAAATATATATTAAATTTTACCAATAAAATAACGTGTATTTTTTTGCCAAAAAAAGTCTTTAAATTTCAATTTGTTATAAAAACGGAATCTTGTCCTGATATCTTGATTGTTTAGCATGTCATGGTAACAAACTAATATTTATAATCTCTTTTTATGCAAAATTAAAATTTACAATCTTTTTTTATAACAATTTAAAACTTATATCTCGGCATGAAAAATTACATATTACTTTTATTGATAAATTTTGATATGTATATAGATTACTTTTCTCAGTCATTTGTTATTTAAATAATATGACTAAAAAAGTGTTAAAATTAAGAAAGAAAAAAAAGAATTAATCATTTATAACATCATGATTTTATTATTAAATGAATAAAATAAGAAAAGAGTTAAAGTTATTGAACACAAATAACGTTTTTTCAATGTTTCATTATAACACAGAAAGTTTTTAGTGTTCACATATACCCATTAATATTTATAAAAGAGTTTTGTATATGTAGAAATTTATAACAAAAAATGGGCATAAAGAAACTTTTCGTTTTAATAGGTATAATAGCACATTTTGCTAACATTAATAGATATAATGAGGCTTTTGTAAACTTGATTTGTATATTTGACAAAGAAAAATTCATATATCATAATAAAACATTAAAATAACATTTTTTATATTCCGCAAAACTTAGTAAAATGATATGTAATTTTCTTATGAAGCTAGTTTCCTTTTTTTCCCAACAATACTCGATTATTTTTCCCAACAATGCTCGATTAATCACCACAAGTTATCTGCCAGCTGCCAGCCTACCTACAACTATAAAATTTAATGGCAGGCAAGTTGATTTCTAGAAAGTCAAAGTTTTGACCTTGATCGAGGTGTTTCCCAGGCCATTTAATATGTATTCTTCCATACTTATTTTAGAAATTTTGACTTTAGCTTCTATTTACTATGTTTAGTATAACTTCAAAGAACGCAAAATTTTCAACGCTACAAAAACAAGTTTAAGGTTTTCTTATATATAAAACTGAATAATAAACGTGACATCTATGATTTTATTCGATCGTTAATTCCTACTTGTACATATTTGTATTTATAAGTAATTAACAAGTTACTAGCTAGAGCTCTAGCTTATTTAATTAACTCGAGTTTGAGTTTTATCATTTAATTAATTTCCAGCTTGAGTCAAACTAGAACAAAACAGATTACTTGATTGATTAATTTCATGAGCTAATTAAGTTTTAAAATATTAATGTTCGGCTTGGCTCATTCGAAGATCACTTGATTTTATGTAGCCGAATTATAACGTGTAGCTTTACGAGCCTTTAAAATTAAAGTGTGTTATAAAACTTGAAATAAATGTTAGTAGGATTTTGAATTCAAGTTTATAGCTAGACGTACATACACAAGAATTACACTAACAAAACATTATATATTATATATCTTGTTGAAATCCTTTTCTTTGTTCGAAATTTGTACGTTTTGCAATGTATTTTCTTGATATTCTTTTTGTTTCATTTCTCCAACATGTGATAAACTAGTTTTTCTTTTATATCTTAGAGTTAATTACATTTTTGATCCTTGTGGTTTACATGAAATTTCACATTTGGTCCTTAGGCTTCATTAATTACGACATTTATCCTTGTAGTCTAGGTTTTGTTTCAATGTTAGTCCTTTGCGTAGATGAAAAGACGGAAATACCCTTACATCTTTTTTTTAATCTGTTTTATAAATACTATTATAATAATTATGTATTAAAACAAAAGGATAAAAATAAAAAAAAACATAATATAAACACTTAAACACCAAACTTCCCACCCCCATCCCTCTTTTATCTTCCCCAGCCATCTCTCTCTTCCTCCGCCATGCTCCACCGCATCTCCGCCATGCTCCACCGCATCTCCGCCGTGCTCCACCAGTCCACCGCTCATCTGCCATCAATTTACCATACCAACGTACCACCACACCATTGCACCACCGAACGCACTCTCTTCCCTTTCCCTCCCAGATCTGCGAGACTGCGACGACGACCACCACCACCACCACCGAAGTCGACCTGCCACCACCACCGACGCTCACTTCTTCTTCTTCCCTGGACCTCTTTTTAGTCGAGTTACAAATTCGGGTGTGGGATTTAGAGCTTTTTAAATGTTTCAAGATTTGTTGTGATTCTTGATTGTGTTTGTTTTAAAAT
The DNA here is from genome assembly GCA_038502395.1 of Dittrichia graveolens. Classification (NCBI taxonomy): domain Eukaryota; kingdom Viridiplantae; phylum Streptophyta; class Magnoliopsida; order Asterales; family Asteraceae; genus Dittrichia; species Dittrichia graveolens. The sequence continues at coordinate 2,683,193 of JARJIL010000006.1, read as the reverse complement.
TTAGATATGCAGGGCTACGATTTATGTTTCATTTGTGCGTATTCTTGCTAGAGTCCAGGTCCAAGATATTTGCTCATAGATACAATCCATAGGGTTTCTTGATTAATGTTCATCGATGATGTTTAATTGATTTAGAGCTCTTCAGTTTGCTGTGGGTTAAAGTTTTGAATAAAAACCCAAAACACATGGATTCTGAGTTCTTTGTTAGGGAAAAAGACGACTGTGGTTTCAGTTGAAGAAGACGCTAAAGGTCAGTGGTTCGATTTGAAGCTCATGTCTAGATACAAGATATGTTTTTTGATTAAAAATATTCAATGGAGTTTATGTCTACGAATCAAATCTGTGTTCGATTTGAGTTTATGTTTGGATTTAGATCAAATATGTTCTTTATCGGGTTTAGATTCTAGATGTTTGATTCTATTATTTCGAAGAACAATATGGAGGGTGGTGGTTTGTGGTGGTGGGTAGTGGTAGATGGTGGTTTGTGGTGGTGGTAGTTGATGGTGATGAATAACAGTTAACTAATGATTAATTTTTTTAATATTAATTTAATTATTTAATAACAGAATTAAAATTTTATTTAATGTTTTAAAATGAATAAAAGAAAAAAAAGAAAAGGACAAATTAAGAAAGAAATGGCACTTATGTCTTTTTAAGTGTTTTTAGATTAACATTGAAACAAAAGTTAAACCATAAGGATCAATATCGTAATTAATGAAGCTTAAGGACCAAATGTGAAATTTCATGTAAACCACAAGGACCAAAAATGTAATTAACTCTATATCTTATTTTCATACTTTAGACTTTAATGAAGTACGTAAAAAGAATCCTGATTACTAATTTCATAAAATAACATATATATTTCATGATTTTAGATAAACTATATTTTTATATCAGATTAATGTAAACTTTTTTGATAGGGTATTTAAAAAATAAAAAAGCAAACTTTTACAATATATGTGTAAAATGTGTATTGTTATATAACTTCATATCCTTATGTCATGTACTATATATATTTGTGTGTTATTCTATGTGTAGTAGTGTAGGTGCATATATGCGTGTGAATGAGACTAGTTTTAAATTTATAAATAAAATCATCTAAATACTGACTACAATATAAATAGGTAAGAGAAACTAATCGTATTATAGTATAGTATTAGCAAAAGCAGATGTCAAACACTTAGAGAACAAGGATGATTTTGTATACACACACATATATATATGTTATGTATGTATGTATGGGAGAAGATTCATTTGATAACTTTTTTTATTGTGAGTACTGAGAGAACCAATTTTGGCCATTAATTAATATAAATCAATGAACAATAAAAATAACGGCTCATTAATGAGTCATTAATGGCTTGTTAATAATGCATTAATGAGGGTTATTTTGGAAAAGTCAAGCCCCGCTCTTTAATAATGGCTCACCCGAACGCAATTCACGGTTAGAAAATATGTAAAAGACCAAATGGTACTCGCAATAAGAACGGTTCTCAAATGATCTTTTTCCTATATGTATGTATACACACTAATAATCCTCGATTAAACTAATAAAGAGCAATTAAACTAACTAATAAGCAAACAACCTTGATTACCAAAGAAGAAAAATAAACAAAGCAAAGAAAACAATGAAATAAAGGACTTTAGATTCCAAACTATTAGATGATGAACATATATGTATATACATGATATATAAACATATACACATGCTATATGCTATATGACATTCTCATAAACATATGCACGTTAGGGCAATCATTTAATTAACTTACACTATTTAAGTATGCATGGATGAATGCTGGACTGTTTTAACTGATAATCAATAATTCAATATCCCATAAAAAAATATAAAATTTATTTTTAATAGTTTAAAACTTATAAGCTATTCTAAGAGATTAAGTTTATACTTTAAGAAGTTCAATCTCTAATTAATTAGGTAGAAAAACTTATGTTTCCTAAAAGATTTTACAACTTCTTGAAGAAATAAACATTTAAAAAAAAGTTACTTTTATAATTTTATTACCCTAATACTTACGAACGAGATTTAGATTTAAAAAATCTATGTACGAAAAGATGGATAACACAATCAAACAAGACACCTAAGTTTTTCTTGTGTTGACTAAAAATGTGTCTTGCATTTACAAGTCTCCGTCAATTATTTTAATATTGCTTTGCGTTCCCATTTGGACATTTGTGGTGCTTTATGTATATATATGTATATATATACACATTTGCATCGTACTCGCGTAATGTTACGACGGTAAATAGTTCGTATTTTACAACATGTTTTTTTAGAATGTAATGATACGTTATTCGCGCAATTCAATGTTACGAAAAAGTTTTCTACAACAACATGTCCGTTCTTTTCAAATTTTCTTTAATTTGCATAAACTATTTTATTAGTTTTAAAAATAAATTCTAAGGAGATAGAAGTTAATAAGATTTTAAAATTATGTTGATGTTGGTGAGTAATTATTTTTGTGTGAGACAGTATGTTAATATGAGAGAATATATTTTAAATGAATAAAAAGTTAAAGTAAATTAGAAGAGAGGGTGAAATGATTATAGATTGAGTGGATGAGATTAGCTTAGGTAGAATGAAGAGCAAAGATTTTGTCTTCATTGAATTTTAAGAACTCTTAACATTATGGAGAGAGAATGTTAAATGGTTTATATAGTAGTATAGATATATAGGAGGGTTATTGTGAGAATGAGAAAACAAATCATAACCATCAATTAGATATTGATCTATTAAATCTAACGATCGCAATTCACCTGTTGCAATTCATGGTCGTCGCAATTCATGGTTGGATAATGAATAAAATAAAGGATCGAATGTAGACCATCTGATCAAATCAAATAAAAGACCAAGATTAAGTATCCAATTCTCACCTAAATATTCATTCTTATTTGAACCATATATATATATATATATGTGTGTGTGTGAAGGTTTATGTGAAAAATATTTTATTTGTGAAAAGTACGATAAGTGTTTTAAGCCATCAGATCATTTGATCAATGACTAGAATAAAATAGGTATTTTGGTAATTGAAGTTATATCTTTAAGGATATGTAAATTCAATCAAAAGAGTAAACTAGACATTTATACCTAAAATAATATTACCCTAATTAAGTAACTAATCTTTTTGTAAACAATTACCTTAATTAATTAACCTTTTTAATTTTCTTTCCCCCTCCTTCGTGTAACATACCTCTAGCCGCCTCTCTCCTTACTCTCACTCTCTCTATGTTACAACCTTCATAACCACTCATCGATCCACCACCACCGACCTCCCTATCGATTCACTACCATTGACCCCCATCGATCCACCACCACCATCAAGTTGCAACCCCCATCTCTTCTCTCTCTATACTTCATCGTATCACCCTCTCATAGGTTCACCACCGCCGACCCCTGTCATTGCACCACATATTGACAACCCCTCATCGGTCCTTCACCACCATTGTAACGTCCCAATTTTTTTTATTTAACAGGTTTAAATCATAAAGCTGTCATATATCAAATCCATAAGTACATCTAAAAATTTAATTACATTCCATCAACTTCAATAGTCTCATTCATTTAAAACATGTTCATGATATCAACTGAAATAATTAAAACTCTAAGTCTTCGTAAATATCTAACGGAAGTCTTTTACCGATGAGGCATCTCTAAGGTACTAGAGCCCCGCCATGGTCATTTCCTGAAAATAGAGTTAAAATAACAACAGTAAGCGCAAAGCTTAACGAGTACATTACTTACATACTAAATCGATTCAACGAGCATAACACAAATCTCTTATTTACCACACGACTTATTCATGTTACCGAAGTAAACGATCTAAACATTCCTGCTACCGACGTAGACGGTCTAAACATTCCCGTTACCAAAGTAAACGGTCTAAGCATTCCCGTTACCGAAGTAAACAGTCTAACATTTCCACTACCAAAGTAGACGGTCTAAACATTCTCATTACCGAAGTAAACGGTCTAAACACTCCCATTACCGAATTAAGTGGTCTAAACATTCCCGTTACCAAAGTAAGCGGTATAAACATTCCCACTACCGAAGTAGACGGTCTAAACATACAATCACCAGATGTCAGTATTACCAAGCACTTACTATCACATCACAATCTCAGTTGATCCCAGGTTAGAATGTAAGTAAAAATATCACATGGCAGTAGTTCAATCACAAGTAGGCAGGTAGCAGCTAATCACAGAGTTTTATATCAAACTAGTCTGACAACAAGTACCTACAACATATCTTACTGAATTAATATTGCGTACAAGTCCCTAACTCAAAGTGCACCATATCTTAGGGAACCTAAGTCGGACCCAACTCTTACGTCGGACCAAGGTTCAAGTCGCACCACACCCAAGTTGGACCAACCCCAGGTCGGACCTCTCACCAAGTCGGACATGCATACCTAAGTCAGACCAGTTCTGGGTCGTACTAACATCCAAGTCGTACCAAAGCTTACGTCGCACACAAGTATACAAGTCGGACCTAGGTCTAAGTCAGACCAGGGCTAAGTTGGATCAAGGCCAAGTCCCACATACAAACATAAGTCGGACCACCTATCTTGGTTGGACCAGTCATGATGTATATATACATACATATACAGTCGAAACTTTGGGTTTAGGAATCTTTCCAAACACAACCAAACCGAAATATTTCGGTTACAACTCATTTCTCCAATCATTTAAACAATTCCTTTCAAATTAATTTAGTTTTTATTGAATATTAGTGGGTTTAATATCGAGGTCTCTTTCTCGGTTACTTGTACCTCTCGAAACCCCCGAAACCCAAACATCCACTATGCATCTATCGCTCAAACATAGTAAAATCGATACCCACGTGATCACAAAGAAGTAAGAAACATTACCCGATGATTCTCCTTGTAATTCCTTGAGTGAAATGATGATTTTATTCCCCTTCTTGCTCTCGGCTTGTATGAACACGCACACAACACACACACACAAACACTCTCTCAGATGAACTTGGGAATCTTGGGGGTTGTGCCCTAATTAAGCTTTTATACTTATCCTTAAGGCCTAAGCCTGATAATTCCCAATTAAGTCCAAGCCCATAGCATTAAATACTAATCCAAATAAAGCCCCAAATGTCTTTTGCTTAGTCTTTAACTACTTACAAGTAACTCCTTATCAATAATGGATTAAATACTAATTCATCAAGTAGATATCAACCCCATAATAATTACAAAGATAACAATAAAAATGTCAAAATGCTCTTTTATTGATTAAGGAAAACCGGGTGTTACAGCCATATCTTTGTTTTGCAAATCGTCATCGTGCACTGCCACTACCCCTTTACCAGCCTCACCATCACCTCTGCGACTCCGACCGTCACCTTTGTGACTCCAACAATCCTCCGATGCCTCACCATCGTGGATCTGTTTTTGCTATGAGCACCACTGTCGTCGACACCACTATCATCGCAGATATGGTTTTTGCTACAGCTATAGAAAACTCCAGCTGTCCATCTCATTCTCTATCAGATTTACATCTGGTTATGGTTGATGAACAATTGTTCATTGTATTTTTCATCTCCATCTCCATCTTCTTCTTGTTTCTATTTAGGGTTTTTTTTAAATCCACCAATTATTCTATTTCTAATTGTTTTAGCAAATCGATGTACACGTTGTTTTTATTACTTTTGATTTTTGAACTTCTGTTTATATTGGATGATTAGTTATAACAAGTTTTGTTAATTGTTAGATGAAGTTTTCTTTTATTTTTATTGCTCAAACATAAGATGTAAAACTTATGTGTTAGATTGTTTATTAGTGAATGGTTTTCTACAAGATGTTCGAAGGTGTAGTAAGGAGTTGATCGTTTTTTTGTGGTCTTTATGGATCTGTTTTTGGGGTCAAGGATAAACTCAGATTTGTTTGTGGTCTCATGGATCTAGTTTTGGGGTCATTTTTTAGGTTTTCTTTGTTAGTTTATGCACAATAAGATTTTAATTAGTAGATTTAATTACCAATGAACGATTATTTTTGGTTTCGTTTTAGTTAGTAGATTTCGGTTTTCTAAATGTTTAATTACCAATGAATACCGGTGAACAACGAGTCAATAATAAGACAAAGAATCAAGGATAAGAGGTTTTGGGGTTTTTTTTACTGGTGATTTTCTTTTTTCTTTGTTCATATATAAGTAAACACCGATTAATTAATTATAAGAATTTGATAAAATTGTTCACGGATGTTAAAAGATCTGTGTTTTAGGTGTACAAAATTTTTTAATTTTTTCTGTTATATATCATTGTTAATCAATGAATAGTAAGAAATTTTTCGGAAAAATTGTTGATTATTGGCTTTTGTGTTATGATGTTCATCAATAAATTGAAAGTTAGAAACAAGTTCCGTTTTCGTTGTTTGTTCATTAATATGGATGTTATTATACGTCTAGTGGCGTTTTGAAAGAAAAAAAAGAAGAAATAGGATTGGCTGCCTAATAAATTTTGTAATTTTGGTGAGTTGTATGGTGTAATGGATAGCATAGCATAGCATGGTAGGCCGTCACACCTCTTTTACCACGACAAATAGCGTTGTGAAAGGAAAAAAGAAAAGACCAAGTAAGAAGGATTGCCTAATTTTGCATTATTCTTGAGTTGTGACGCAAGTAAATTAATTAAAAGCTTTATCATATATATATATATATATATATATATATATATATATATATATATATATATATATATATATATATATATATATATGTTTTAATGTGTTTTGGGTCAATGATAAGAAAGTTTAGAATTATACGGTTACATGATTAATACCAAATTAAGATAGTTTCAGGTGAAAGTTGTTAGATTAATTGGCCTTAATTAAGCACTTCATTTTTAGATAAGCGCGCTACAACTTCATTTTTATGGCTAATATACTTGCTTTGTCTTACAAAATTAGGCCTTTCAATTAATTCTTTGGTAGGCAACAATCATTTGTGTAGATTAATTATATATATATATATATATATATACTTTTCATTATTTTTATCTAATATTTGATTCATTATTTTGAATTTTTTTATGTCTAATAAAACCAACTCGATTAAAGCTCGACCTAAAATATTAACATGTGAATAAATACTTGAAAAAACTAAATAATTTGAATTGGAATCTTATACAATCAGACCGAATTGTCAATGATCTCTTGGCCTAGTATTTAAGAGGGAGGTGGAAGGCAAAGCCTTCCTTGGAGGTCCTGGGTTCAAACTCAGGCAAAGGCGTTTAATTACTAACTTGGTGCGTGGCTTGGGGCTCGCATACTGTCCTATATGGATGTCACTGCGGACCCAACCCACTAACATACTAACATAACTTCGCTGTTCAAAAAAAAATCAGACCGAATTAACCTATCATTTAGGGCTCATTTATGTTTTGAAGGTCGGGGTGAAATGTAATTTGATTTGTCTTTAAATGATTTTAAACGTGGATAATTTTATAAAAGTTACCATTTGTGGTACAACTTAAATGCAAAAAAATAGTATTTCACATTTATGGTTTACCTAGGACTATAAATGAATTAAATAAATATGAAAGAGCTTATTTGTTGAGTTGTTCGTTTAATTTTAGTCAATAACAAACTAACATGAATGGTAAACAAACTAAGTCTTCTTATTTCTGTTTACTTGTTAAACATATAAGTTTGTTCATGTTCATAAAGAGAGGGTATATCATTTCTCTTTGTTTATTTAAATGATAAACAAACATAACTAAATTGTATCACATCTCAATAAATATTGTTGGGGAAAATTTGATCTTTATTAATCAATGTGCAAGTTAAAACGACAGGACGGAGTATCTTGAAAAGAAAATAAACAGGCCGGGGGGACCTAGGCCCGTGTTAGACACAGTTCTCTTAAAATAGATTTGGCATCTGTTTCCTAGGGTACAATGGTCAAAACAACGTGTACTGTCGGATATACCTACTTGCGTGAAAGTCTACCATAACCTGATATGTGAGATCTCTGATACGCGAACTCGGCAACCAAGTGAAAGCAGCAAAGCGGGGAATGATTTTGAGAGCAAAATTTCAAAAAAAATTAGCAAAAATCGAAAATATGGAGCTAATATTTATAGAGGTGGAAAGTATATGTATTTAATATTGAATAATATCTTAGGGATTTAATTTGCAGAATCAAACCAGATACTTACTGATTTGCATAATCAAAACAGAAACTTGATTTGCTAGTTTATATAATTTCCTTTAATGGAATTTTTCAAAAATTGTAGTAAAAGAAACAAAAATTCAAAACTGATGAGTAGCAAAACTCAGTTGCGCGAGCCTGAAATTCCTGAGTTACATTCGTGTTTGCATACAAGTTCGATGAATTTGGCCTACGAAATCCAGATTCTACACCCTCTACGTGTGGGTAGGAAGTGGATAGGAATCCAACAATTAAGCTTATCAAGCCTTTTTTGTCTATGGTTAAGTACCCATCTCAAGTTTCTTCTCACTTCTATGTGGGATCAAGTTTCCACACTCCAATTTCCATTCCAAATACTCCACTTTGATATTTGATATTTTATTCACCTTAGCTTCGTTTTGGACACTCTTTAGTTTGCTACAAAGCTTTCTTCAATGAGTATACATGTAAACCAACTAAACACTAATAAAATATATTATACCTCTACTAACATCGTACCCGCGCAATATTGCAACATCAAATAGTTATTATTTTGTAACATGTTCCTTTCAAGAATGTAATGACATGTTATTTACGCGATTCAATGTCACGGACAAGTTTTTTCAGCAACATGTCCGTATTTTTCTATTTTTATTTTATTTACATCAACTATTTTATTAATTTTAAAAATAAATTCTAAAAGACATTAAAATAAAAAGAAGATTTATATTTATGAAAAGGAGAGAGAAGTTAATAAGACTTCAAATCCAGGTTGACAGCGTACATCATGAACTGCATTCGCGCATGCCATGAATACGTACAATCTCTTCGTCACCTTAATTTTAGGTTCAAGTCATCTCCAAACCAGTACGTGCATTGACTTTACTAAGAATTCATTTTATCCACCGCCAAGGTTGCCGCAATTAAGTCATGCATGTCTCCTTAGAAGAAGAAGTGCATGCTCATCAATTAAACATTTCGTGTCTCATACATTCCGTTTATTTATAGAGAGATTTTACGTTCTCTTACTAAATCTTTCAAACGTATTTTTACCCTTACCGGCCATTTGATGTTAAAGATGTTCAGTTACATTGGCGGTCGACGAAGTTTAGATGACGTTATATATATGTACATACGGATGAAATTTCGAGCTAAATGTAAAGACCTAATTTGGTGTCCTATTTTGTTCTAATTATTATAAAAAGTTATTTTAGCAACTTGCTAATTTTATTAATAAAATTTAAAGAATGTTAGATGGAATGATGGGTATACCCTGACTGATCCAACTACTTGGTTATCTTCTTCGCCAATTAAATAAATCAATCGAGTCTAAATTATAAAAACACGTATATATTTATTTTGCGTACGTTCAGTACTATCCCAAGAATTGGTCAACAAATATATATATATATATATATATATATATATATATATATATATATATATATATATATCATAATTAGTTGACCAGCCAAGGCCAGCAGCAGCGGCCCACGTATTCAGTCACCCCCAAGGCCCTACTTACAAATTAACACACCCAACTGGAAACACACGGTCACACACACACACACAAACGCGAATTACACACTGAGACGCTAATCAATTCCAACGTACCACATTAAATGTCATCGCTAGCTGGAAATAGTAAGATACGTACCCTTAATTAATTTACAAAAGACATAATGTCACTATGATCCGTAATAAGCTAGTTGTACAAGAAAATGAAAAAAAACAAAAGGCTATTAGCCTAACGGTATCAAGGTGTTAAAAAGTGTTTCTCATTATATATGGTTATGGGTTCAAGTCATGTTACGTATAAAAAGGTGTATATTTAGAACTACATTAGTATGTGTGTGTTTTCTGTTATTAAAAAAAAAGAAAATGAATAATAAAAAGAAGAAAAAAGGAACTCAAAAGAATTCAATTCAACCTAGTTACATGCATGAGCGATGATATGAAAGTAATTAATTAGGGGGTGTTTGTTTAAGCTTTTTTTTAAGGGCTTAAGTTTATGAGCTTTTGAGCTTATGAGCTTATAAGTTTTTGAGAAAAAAAAGTGTTTGGATTAGCTTATAACTTATGAGTTAATAAACTTCTTTTAAAAATATAGAAAATGACCAAAAAGGGCTTCCTTACATTAGCTTATTAATGTATAATGACTAAAAAGAGGGTATAAAGGTAAAATTGTAAAAATAAGCTCACATGAAAGAAAATAAGCTAGTTCAAGATGGCTTATGAAAAATGGCTTATTTTGTTAAAAATAAACCAATAAGCTTAAGCTAATAAGCTTAGCCAAACACCTAAAATATGATAAGCTTAAAATATAAGCTCATAAGCTAATAAGCCAAAATAATAAGCTTAGACAAACACCCCCTTAATAAGTATTATATCATATTAGCATTGAATCCGCGTAATATGGCGGCGCTGATAATACTTTGTACTCGAGAACATGTTCGATTTAAAGAATACAAAGTATGGTATGTATGGAATGCGATCCGTCAAAAAAGTAGAATATGTTAAAAGACCTTCTTTCTCCTTTTTCTGATTTCTTTATTTCTTTTTCTCCAACAACCCTTTATTAGTTATTACAATATTTTTTGAAAAATAATAAAATAAAATATTATTATTTAATAATTAGAGAAAAATAATTTTACCTTAAAAATTATATTAATGTAAATAATTTAATAAAAATTAAATTAATTAAACAATTGTTGTCATATTTAATGATTTATTAAAGCAACAATTGTCATAAATTAGTTATTGTAAGTAAAAAATGATTGATTAGGCTATTGCTATAAGTGTTTGTATTTTATGCATAAAAACATGTACTGCTTAAAATTAAGTAATCTTAAAAATTTTAAGAGAGAGATTGTTAAATGCATAATAATATAGTATAGATAAACGGATTGTATCTATCGACGGTTGTACTGAGCCGACTTTAATTCATTTCTTCATTTGTAAAGATTACTATACTAAATACATATTAAGATTTATTAAGAGGTGAGGTTTATTACATATTTCCTTTTTAAAAGTAAATAGTAATTAAACACAAAATGTGAAAACGAATATTGAAGATTTAGAGATGCTACAAGAGCACAATTAAGAGGTGAGGTTTATTAAATCTTAATATTTTTTTGAACAGCGAAGTTATGTTAGTATGTTAGTGGGCTGGGTCCGCAGTGACATCCATATAGGGCAGTATGCGAGCCCCAAGCCACGCACCAAGTTAGTATTTAAACGCCTTTGCCTGGATTTGAACCCGGGACCTCCAAGGAAGACTTTGCCTTCCACCTCCCTCTTAACCACTAGACCAAGAGATTATTGGTATTAAATCTTAATATGTATGCAGTATCTCTGAATTATTACTGTCCAATAACAATAGAATATTGGATCCATTAAAAAAGTGTTTTAATTTCTTAAAACAATTAGGTTAGTATAAAGAATTAATAGAGAAAAAAAGTGACAAATGTTATTTAAGGACACTCAATGCATGTGTATATCATTGCTTATTGCATATTTCTGCAATCATATTATCACTACAAAAAAGATGTCGATTATCCACACTTTTTTATCAATATTAATATATTTAAAACCGTGAAGAATTACGATCAAGCATGAAAATTTTGGGTGTTACTAATTTCTACCAAATCTTTACATTTGAAAGTGTGAAAATTGGAGTAAAAAATCACATTTATTAGTGTGGACAAATTATCTAAATTTTCACACTTCTAAGCGTGAAAATTTTGAAAATAATTCTAGAGTTATAAAAGTTCACGCTTTTAACTGTGAATTTCTATAATTATCTGTTTATTACTAAATTCAGACACATGAAAGCGTGGACTTTTAAAATCAAATGTACACGTCTATAAATGTTGAGCTTTTTCTTTTTCTAACAATCTTCACTTTTTAAACTATTTTTCACAATTATAAGCGTGACAAAACTTAAATTTTTTACACGCATTTTATGAAGCGTGGATAAATGATATATTTTTTGTAATGTATGCAACATGATGTATGTGTATATCATTCTTTTTATTTTGTTTATAGACATGAGTCTCTTCTGGTTTATATTACTCTCTAATGTTATTCAATGACACTTAATGCACGCTTGAGATCTTTTCTTGCACTTTTTATACCCTCTTGAAACTTCTTCTTTTTGTGTTTTATGGATATGAGAATGATTTGACAAACAGTGTCCGTTACAGAGGGGTTGCCATCAAGATTTTATGGTGTGATAACATTGTCACAGAGGCTGCCTCCTATCACCATATCGGTTTAAAATCTATTAATAGATTTGAATGAATTCTATATAACTTATAATCCATTTGATTTGTTTTTCTATGGTTTTTATTTGTTTTACTAATCATCATATGATTGTAATTATCATGAAGTTATTCTTAAAAGAGATTGGACTAAAGACTATCAGATCCACCATTTGACCCATCCAAAATTTATATTAAATTTGACATGTCATCTAACTTGTCCGACCGCATATTTTGCCACCTCTAGATTGAGCTTTCTTATATTATGTTTTATTTATCATATAACTGTAAGATAAGTTACTTGTCTTGAGTATTTTCTATGCTATTTGATAAAAGTAATGATAAAAAAATTTGAATATTAAATGGTCTCTTAGTAAAATTAGTTTTGCCACTTTATTAAAGATTCTGGTTGAACAATGTAAATAATGATCTTTAACTTTCTACCCTTAATGAGTCATCTAAAAATTAAAGCATTTATTTTTATTTGGAAGGTTATTAGTGTGACAAAGTATTTTGAATCTCAAGTATTAAATACATAGTTAGAAAGTAAATACAGACGATGATTATCTTTATCTTCTAATTTGTTTGTATGTCATTTGTTGTCTATCATTGTTATCTTTTGCCGCTGGAAATGCAACAACACCCTGCCAACTAACTTTGCCACCGTCTTAGCCAAAATTTAAACATCATTCTCGTTATCGCTTTTGGCATGTCGAGACTATCCAAATTGAAACAGGCAATATATTCATTATCGGCGATCTTTATTAAACATGACCAAATTACGATAACTCTAGTTTTAAAAAAAATCTATTTCAAAATACAATTTGATAAATTATATGTAAATCTAATACTAATGTCTCAAACGGGTATGTTCAGTATACATCTATTTAAAACTGATAGCTTATTATTCTGAAAAAAAAATACTATAAATCTTGTTCGAATGAAAGAGTTACTTATATGTATACAAAATTATTTTAATACCCTCTTCCGATTGTTTTGAAATTCTATCTTATTTTTTGATTTGCGAAACACACCAAGTTTCACAACACAAACGTTTTTTAGGTTAAACCACTTTTAAGACACAAAGAGATATATGTAAAAATAATAATAATAATAATAATAATAATAATAAGCTGCTGAATCATGTTCATCGGATAAGGTACAAACTTCAAAAGCAGTCGTATTTATTTTAAGTTTTAATATGAAAATTGTGTTTAAGCATTAAAAAGTTCGTTGGGGTAGTTGCACCCCCGCCCTACCCCCCTTCCCCTTTAAATTCCCGTTTCCCCCCGCCTTCTTCCATATCACATTTCACTCATTTCCCTCTCCAAATCCAATCGCCTCTTCTTCCATTCCGTTCCGCTTCGTAAAAATCTTGCACAAATATCAAAAGGGTATACATCGATTTCCCCTGATTCAATTCAATCGGGTTGTTCTACATGGCGGATTTACAGCAACCACCACCGGCGCCGGCCACCAGACCGCCAACTCTCCCCAATTTCCTCCTTTCTGTAAGACTAAAATACGTGAAATTAGGTTACCATTACTTGATCTCACACGGTATGTACCTCTTGTTAACCCCTCTTCTCGCTGTTGTCTCCATTCATTTATCAACACTCACCACAAACGATCTGGGCCATTTGTGGGACCAACTTCGCTTCAATTTAGTCACGGTGGTCCTCTGCTCGGCTTTAATGGTGTTTCTAGCCACGCTCTACTTCATGAGCAGACCTAAAAAGGTATACCTCGTCGATTTCGCGTGTTACAAGCCCGCAGACTCACAAATCGTGAGTCGCGAGATTTTCATGGACCGGTCGACTCGTGCTGGAACGTTTACCGAAGAGAATTTGGGATTTCAGAAGAAGATTCTCGAACGATCTGGATTGGGCCAGAAGACGTATTTCCCAGAGGCGGTTTTACAAGTTCCGCCCAATCCGTGTATGGCGGAGGCCCGAAAAGAGGCAGAGACCGTGATGTATGGCGCCATTGATGACTTGTTGGCGAAAACCGGTGTGAAGGCGAAGGAAATCGGGATATTGATAGTGAATTGCAGCTTGTTTTGTCCAACACCATCTTTGAGTTCAATGGTGGTGAATCATTACAAGCTTAGAGGGAATATCATGAGCTATAATCTTGGTGGAATGGGTTGTAGTGCTGGATTGATCGCCATTGATCTTGCGAAGCAGCTTTTGCAGGTAATTTGTTTTGTTTTCATCCCTAAGTTCGACCAAATAACGGGTCAATTTTTGTTTAAAAACATGTAATTAAATAGCTTGTGTGGATTTTATGTGTTCTAAAACGTGTTTTTTTTTCTTTAAAACAGGTGAACCCTAATTCGTATGCGTTGGTTGTTAGTATGGAAAACATAACATTAAATTGGTACACCGGGAACAATCGGTCAATGCTCGTGTCAAACTGTCTATTTCGAATGGGAGGAGCTGCGGTTTTGCTGTCGAACCGATCTTCTGATAGCGGTCGATCAAAATATCAGTTGATACACACTGTGCGTACACATAAAGGTGCTGACGACCGGTGTTATAATTGTGTTTTCCAAGAAGAAGATGAATCCAAGAAGATCGGTGTAGCGTTATCTAAAGACCTGATGGCGGTCGCTGGTGAAGCCTTGAAGACGAATATCACGACGCTTGGACCGCTAGTGCTTCCTATGTCGGAACAACTCTTGTTTTTCGCAACACTAGTTGCAAGGAAAGTTTTCCAGATGAAGATTAAACCCTACATCCCAGATTTCAAGCTTGCGTTCGAGCACTTTTGTATTCACGCCGGAGGAAGAGCGGTTCTTGACGAGTTAGAAAAGAATCTAGATTTACAAGAATGGCACATGGAACCTTCTAGGATGACTCTTTATAGGTTCGGAAACACTTCAAGCAGCTCGTTGTGGTACGAGTTGTCGTATTGTGAGGCCAAGGGTAGGATCCGAAAGGGTGATCGCTCATGGCAAATCGCTTTCGGGTCAGGTTTTAAGTGTAACAGTGCTGTGTGGAGGGCTTTGAAGACCATCGATCCGGCCAAGGAGAAAAATCCTTGGACGGATGAGATCAATGATTTTCCTGTTCATGTTCCTAAGATTGAGAAGATTGCTTCTTAATCATAAGGGTTCGGTTTTTACTTTTTTTTTTTATAAATTTAATATGGAAAAATACAGATTGTTATTATGTAATTGTAGCAAATCGAAGAGGCAACCGCCCTTTCACTTTGCATTATGATGTATTTATTTATTTTTATACATGGGTATTTAATGTTTAATTACATTTTGTCCAAAAGCTACAAGTTTATAAATGTTACGACTAAGATATATACATATAAAAAAGGAAAAGAAATCGATATATATCTTGTATAACAATAGTGTAACGGTGCTCCAACGTGACTCGAGATCAATCTATTCTCGAGTTTAAGAAGAAGATGAAAAGAAAAAAAATTGAAAAGAATCATTTCCTTTCAAATTCTCTCATTTTTTAAAGGATAAAAATTAATATAAAAAAAAACCTAGCTAAAATGTCTTTAAATTCCTTACTTTCATCCGCTTTCCTTTGTTAAATAGAAGTAAGGACACAATTTTTCTAATGAAAGTGAAACAATACCATTAAGCCCAAGTAATGCTAGTAGTCGCAACTAGCAACTCTAGTTCCTTAAATCAAAAGTTTAATTAACTTTATTTAATATTAACATATTTCTACTACAAAATAATAATGATAATATAAAATAAAAATAATTTTAAAAGTATTTTTTTTTTTCAATATAAAACAGTCAGGTAAAAAATGTAAATTTACCCATATGATCAAAATAAAATGAATTAACAATATTTTAGATTTAATAGTATCAAATTAACAAAAAAAAATTGAAAATAATTAACAATTTGACTCCATATTTTATTATTCAAAAAGTTTGACTAATTACACTCGCAAATTTAACAAGTAAGACTTCAAAAGATATTAAAATTTAGAGAGATGATATATACTCCTAATTTTTTCTCATATTCAAACTATGAGCATCAAACTAGCGGGTATGGAACTGGTTGAAGATCTACACCATCGCCTCCCTTCCTATTACTCTTAGTGATAGGTTTTAGCTGGTTGCTACTTACACCCTTTCTCCCATTCTCTCTCTCTTCTTCTCTCTATCTCTCCTCTCTCTCTATATATATATTTATTTCTTTTTTTAATAGAGAATGGTTGAGGGGATGAATATGGGGTTATTAGGATGTGGGGTGATAAAAGGAAAAAATGATGTGGTAAGGGAAAAAAAGGGGGGATGGATGCTCATAGTCTTACAAGATTAACACAAATATCAAAATCAATTAAGAGTGTGAAAAAAAATTGATGAACTTCACATGTAATCTTAAGTAAAAAAAATAGAAAAATATATCATTTTTTTAAAATTTATGATCAGCAGACGCGGATTGATGGGTAGTCATTAATATTCAGAATACCACTAAGGTACAACCTTGAATTCAACAACCCCATCACATTTACATGTTAAACATGAATTCCCTATGACAAAACTATTTTGCGCAATAAATGAATGGTTTGTTATGAAAATTTGTTAATGACTTGTTAAAAACAATTCTTATACGATAAAATTATGGATGATTCTATTGGTATCATCTAAATAGCTTCCTTAATGTAACATTTGTAAGTAAAAAACTACATTAAAATTGTATATGGATGATTTGATATACGAAGATAAAAAAGAACAAGGGTCAAATAGTACTACCTTAGTTTTCATGACAGGTGGGTTTGTGGTAATTGACTTTATTTATTTATTTTAAAGAATAAAAATAGTTTTGGGAGTAGTGGTGTGTAAGAGGATTGGATTTGGATTTGGATTGATGAAACAGAGAAGTAAAGAGGGGGTTGTTGAACAAAGTAATGACAAATGACGTACACTTAACCACAGATGCACTTTATCCAATAAATAACTCCATTAATTAATCCTTGTATAAAAAAACTTACCCAGTACGTATTTGCTTTTCAAATATGATTCATTTTTATTTTTTTAAATTAACTTATAACTTAAATCAAATACTTGTTCATTTATAAGACCATAACATCAAGTCGTAAGTCAAAACACCCATTAACCCTATAAGTTTATTTGTTTCACATAAGAGGAAAACTATGAGTAAAAGTTCAGTTTTTTCTTAATAAATTTATCTTTGAGAGTGTAGCGGGATTAGTGTGGTGATCAATAGAGGTCTCCACATCATTAGACTATCAGCATCTAACTCAAGTTATTTAATTCCACATTAGTATCATATCATCTTTCATCTTCAACCCTATCAAACTCTCACATCCAACTTTTTTCAACCACATCAAATATTAATAGAAAATATATATTAATTAAACAGAGAGAGAAGAAAGAAAAGAAAAAAACAACGGGTTTGGAAACCCGATGTGGAACCCCACCACTATCAACCCAATGGAGTGTGATGGTGTGCCAATCGGTGGAACCCCAACCCAACATTGGGTAGTCCACGATGCGGATGGTCTTATAGTATGGTGGAAGATGCATGTGGTAGCCATCACACCCGCATGATGTCTTCTTTTTTTTTTTTTTTATTAGAATATGATTGGTGGGTTGTAGACTATGTGAGTCTAAAAAGTTGATAGGATAAGGCATCACCATATCATGTGTTATGCGAACATAATGCTTTGATGGTATATTGATTTGTGACCATACTAGCCACTCTAACAATAGTTTGTAGTCGATATCATGAATCTACAAATTTTCATGGATTTAAATACATTGCCAAAAGTAAACCTTACTATAAATTGACAATTGTAATAAATTAAGGTCATTATCTCCCCCACACACACGTAAAAGAAAATTAACCTAACAAAGAATCTTGTGTTAGGATGTACTATAACTTTATTCGTTTCATATGATGATTACTGTGTGTATAATATATATGATGTTTCTTTTTTCTTTTTTTAATTTTATTCTATTCAATCACATCAAAATAAAGCTAACTTGTATCTCTTACATACAACATCACTTTCATTACAAAATAATTACATGATTATATTTGTCTGCGTTGAATTTTAATGTTAAAATGAGTGAAACGTTTAAACAAGCTAGCTAACAACCCCTTCTCTTCCTAGTTTATTTAACCATTTTTTTAAACCTTTTCATTCTCTGTTACGTAACACTTCTAAGGCTACAAAAATGGACGTAACCTAATGGATCTAACTAAATACAAAATTGCCTATATTACATATACACTATATATTATCATACAACCCCGTTGTTTGAACGAGTAAGGCATAAGAAACATTTAAATTGGAGCGAAAGTCTTGAAACAATATTGTTGGTAGACCCTCAGCTCTGTAGAAAAACAAAAAATGTTTGCGTGCATGTTAAGAACTAGAAGAAATGTGAAGAACATGAACCTCTAGTTTGCAACTTTATCACGGACAAAATAAAGATAAATCTTAATGTGATTAGTTCACTAGTGTTAAATCTCATTACAAGATATAGATACCTCATATACCTTTGACACTAAAAGGTAGACGTGAAATAGTAAGCTAAAGTCTAATTAAAACACCAAGAAATCAAATTTGACAAATTAAATTTCTTGTAACGAGGAAAACTTGATCATATTATATCGCATATATACTATTAAAGTTGAGATTTAAAGTTACTCTTATTGACAATTTTCTTTTTAAAGAAAAATATACAAATATCATTTATTTATTATTTATATAGTTGATCTTAACAAGGTAATTCCATATAAAACGTACGTACTAAACATAATCTCATGTTTCCAATATATTTAAATTATTTATTTATTTATTTCTCTGCTCGGTGGTACGTAGTTCTTCAATTCATGACCTCCATCTTACTTCAACGTACCTTGGTTTTTCTGGACCTCATGCACGCGTACGTTTTCTAAAAATGAATATATATATATATTGAAAAGTTTATTTGAGAACCATTTTTATTGCGAGAACCGCGAGAACCAATCTTAACCGTCCAATTCTCTCTCCTTCAATTGGATTGCCCACCCATGAATTCCTTACATGCACCATGCCACACTCAATCCCCACGCTCTTCATCCATGAATTCCATTATCCAAAATGAACGACTAAGATTGGTTCTCGCAATAAAAACGGTTCTCAAATGAACCTTCCCATATATATATATATATATATATATATATATATATATATATATATATATATATAACCTAGCTAGCTTTTTGCTACGTTTTATTTGAAGTCAAACTAAAGAAAATCATTTTCTAGATTAAACATCATTTCTTTTTCTTAGATGAATAACAAAGCTAAAGTTGTCGTATTTGACCAAACATTATCAAATACGTAGGGTTTGCGGTTGGGAAGTTGGGAAGTTGTTTGTTGTACTATATATGATTCTATTAATTGAGTATGGACATTTCTTTACATTCACACCTCCCTCCCCCCCCCCCCCCCCTCTCTCTCTCTCTCTCTCACGTAGGGTTTCCGGGTGAGCAATTGAAGGAGGTGGATCATTGGACGCGGCTAAGATTAGTTCTATCAATAAAAACGGTTCTCAAATTAACTTTTCACTATATATATATATATATATATATATATATGTGTGTGTGTGTGTGTGTGTGTGTAGGGGACAGTTCAAACAGGAACTATTTTGCATATGAGAACTGCGAGAACCAATTATAGTCATTGATAAAAGATGGAGAGTCCAGATTAAAGAGTTGTTAATGTATAACCTTAAACTAATCAAACTTATCCTTAATTAATTAAGGGCAATTTGGATATTTTCATATTACTCCCACTTTTTTAAACTAATATATCCATCAAATGTAAAGGTGTTAAATTATGAAAATTATATCAAATTAACGAGAAAATTATGCTCTGTAATTTGAGACCGATCTAGCTATATTTTTTTGATTTTTTTGTGTTCGCTGGGATTTTTTATTACATGTCGACATGTGCACATGTGCAAATATATGCATAGATTAACCTAATTTTTTAGTACAGATGTAAATATGTACATGTGCAAATATATGCACGTGTGTATATGCACATATTCACCTAGTTTTTTCAGCACAAATGTAGATATACATGTGTGTATATTATGCACATGTGCATATGGGTGTGGTTCTAGTAGCATGCATAATCAATAATGGTTGTAGATAAGGCAAGTTGATTGTGGTGGTTGCAACGTAGAAGCTTATAGATCTTGGCATCTCTAACTCACAACTTCGAGAAGCTTCAATATTAGGCTGGTGTCACTACTTCACACAGCACCTTTTGCGACGGCCATATCCGTCGCAGAAACTTGTTTGCGACGGATAACGGCGGTCCCAAAAAGCTTCGTCGGAAAACCATGTTGCGACGAATTTGCGTCGGTCCGTTTGCGTCGGATTTGCGTCCACCTAAATTTTGGTGACATTTTTGTAACGGACATAATTTTGTGACAGTTTTGTGACGGATATTAATTGCAACGGTTTTGTGACGGCTATTAATTGCGACGGTTTTGTGACGGATATTAGTTGCGACGGTTTTGTGACGGATTACTTTTGCGTCAGATTTGCGACGGGTTATTTTTGCGTCAGATTTGCGACGGTTTTGCGTAGGGTCTGACACTTTGAACAATATCTCATCCGTCGCAATTCCGTCACAAAAATGACAAAACCTTTTTCATTAATATTTGCTTTTATGATTTCCATTTTTTCACTATTAAAATAAAGATGCAAATACCATAAAGATACAAAATAACATAAATATTAAAAAGTCATCCAAATCCTAACAAGCATAAGTCATTTAGTCTATAAGTTTTTCACAATAATCCAAAATAAACTAGTTCTTAAAGTGTTTCTAGCTCTTAACGTTTTTCTTGATATTTTGCGATTTGCGCAAACAACTCGGTCAACTTGCTATTTGTTTCATTTTAGTATTGTTGGGCTAGTCTTTCCCTCTTTTCTCTTTCATTCTCTCTTTCTCTTTGCCTCTCTAATCTTTCTCTTTCTCTTTCTTGTTCATACACGGCTCTTTCCTGTTCTCTTTCTTCTCTTTCGATCTCTTCTTTTTCCATATCTTCGACCACCTTTGTCAATTTCTCAATCTATAAATTATAAATCTTGTATTAAACACATAAATAAATACTCCAATACTCTTTATTTTACTAAACAAATAAAATATACAAATACGAGTAATATATTAAATGTAACACCTGTTTCCGGAGGTTACGCATACAATACAAAACAGAGCAAAACTCTAAGAATTTAAATACCTCAACAACTCGTACTTTGCTCTCGATCTCTTTACCCTTCAATTCCTCATCTCATCCCTTGATCGAGAACTGGTTGTAAATTTCTTTTGGGAAGCCAACATATATTATTGGAAACCATATACAAACAAAATAGATGCCCTAAGGAAGGTGCAAGTAGAGCATACCGCAAAAGCACAGTGGAAAAAAATTGATTAAATCAGAAACAAGCAACAAACAAATATAACTGCACCAGCGTAAGTTTCAATTAAAAAAAATCTTCTATTACTGGTTGAAAAACAAAACATCAATAAATTTTTGAAAATAACAAATAAGTGGGAGTCTTATGAATTAAAAAAACTAAGAAAAATCCTTACTAATGTAGTGCAACTGTGCAAGTTTTATATGTATATAATTTGCCCAGAAGAATTAGCAAGACTATTCCTAAATTCAAAAGTGGCTAATTAAATATTGGGTTTCAGCAACCTCAAAGCTAAATGTGAGAAAGCAGAGGCACAAAATCAAGAGTATCATAGATTTTAGACCAAAGATATTAAGCAAATCTTCAGAAGGCAATCTTCACTAACACTTCTTAGGTCATTATCTTTGCACACTCACAGCACACACAACACACACTCACAGCACTCACAACACACCCACAACACACACAGAACACACATCCGACACACAGCCCACACACAGAACACACACACACACCCACTGCTACTACCCACGTCCTTACACACACAACAAAAGATCTTGAAACCCAAAATTATAAACAATTAGCACATACACATACCCACATTTATAAAAATTTATAAGTATCGATTAGGAATTAGGGGAAAATAACACAATCTTGAAAGTTGAAGTAGGAATTAGGAATTACCAAAAATTAGGGCAAAAGAACTAGAAATTACCTTGCAAAGGTGGCGATGGTGAAGCGGCAGTTGGTGAGGCGGCGATGGTGAGGGGCAGTTGGTGAGGCAGCGACGGCTCAAAAATCAGGGCTGCGAGAGAAAATATTATACGTGGACGTCGCACATGTAGTTTGTATGATAAACGATATTTCAAGTTTAGTAAATTTGTTTGTAAACCTATTAAAACGCACACGAGCGTGTCTATATACACACGTGTAGAACCTCTTACTTCACCAAATTGTTAACACGTATAAGAAATGAGAGAATACGAGTTTATTGGTGCATTTTTACCACTTTTTAATCTAAAAACGCAAAAAAACAAATTCAAGTCTGTCACAAATCCGTCGCAAACGTCTAGGATTTGCGACGGATTTGTGACGGACCTTAACTTATCATTTTATTTTTGAATTATTTTTTAATATAATAAACTTATAAACCATTTAACAAACTACTATATGACTATAAAAACACAAATAAAATTAAGAAAATATTATACCCGAACATCGCACATGTAGTTTGTATGATAAACGATATTTCAAATTTAGTAAGTGTATAAAAAACGCATACAATCTTGTCCATAGAAATACATATAAAAGCTCTTATTTCACTAAATTGATAACACGTATAGAAAAATTACATAACTCATATGTGTTGTACGATAAACTATATTTCAAGTTTAGTAAATGTATTTGTTGGTACATTTGTGTCGGATTTGCGACGGTTATTATTAATATATTATTTTTTAAAAATTACTTTTGCGTTGGATTTGCGACGGACAATTATATAATTTATTTTTTAATTTTTTTTTATGATTTAGAGTCTGTTTTGCGTCCGACTGTTCTGTCGCAAACCCTTCCGTCGCTAATCCATAGCTATTCCGTCGCTAATTTTAACCAAGTAATTGGTATGGTTTCATGTCTTGCAGTCTATCGCAAATCCGTCGCAACTTTGCTATTTTTTGCAACAGCACTTTTCCGTCGCAAATTTCCGTCGCAATAGCCAGTTTGTGTTGTAGTGTGTATGAAGCTTAGATCTCGACAATAGCAGTAGCGATTAAGATATATATGGTGGTATTGAAGCTTGGATTAGTAGCAACAACTATAGTTAAGCTCGGATCGTAGCTTAGATACCGAGTAGCAACCACCAAAGTAAGGTAATTGAAAAAATAAGATATGGTACCATCGATAGAAACGACACAGAAATTGGTCGATTGTGTGGATTGCGATGGTCGGTTTGTGTGGACGGCGGCGGTCGGTTTTCATAGACTAGTGTTACTCAATTAACTACCACATTGTATTCTTTATTTTAAATAATTATTATTCATTCACGTCATTTGATACGAATTTATATAGATTAAAGTTTAAATATTACATTTAACATGACATTTAATATACTAGATTTTATAACACCAACTATAACTTTTTTTCATGAAACTATTTAAACTTGGGGTTAGTTCATCAAAATTTATCTAACTTTTTATGTTTTGTTATTGAATCTATTAAACTTCAAAAGTTTCTATTGTATGTATCAAACTTTAAATTTATTTCTATTGTATATATTTTGGATATATAAAAAGGGAAATAAGTTTAAGTTTAGTATATACAATAGAAAGTTTAACACACTCAATAGAGGCAAATTTGAAGTTTAATGCATACAATAGAAATTAACAAAGTTTAATACATATAATAGTAACAAGTGTGCAATTATATACATTCTATAGAACTCTACCTTATAAACTTTTAAAGAAAATATTTATTAATAAATGATCTCTTTAAAATAGAATGATAAACAAAACAAAAGAAATAAAAATGTTAGGAAATAGAGGAAAAACTAAAGATTACGTATTAGATTAATTAAATTAAACTGATAATAATAAGGATTATTACTATGGGGAAAAAATAAATAGACGTCAACTACTACTTGATGATATTAGAAGAAAGAAAAAGAAAATTAAAGTGCAGTATTTGATATTATAAGGCAGTATAGTCGCCGGCACAATTTTTTTATGGACAAACATACCCTTTCCTATTGAAAATAATAAAAAAGACAACAAATAAAATAATTGATCTACAATGGTTCTCGTAATTCTCATACGAAAAACAGTTTTGTTTAAACTGCCCCCTATGTATATATGTGTGTGTGTATACAGGGAGGGTTCATTTGAACCGTCCACCTCTGCCGCTGCCATGACCATCACACACATCCGTTGCTGCTAGGGATGGCAATGGGGCGGGTTCGGGGCGGGGATTGGTCCTCCCGTCCCCGATTAAAAAATGATGGGGATTTAAACTGTGACCCCCTTCGGATAACCGGGGAAACCCACTGGAAAACGGGTATCCTCGTTTAATATAAACATGTGATTAAATAGGTAATTTTCACCGTGGAGATACCCGTTACACTAAAACTATGATTTTTCACTACGGTTATCGTCACCGTTAAGATTTTACCATGAGTTTTATAAAACGATTATACTAAATTACACGATATTATTGAATACAAACATATCTGAACCGAAATTAAAGTCTTAAAGAATTTAAATGCATCCAAAATATCAAAACCAAATAATTCAAATAAAGGCAATGATTAAAATTAGGTTATGTGAAAGTGTATAAACATTTGTATATTTTATATTTAAAATTAAATTTTATGTATATTAATATATATATACATATATATAATTAATATTAAACTATAATCGGGTATGACGGGTAATCGAGGCGGGGATCATCAAAACCATCCCCATCCCCATTTAAATAATCGGGTTTCCCCATCACCGTCCCGTTTATGTCGGTTTTCGATTTTCCCCGTCGGTTTCGGTTTTTTTGCCATCCCTAGCTGTTGCCATCAACACCGCCCGTCTCCACCGTTGCCTTCGTCGACATCACTGGGACCCCCGCTCTTCTCCAGCCCATTTCTGACCAAGGACCACCTCCACCGTCCATCACAACCGCCTAACTCCAACTGCTATCATCCTATCGCTCACTCACTCTCTTCGTTGGACCCATCTTCTTCGATTACTGGATATGAACAGGTTTTGATTTGGGTTTCTCAAGTTATAGAATCAAATCTTTTGTTTCAATTGATGTTCGTGGTTCACGGTTCCAATATGCTCAAAACCACCCACACCACCAATCCATCGAGAGACAAGATCTGCTTCAACTAAGTGGGATGAAAGATGAGATCTGCTTCAACTATGGGATGAAAGATGAAAACAAGATCTGCTTCAACAAGGAGTGACAGCGATCCTAGAGACGACGGCGGCGGTGGCAACGGCCTCTGCCAGAAGCTGATGGAGGGTGACAATATTGGAGAGAGGTTGATTCATCTAGGATTTTTAGTGATTAATGTAGTTCAGGTGGGAGGAAAGAGGAAAAGAAGTAACAGGAGATAAAAGACATAAATGGCATTTGCAAGTAAACGAAACCCAATCCAACACGTTATAAACAAGACAGCTCTCACTCAGGCCGTCATTTGGTTCATACCTAGATGATAACTCCATATGTAAATTTAAAAAAATTAAAATTCAAAAGGAAAACGGGAGCAAAAAGGAATGAAAAGAAAAAAAGTAGAGGTTTCATCTGCTGATTTAATCTAAGATAAATTACATTTTGAACTAATTAATTAATTCCAACATTTACTGACGTCCTTCCACAGCTACAACATCAAATAAAGAAAAAAGCTGTCTGATACAGGTTTAATCTTCAACTACAAGCAGTACAGGTGTTAGCAATATACCTATTCCCCCCCCCCCCTCTCTCTCTCTCTCTCTCTCTTTTTCTTTTTTCTTTTTGTAAAACTGGCTACATGATCACCTGTGCTCTACTACATGCCCCATATACCGCGAGCGGTTGCCACTTTGCTGTTTGGCTTTGACGTTAGTTCAAATAATATCCTAGCAAACGTATCAGAATATTTCCCGTCCGAAAACAGTATTTCTGCAAACGCATTCTCATATGCTAGAAGCACAGGCCGGTTTTGTGGCTCAGAGACTAAGCTCTCTAGGATCGTTGCTGCTTTTCTACATACTTCTGGTACCGGATGTGGTGCTTTGATCACTTTGAGCAACCGGTCAACCGCCCTGAATAGTGAGTAAAAAAACCATACAGTGAGTTTTATGATTTTATCAACCAAAGAAATTAACCCAACTAAAACTTGGTTTACTTTTTGGTAATGTTCTCACTAAACTGCATGTCATATAACACAAGTTGACGTTTTCTTGAGAATTAATAATAGTGTCGGTTTGCTGGAAAACTCGTGTTAATCTTGAATTTACAAGACAGTATGTTTGGTCTTAAAAGTGTAAAGTGTTCTTCATGGCATTGGGTGGGTGGTACAAAACCCCAATCACCATTTAATTCTAATAAGTCTTTTTACATGTCTACATATCTTGTTTGTCCAATCTAAAAGTAGAAAGATAAGACTATAAGAGAAGGTCCCCTACAATACACATGAATCACAAACTAGCTAATGCAACTCAAAAATGATGAATCTTGCAGCTTTTTCTTTTGTAAAGTAATACTAGTATGCAATAAATATGGAGATCAGTCGATCACGGCCCCAAAAAAGCAATTCACTTAAGAGCTGCCAATGTCAAGACATTTTCTTATAAATGGGTCGAATCAAACTGTGTTTTACCTTCAACAGATAAATTTGAATTAAAAAGAAAAGCAAAAGAGCTTGAACGAAAACAGGTCAAATTGATTGAATGAGTTGGAAGTTGCGCAAAATGAACTTTTGATGAATACACCTCCAAATCATTTTATTCAAAACATATGCTTATCACTGAAATAGTGACTTCCATAATAATTTTATTTATAAAAGATTGGACAAAAGGCGACCAGACCCCACCTGTTCGCCCGATTCAAAAAATTTACCAAATTTGGCATGTCATCCAACTTGCCCCACCATGCATTTTGCCACCTCTAAATTCACCCATTCAAATTCATGAAAATGTTAAAAGACATTTTTATTTACAATCTTTCTTTTATTATGTTTTATTAGATTATGCATTTTCATGCCCTAGTAGTGTTGCATATTTTTAATTAGAAACACCGTTGTAACTTTCACCTCAACAAGGCAGTTGGACAAAAGGCGACCAGACCCCACCTGTTCGCCCGATTCAAAAAATTTACCAAATTTGGCATGTCATCCAACTTGCCCCACCGTGCATTTTGCCACCTCTAAATTCACCCATTCAAATTCATGAAAATGTTAAAAGACATTTTTATTTACAATCTTTCTTTTATTATGTTTTATTAGATTATGCATTTTCATGCCCTAGTAGTGTTGCATATTTTTAATTAGAAACACCGTTGTAACTTTCACCTCAACAAGGCAGTTGGTTTCTGTTAGATAGAGAGAAAGTTAAATCAAGATCTCACCATCGTTCACTGGCAAGCTTCAATCGGCAATCCATATTGACTTCTGCAAGGTTATAAAGTGCTCCTACTGCAGCAGCTTGCGCATCCACAGCTGGCAAGCTCAAAAGATCAACCAACCGCTTGTAGATCTGCAAACCCAACCACAATATTTATATGGAAAGCCGAAAGTATTTAACCAAAATACAAGACTACAAGAAGTAAAAGCAACCATAAACCTGTGATGCACAAGGAAGAAGAAAAGGTTCATTGTCAGGGTTTATGATCACACGCCCAATTAACTCTGCAGCTGCGCAATGCCAAGCTTTTGTAGAAGATCCCAATATTCCCATGATGGCTTGAACGGCTCCTTTTTCTCTTTTTTTGAAAAATACAACAAAGAAATATAAACATGATGCACAGGCTTATTTAAAGTCGGATGTTTAATCTAATAATAGCAACAACAATAATATGTACATTCTTACGTAATTTTGATGTAGGAAGGCTTTGATGAGCTAAAGATTCGAAAATCAAGCAAAGGGGCCAAATTCACGATTGTCTCGAGGCAATTTGTAACAAGTTCCTCATCCTCTGCGAGCAACATACACGCATTATTAGCCAGAAAC
Organism: Dittrichia graveolens; assembly: GCA_038502395.1. Lineage (NCBI taxonomy): Eukaryota > Viridiplantae > Streptophyta > Magnoliopsida > Asterales > Asteraceae > Dittrichia > Dittrichia graveolens. The sequence continues at coordinate 2,654,649 of JARJIL010000006.1, read as the reverse complement.
ATAAGCACAATTTTTTTGCTAGAGTATTATGGTCAAGTATTTACGTAACTTAAAAATTCATACTATTAATAGAAAACAGAATGCCTTCTATTTACCTGTAACATGGTCCTGCATGCATTGGAAGATTGTTTCTAAGCAATGGCGATGTTGGCCCATGATGACTTCATTTTCTGGCATAAAAGAGAAATTGCGGAGGACATTTGATGCAGCAACAGCGCACTGTTGCTTTTCTGCCCGCCCCTCATCATCCAGATTAAATAGACCATCTTCAGCAAGCCACCATTCTGAAGACGATGATTTAATTGCTTTTTTAACCTCTGAAACAGAAGCAGATCCTATGCTGCTATAACAAGATAAAAAAAACTGATGATTAAACACACAAGAATCTTGGAACATAATGAGGAGAAGGGTTGACAAACGGAACTTACTTTGAATGGGGTGCATCATTTGATCCTAATGTTTTGTACTCGTTTCCAAATCCACTAACAATGGAGTTAACACCTAACGACCTTATTCTTGATGTTTTTACAAGCTCTTTCGGGAGAGATATATCACGCCAGTCATCTATCTGTCCTTATTGTACAAAATATACAAGAAAAATAGTAGTTGGTACAATATATGAAAATTAAAGATGATTAACATAATTGTTCCACGTACGATTTGAAGAAGAGCATCAAGCAATCCGGGTATCTTTGCCAGTGGGGTTGCGTCTTTACGCACATCATCTTTCTCTTTGAATGAAAGTAAAGTTAGGGTATTTAGTGCCCATGTCAGCTCACTCTTTAATCCACTTTGAAGAGCAAGAACTATCCTTTTACTGTTTTGATCTGCGCAAGAGGAAACTGATCACATGATGATGCATATTAATCAACTAATGTGGGAAAGAGAATATTATACAAATGTTTTTTACAGTTTTATAATAGAACTTATTCTATAGAGGATAAAGTACATGTGTAGGGTCCATGTGTATCAAGTAACATCCCAAATTTGGGGCCTAGTCAAATAATCGAATCACAAGTTATTCGGTATATTAAGTATTAAGTTGATTTAGATTTTATGCACACTTATGGTGTTAATAGTATTTTCAATTATTTGTGTTTGTTATGCAAATATTAGATATATTATTATTAGTCGACTTTGATACAAGTCCTTGATTTGAAATTAGCATTTAAGAAAATAAAACATGTTTGGGTTGAAATGGTTAACCTAAAGATGGATTATAAGCATTATAAAGTTAATTAATTAACTTGGTTGTAAGGATGTTATTTGGTGAAAATAAGAATTTTGCGATCCATAATGGTATTTATCTATCCCTGGTGATAAACACTTGTAAATATTAAGTTTGAATTGTAATTCGTCATTTAAGGTTGTCAATTTATATGGATTGGGGGTCAAAGTATGATTACTTGAACTTGAGGGACCTATTGTGCAGATCTGCACATTTGACCATTTAAAAGGGTCGAACACCCCCTTTTCTCTCATTTTGTTCCAGGAAATTAGAGTGAGAAAGAAGAGAGAAGATGAGTTTGAGGGTTGAAGTGCTGAACTTGGGCAAATCAAGCCAATCTTTGCTTGCATGTGTGTTCAGATTGAAGATTTTGGTGGTTTAAGACTCTAGAACACTTGTGCAAATGTTGAAATTCAAAGATATTGCTTAGACTTGAAGCTATACCTCAAATAAGTTCCTTTAAACCTTTGAAGTCTGATTCTTTATTGAAATTGTAGGTAGATTCAGAAACTCTATGTTGTAATTGTTGATAGGTTTTAACAGGTCAATCGATTGAGCAATAGAATAATGCGATTGTTGATTTTTTAGGGTCTGTTTGATGTTCCTAAAACCATACAAACACGTTAAACTTGCTGCAATTAAGTTTGGGTATGAAATTTGGATGAAAAGGTTCGAAATGGGTTCTGCAGGTACTCGTGGCACGAGACATTGCTTCGTTACGCGAGGCATCAAACTAGCCAATGCTCGCTGTGCGAGGCATCAACTAACCCAACCTTCCTTTCCAAAGACTTCTTCCCGGCGTGAGTCACCCTAGCTCGTGGCACAAAGTCCCTGTGCAGCCTCAAAAAACCTTCTTTTAAACCCCTAAGTCCTAGTTAGGGTCCTTGGATGGTTCTTATGGTTCATAGCATTGTTTTGAGTGTTCTAAACACTAGAATGACCGTTATAAAGGTTTTGATCACTAAGCCATTGATACTAACTTTTATTTAGGATTAAACGAGCTTGATTCTTGGTGAGGCTTTGGTGCAATGGTGGAATTGAGTTGTGATCCTCATCCAACTCAGAGGGGAGTGCATTGATTTCTATAAACTCGGATAAATGAAAAAATGTTATTTTGTACATTTGTTAGTCATCAAATGATTTAATTGCTTAACAAAAGAAGTTTGTACTCTTATATTTTATGAGCATGATGCTAATAGCCTAATACTAATATGTTATAACGCAATGAATACCTTGAACCATGAATTGAATACTTTGAATATGTTGAACCATGATTGTTTATGCATGTGCCTAGTGCTATGAGTCCAGACTCGAGTCAAAAGCTGGTTAATTTAAGTGTCCCTCATGGTCTTGGGTGTATATAAGTGAGTATTTGCACACACCTACTCTACACCAAGGCAACAAGAGCCTAGATGGGCATACAAGCGTCGGGTACAACTGGATGTATAGGTGCTATCCGTTTAGGGCTCCTAGATATGGTTATTTGTTGTGTGCTTCCCTCATTGGGATTCTATACAACTTGGTTAGCTACCTTAACTAAAGCTATACACAAAAGTCCTTTATATAGTATTAAACAAAATTTTACTCCGTACATAACATCACCGAAAGCACCCTTCATTTGGAGATAATCACTCCTCACAAATCATAATTTCAAATCAAATCCTAGTTAACTCAGATAACAATTTTTCTTTTCCAATATACTTATATACTCCCAATAAAACTGATAATTGCGTAAATTATAAGACAAGGTCTACAAATTATTATGTTCTAAAGGCAGATTAGCAACAAAATATACACCAGAAAGTAGTAGCAAAAAGAATTTTGAAGTTTCGAAAAGGGTTGATGAGTAATAAGAAGAATTAGGGTTTTGAAATGACTAACCGGCAAAAGCGGAGTGAACTTGAAGCGATGGACCAAGAAGTGACGAAGGCGCTGCCGCGTCGGCCAATGCGGCTGCTGCCATGTTGCTTGCAGTGCTGCCGAACGGACGACCTCTCTTGGCCGCCGGAGTGCCGGAGCCACTCGTACCTCCGCCTTGCTTACCTAGCTCTCGCTTCTGCATCTCTTACGCACGCGGAACACGCGTGTGAAGGGCCTAACTTATTTGCATCGAGGCATTAAAAAAAATTGTTGAGTTAATTATATTTTTAATTGGTAATTTTATGTTTTTTCTCTCTTAACTTTTAATTTTTATAGTTTTAAATTGTCCTTACCCTCTTTTTTATTTATTTTCTTATATTTTTAATTCATATTAAAATAATTATAAAATATAAATTACACATACTCTCTTTCTATACCCCCTTTAAATTAAACTTTAAAATTTTTCATATTTTAATTCACCTTAACAATTCTTCTCTATTTTTTACAGTCTATCTTTCCACGACTTCCACCTCCTCACCGTCAGTTTCACCTATCCACCACCCCCTCCTTCATATATATCCCTCTCCTTCTCTTCTCCACCAACTCCACCTTTTCCCCGTTGCCACCAAACACCTCTGACCCCCCAAAAACATCCACCCACCAACTGACCCCCCAAAAACATCCACCCACCAACCTGTTCATCTTCAACCGCAGATGATCCTCTAGCTGGTTGTGTTTATGATGATTTGTGTGTCTCCACTGCAAACATCCATCATCGTTATGGCCAACGTGCTATCAAGAACCACCATCGTGCAATCTCTCACTCTCTCTCTCTCTAACATCCTCTCCACCGCTGAACCCATCTACAAAACCCTAATTGGAGTGGTGGTGGCAGGGGCGTAAAACCCCTAATTGTTTACGGTTTTGTGGAATATATATGAGCGCAGCAGCAAAGGGGTCGTGGTTGTAAAAACCCTAATTAGTGGTTGTAATGCACCAAAAAAATTGAATGAAAACATTTACATAAAAGTCTTGCATCAATGTGTTTACATATTAACTTGCTAAACATATTGAATTTACGGTATTTCCAAAAAATTCCAAAAGTTAATTACATCATTGAGAAAGTTCAAACCAAAGTAAATAAAATATAAGTTTGCTGAAAATCTACGGTCAAACTGGTGTCTTCCCCTTGTCCTTCTCTGAAGTCACTGAAAGGATGTAACAACAACTGATTAAGCACAAAGCTTAGTGAGCACACCACACCTATACATTATGTAAGATACCACATTTAACTATTTAAGTATAATATGCACGTAACATCAAGTATGCCACATAGACGAGGTGGTCATATGCCTATCGAGTCGTCTGCTCTAAGTGTCGCACAGGCGGGGTAGTCATCTGTCAATGAGTCATCTGCTTTAATTGTCACACAGGCGGGGTGAGCCACCTGCTATTGTAAACATCACATATACACATGAACACAATCATAGTAGAATATATAAGTTAGTGAAACTCACAATATCAAACATTTAAACTCACCTGATGAGTAACACAATATCGCGATGAACACTAAAATTAGAGAGTCACAACACATCTACCGGCACTAACCTAAAATCAAGGTTCCACAATATCAGACACTAAGTAAGGGTTTATAGCACACGCAACACCAAGAACCTCTCTCGCTTGATTCCAAAACACACTTGGCGATCCAACAGTGTTAACTACTTGGCGATCCAGCAGTGTTACCACTTGGCTATCTAGTGACTTGAGTCACTTAGCGATCGAGTGGCTTGGAGTCACTTGGCGATCCAGTGAATTCCATCGCCACTTGGTGATCGTTTTCAGTTCCCTTTGGTGATTTAAGGAATCCCATTAAGGGACTCAACCTCAAGAACTACAATCGATAATATCACAAGACAATCGCACAAAAACTTGTTCAAATCACATGATTCCAAATATAATGTGTTCTAATCATCGTATAAACAAATCCTACTAGTTTAATTTTGTTTTTATCAAGTTTCTCAGGACTTGTGGCCCTTTTACCACCGAGTTTCATTCATCGCTCAAACACATTGCATAGCCTAACAAAACCTAATCAAATCTCAACTAATCTAGGTTTTTCTAATTATATTACATTGGTAACATCACATAAGTGAAAACCTAGTCTATTAATTTCGATTGAAACTCATATCCCAAGCTTGTGTTTGGTTTTGGTTATGGTGCAACATAAAAAAGGGTATTTATTCCCTTTTCAATTATCATAAAAAGTCCCAAACACCCCATCCCTTAAAGGTCTTGTTTATAAAATACACACATTAAATTTTTTAACAAAGAGCAAGGTCCCTTCCATTAAAATAATAAAACCTCATGTTATTATTAATGTTGCAATAATGTTACAAATTAGGAAACGAGTATTACATTGGTGGGTTTTAGCAGCAAAGAGTTCCACCATCGTTCAAAGGGTTTCGTGGGTTATCAATTGACCAAGTTAAATAAATAAAATAAGAAAACTATAAAAGAAATGGAACCAACTAGCTTTTATAGTTAGTAACTTTTAGATCCAGCTCATAATAAAATCAATACCCAAGTTGATTTTATTCATTTTGAAATTAGAACGAAAGCATTTGTCTTCAAGGTTCTAAAATATCTATATTGACGTATTGTCTTCACCATGACTTCATCAACATTCTAGGTTTGACCATGTCATTGCAAAAAAGGTTAAAGGCTTAGGCGTATGGATTTGTGTATGCTAAAACATAGCTAGGGGCGCATTTACATGTTAAAAATCGTGTTTTTTGTCGTGCTAATGCTACTGGGTTATACGAGTTTTGTAACATCCTCAACTTGGGCCTAGTTGTAAATACCGTGTATGTGTACGTAATTAATGTAATAGGAGAGTGTCTTAGTTAATGTATTTGTTAAGTTTAAGTGTTTGTGTGTATGTACATATATGTGTACGTATGTATGTATGTTAAATAAGTATGTATGTGTTAAGTAATATATGTATATGTAAATAAAGAAAAAGAAGAAATAAGAATGAGAAGATAATCCAGACGCAAACCGCCTCTAGAGTGTGTGCGTATGTGTGTGGATGTATATGCATGTGTGTGTATGTTTGTTGACTCAAGAGTCAAAAGAACAAACACGCAAAACCTCAAACACACTTCTCTCGTTATTCTCTCTGCTCTTTCGGATTTTCAGAAGAAGAAGAATTTGATTGTTGATTGTAAAAGGTTAGTAGTTATATTTAAAACATGCTAGAAGGATAGATGTATGCTCTATTATGTTTAGAACCACAAATTCAAGCAAGAACACCTTGAAGAATATGGAAACTCATTTTCTAAGTTGGTTTTGCATAAATGGTGTTTTTGTTAGGATTTGATGTGTTTAAGATGTTCATACAAGTAGAATGTGATGTTCTAAGATGTTCTGGGTTTAAAACTAACAAGAATGAAGTTGTTTAGATGATTAAATGAAGATGTCGGATTTTCAGAGTATGAAATGTCGGATTCCGAGACCTTTGAAGGTGTCGGAATCCGCTGTTGATATGAAATCCGATAGTTTGTCGGAATCCGCTAAGAGTGTCGGATTTCTGCATAATTGCCGGATTTCTAATATGTCGGATTTTGGGTCCCGTATTTCCTTCTATGTGTTGGAATCCGCAAGTGTCGGATTTCATATGCATGTTGGAATCCCCAGTGTTGAAATCCGCAAGAATGTCGGATTTCTTCGTAAGTGTTGGAATCCGATCAAGTATCGGATTTCCTTGTTTTGTCGGATTCCGATAGTGTCGGATTCCATAGTTACGCCAAAGATGTCTAAGTGTCGGAATCCGCATGTAAGTGTCGGATTCCGCATGTAAGTATCGGATTTCTCAAATCCGCATGAGACTATCGGATTTCCTCAAATCCGACAGTTTTGGCGGATTTTGTGCCGAGTCCAAAGTTGAATGTTTGTTGTGTAAGTTTGTTATGCATATATGAATGATTGATGTAAGTATGATATTCTAGGTAAACTTGTTATAGAGAAGTCAGATTCAGATACCTGTGCATAGTAAACTGCTCAGGTGAGTACCTACTTTCATGAGACTCGGTAGAGTAAGGCTTGCATGCTAAGATGACTGTGTGAATGTGTATGAATGTGTATGTATGTCTAACCTGTCTATGTAGGAATGCTTAAGAAGATGAGTGTAAGTTTCTGAATGATGTTATGAATGTTTGTAAGATGTGTAATAGGTGCATGCCAGCGGGTCCAGATTAAAACCGCTTAGTTATTAATGACGTATTGTACGAATGCATGAATGAATGATGGATCCCTATGGGATCATATGTACGATATATGATGATATATGATGAAGATGGATCCCTATGGGATCAAATGTACGTATATGTGTATGTGCATGGTCTGTAGACCATCTTACATCTGACGCATGGTTAAGGTTAGCCGGTTAGCTGGATCCTAAGGGGACTTCGGTTATAATTCGGGATTTAACGGTGATTCGGGGTGCATCCCGGATCGAGGTTCTGCAGAACCGCTGTGCTTTAACGTGAGTGGTAATTAGCCGGTTGTAGCTGGATTACCTGTGGAGCCTCTGGCTTTGTGAACGATGCTTGGTGGACTGCTTTATGCTCCCCCACCAGCGCGGATTATATGATGAAGATGGATCCCTGTGGGATCAAATGTATGTATATGTGTATGTGCACGGTCTGCAGACCATCTGACATCTGACGCATGGTTAAGATCAACCGGTTAGCTGGATCCCAAGGGGACTTCGGTCATAATTTTGGATTTAACGGTGATTCGGGGTGCATCCCGGATCCAGTTCTACAGAACCGTCGTGCCTTAACGTGAGTGGTAATCAGCCGGTTGTAGGTGGATTACCTGTGGAGCCTCTGGCTCTGTGAACAATGCTTGGTGGACTGCTTTATGCTCCCCCACCAGCGCGTATGGTTGTGACTGATTCCCCGGTCTGAGTTGTTGCGCAGGACAGACTCCCCTGCAAGACATGACTCTTACTGATCTTGTCAGCACACCGCTATGTGTTAAGCTAACAATGTGTGCTTATGTACGATGTGTATGATGGATGAATTACTTTATTGATACTTATGCTAAGTATGTACTCACTAGCTAAGTGTTAGCTAATGGTGCTATGATTTCCCTTTTCAGGTAAAGACTAGATGGCCTGGTGAGACGGGTGTCTTTTTTATGTAAATGCCCCTTGTGGGTTGGAACACTTGATTTTGATATGTAATGTAGTAAGATACGTTATGGTCGGTTCCTGTATGTTAGGTAACACCAATGAATGATTTGGAAACAAAGATAATGTAATTAACTGTTTGTTAATATTAAAAGAAAATTTTCCGCTGCTAAACCTGAATTATCACTAAAGTAACTGTTTTCAGAAGCGGTGTTACAAGTTGGATATATTGTCTATGCAGTTATCTCGGTCAGATATCAAATATCGGTCAAGGACCGATATTTGAAATCTCGGTTATCTCGGTGAGATATCGGTTTTTTATATTTTGTAGAATATATTATATATATATATATATAAAAGATTAAAATCATAAAAAATTAAATAAAAAGTATAGCATAAAAGTTAATAGATAGTAATATGTGAATTGTTTAAAGTGTCAAAACAAAATTTAATTGCAATCCACGGGTTCGGCATCCGAATCAACATCGCCTAAAGCATTCACTTCTTCCTCCAAGTCATCACCCCCATCAAGAACTTCCATTTCAACGCTAATCTCATCATCGTCATCTCTATAGCGGTCCCTTTTACTCCTTGTACTTGGTCCGATGTTTACATTGGTGGAGGTGCTCAGATCTCGTAGCTTGTGACTGCCAGATTGCTAGTAGTAGTCGCTAGTTCAATGGAAGAGTGGAGGAAGAAAGAGATGGCAGATTGGCATCTGGCAGGCGACGTTGTTTGGCAGCGTATATATAGGGCTGTTGTTTTTCTTTTTAGGTTTACTTAAGTGGGCTGGGCACTGGGCTTGTGTTTGACAGATCCAAAAAAAATTCATGCTACAAAAAATAGGTAAAAAACCGATATATCGAAGTGCAAATATCGGCAAAATATCGGTCAATATCGCTGATATTCTCGCCTACGAGATAAGTCAGCGGTATTTGAAAACGATATTTTATGTACATCCGAGATCCGAGATCTCGACAAGATATCGCCGATATTAATTGCCCAGTATATTGTTGTTTGGTTATAAGAAATGTTTGGTTATACTGAAATTGAAGAAGAATTATATTATAATTATATAATTATGTGTTTTATATATTTTTTGTATATTTGTATATGTATATATATAATTATAATTTATATACAATATTTTCGCCATAAGTCATATCTTATAAAATATGATGTTGTTCATGACTTTCAAAATGTGAGGTTTGACTATGCACGTATCCTGTTATTTAGAACCATGGTTTTCTTAGTTTTTTCAAATCAAATTGAAATGGGTGTCTCAAATTGAAAAACAAATTTATAACAAACTAACAATTAAGTAGGTATTAAATTTATGATATCTTGGTTAATGTTTCAATAATTATGGACTAATGATTTGACACTTGCAATTGAGTAAATTACTAACAAAAAAAAGTTGGAGTTAGAAAATTATGTTGGAAAAATTGGTTTATTTTATGTTTTTGGACACGATAGATATAATATATTTTATTAGTGTTTAATTGGTTTACGTACTCTTTGAAGATATCTTTGTAACAAACGAAAGAGCGTCCAAAATAGAGCTAAGGTGAATGAGATATAGAGTCTCAAAGTGGAACATTTGAAATGGAATTTTGAGTGTGGAAACTTGATCCCATATAGGAGTGAGAAGAAACTCGAGATAGGTATTTAACCATAAACATATAAGACTTGGTAAGCTTCTTTATATGGTTTTACTCCACCTCCTACCCACGCGCAGGGGGTGCACAATCTGGATTTCGTAGGCAAAATTTGTCGAACCTGTGTGCAGGTGTTCGTCCTGCAACTCCGAAATCATGGACTCATGCAGCGAGCAAATCAAATCCCCAAGATATGATACTAATACTAAATCAGATACAGTTTCTGTATTTAACTGTTTATTTCCACACTATAAATACAAGCTCCATATTTCGATTTTTGTATTACAATTTTCGAAAATTGTGCTCTCAAAATTGTCCCCCTCTTTGGTACTCCTGCCTGATTGCCGAGTTCATGTTTCAGATATCTCATACGTTAGGTTATGGTAAACTTTCAGGCAAATAGGTTATATCCGACAGTATATGCTCATTTGGTCATCGTACCCTAGAAAACAGACGCCAAATCTGTTTTAAGGAAACCGTGTCTAACACAGGTCTTGGTATCTATTTATTTCTTTTCATGTCTTCTCTTCTACATCGTCTTTCTGTCGTTGTACCTTACGCTTTGATTATTAAAGGTATATATTTTCCCTACAAATTATAAGAACGGAAACCTGGAAAAATTTAAAGTCATTAAATGCTATAGATTAAAGCAAATAAAAAAACAAAATAACATCGGTAAAGCATTATCAAATAACTAGCTAGGGTTACTTCTACATACTCGCTTCAATCACTTTGTCATGTCATGAGTACTGGAAGTTGAAATGGATCATATATAACCTAACTTATAAGTCATAACTATGATGTAGTTATGTACAATTGATAAATACTTGGTGGAAGGATGATACTCAACTTTTATGTATAATATGAATAAAGAAGATTTATAATAAGAAAACAATTTATTCTCTTATTTCATCATCTTATCTAGGGATGGCAAAACACCCCGAAGTCTTATCTACTAAATGATAATACATATATAACATTGATATTACCTATTTTATACCAGTATCCTTGGGAGTGTTTGAATGTAAGTTCGAATTTCGAAGCAATCGAAGCAAGTTGGTGGTACTTTATCGGAAATTCAATGGTAATTCCTAATTGTATTATTTTTTATGGTACGAACATATTACAAAAGATATAAGTTTTGTTATCATGTACATACTTAAAACAATATTGTACATCTTCACTTTATAATTCTCTATCTATCAACTTGAATAGCTTATTTGTTATGTGTATCAGGCTATATATCAGCGTATGCTTGAAACATGTCTTCTATTTGATTATATATATCATCTTTTATGTTTACTTATATAATACTCGTAATTGCACGGGTCATTAAACTAATATATATAAAGATATAATAAACCTATGAAAGTTGAAATAAGTTTGATTTTAAGAATATACTTTAAGAAATAACATGATTTGAAAATAGATTTTTCATGTCCAGATAAACTAGATAGAAGATAGATAGAGAGTGAGAGTGGGGGGCCCTTGATATCCACACACAAAAAAGAACATAAAAGTAGATGGATAACTGGACCGCCCAATTCCCAAAATTCTCTTGCCAAGGACTCTCTCTGTAAACCAAGTTTCAGTAGTGCCCATTTTCTCCACCGCTCTATAATTTCGGAAATTTTCTAGGTAATTCTCAAATTCTTGATTGATTATTTTTATCTCAATATTAATCTCTTAATCTATTTTGATTTATGACGTGATTTTGTCGAAATTTGTGTTGTGTATGCGAAAGCGATTAAATTATCCTGATTTCATATTAATTATTCTTTGGGTAAAATTATTTGAACCTTTTAATAGTCTAATTTGTCCCCAGTAATGTGATGTAAGTAAATGTATAACATACTTTGAATATTAAAATTGATTCATATGACATATCTGGTATGTAAGAGAAGGATAGTCATAATAGTATCAAAATGTTCTTTTCAGCTTACAGCAATGTAATTTTCCCAAACTCCTTCTTACAAACATACATTACCACTCAAACTAGTTTTAGTTTATCAAGTGTTATTCAAAAAACTTATAACCACATTAGACTAGAAATCTGTGTATTGAACAGGTAGTTTAAAGTACATGGTTTATATAAATTATGTGTTTTAAAAAAAACGTTTGAAGAAATTCAAATTAATTTTTAATGGTCAAATAAAAAAAAAGTAAATCAATTATAATTTTTAATACAAATATTCATAGCAATATATATATTATTTTATTATGGCCCAAAAAAGGAAGAAGGAAAGCTTTCCACCACTTATTTGTAATTGAAACAGCTATTTGGGTCCATCTTTCTCACCAATACAAACAAGAAATGTGGAGCAGCCCAAACCCGACGCCGTACTGGGCTCCATATACGGGCCACTGAATGTCACGAGCATCTGAAAAATGCATGTTAATTGGTGTCATTGATAAGCAACTTCTTTCTGACATCACATGCACACCATTTCCCAATTTAAATATAACCGTCGGATATATGATTATATTCTCCTATTATTTTTTATATTTATTATAAGATAATATGTGAAATCTACTAATTTTTTTTTTATATTATTTATTAATTTTAATACTTGTATTGATTTTAAAAGTAGGGGATATTATTTCTAAAATCTACTCAAAATTAATCTAGTCTAGTCTAGATTGTTTAATATTAGTTTAAGCATGTTCATATAATCTTGATCATCTGATAGTACTTGAAAAGTGAGAGAGAGGGAGAGAGACAACTTTCAGTTTTACAGACTATGAAAACGACAAGAATTTGAAATATTTCGGGTTATTTCGGGTTATTTAAGTTGGTTTAGATAAGGTAAGAACCTGAACCAAATAAAAGTGTTAAACCGATATGAAACAATAAGATTCAGAAAAATTGTTTGTAAGACTAAAATACATGTCTAAAGATATGTATAAAATAAAGTATTGTGTTAACCAAACTTTCTTACATGCGGCCAATGCCAATTTTCAAAAGCCCCAAACCTTAAAGTCCTTTTATTTTATTTATTTTATTATTTTTAGTTCAATATGATTTATTATTATTATCTAACAAATTTGTGTTAAACATGTTGAGTTGTGTTCAATAAAGTCTATGTAAAAAACATAGTCCTAAAATTTTAATATTCAATCACAGATGATTCAGTATATAATCACATGTGATTTGTAAAATCATCATATGTGAATTACAAAAATGTTACTCTGTCCAAAATTTTAAAACGTAATTTGGACCTTGATATCATTTATCCAAAGGCTAATATCAGTCTCTTAGGCCCTGTTTGGTTCACTGCATTCTTTGGAAATTACTGGGATTGGGAATTAAAAACCCAATAAATCCTGTGTTTGTTTGGAAAAAAAGCTAGGGATTTCAAATGATGGGATTTTAAAAAAATCCCACCAATTCCCTCATATGAAGGAATTAGGAAATACCACCACCCCCCATGGTATTTTAAAATCTTTGATAGAGGGGAATGTGCCATTTACCATTTTACCCTCACTTAACCTAACACCCTTATTATTATTATTATTATTATTATTATTATTATTATTATTATTATTTGTTAGACTTTTTGGAACTATTATACTTAAATTTTAGTTACATTTTTTATTATTAAATAGTGTAAATTAATTAGTTATTATTTATTTATTAAATAATTAATTAAACAATAAAAACTGTTTAAAATATAACTGAAAGGTAATTCTATCATTTGTCACTGAAACAATTCAAATCCTTTGATTGAATTACCAAACAAACAGGATTTCAGAAATGCAAATCCTGACAGATTTTGTCAACCAAACACAGGATAGGGTTCACAATCCTGCCAAATGCAATTCCTGCAAATTCCCAATCCCTTGACAGAATGCAAATCCCATGAAAAAAATCTGCGAACCAAACGCCCTCTTAGGACTATGAATTAAATATGGACTACATTAAATATTTTTCTAAACATGTTAACTTCAAGGGTTTGTGTTTATGTCAATCATTTTTTCGTCATTTCAGGTCAACCCGTTTTTAAACCAATTTAGTTTTAGTGTTGTGCTTGGTTTTGACCGGGTTCATACCGTGTTAACAATTGTCAGCTTTAATTGTGACACATGTCAAAATTAAAGGTGAAGATTATAAGAAAAAAAATCTAAAATAGTTATGAATATTATATAAGATTCCAAACTTAATTTTTCAATAAAAGCGAAAACCAACTATTTAGGAATGATTGAACTTTTCGGTACCAATTATTTCTATTTACAATAACTGGTTAAATCAAAAATAAATGATAAGGCCGGGTTGATTGATCGGATAATGATCACCCTAATTTTGCAACACCCTGCCTGCTACACAATTTCACAATGCAATGCATGGTACAACATCTTCTTCACATGCGAATTTTATGTTGTAATAATGGGTTTTATTCACATGATTTTTATATAAACCGAATATATATATATATATATATGTATGTATATACACACACACAAATAGTCCTTAAGATTTGAAGAAAAAGTTGTTTGACTTTTCTTTAACAAAAGAAAAATTGATATATCCTCTATTATTTCTTCCCACTTCATTAGATAACATATGGAATCCACTAATTATCTTTCATTACCTCCTCTGTTGATTTTATTACTTATGTTGATTTTATGAGTTGGAAGATTAGTAGTAGGAAATAGTAGGATGATATATATCCTCTCTTAACAAAACCTAGTGCTTTTACTAGAGAAAAGAAAGAATTTGAGAGTAAATTTTATACACATTTTCTTTTAATCTTTAATTTCTTTTTTAAAGTTTCTAACAAAAAAAATCCTTCTTTTCTTAAGCTCGAGAATTCAATGTTATTAATAAGCTTAAATACTTTTTTATAATAGCTCGTAATGACATGGTTTGAGCTTGAAAAAAAAAATTACTAGCAAATAATGTTGCGGCATTTAATAACCAATTGCATGTGCCAAGATGCACACAACATCGGAGCATTAATGTGGTATAATGCATATATAGAAATTTTATATTTCTTTCTTACTAAATATTTCCACTATTAACATTTCAAATCTACTATTTTATTTTTTTTACATTATTGATTTAGACACCTGTCTTAATCTTATTAGTAAGAAGATGAATAATAATAAAAAAGTAGGAGAGTATAAAACTATAAACGTCGTATAAGTTGATTCTTTATTCCCCACCACTCTAAGGAATGTCAAATTGAGATACTATTCCATTCCTTCTAAATTAAATGTCTATATTTCATTTTAGTTTACTAAAATATGTATAAAGTATTTGTTTCTACCTTGAACTCGAGTATACATTATAAGCGCACACGCAATGAATGTTCGTTATCATGTGAACAAGGAAAAAAGAGCACATCATCTCGCGAAGAACATTGCTGAAATTTCATTAATTGCTCCTGAACTGGCTAACGAGCTCCTAACTTTTTATGCATTTTGTATTTTTAACCAATAAGATGTGAGATAAGTAATTGTGTGTGAGTCTAGTTATATTAGTGATAAGTATTATCACTACGAGTGACTAGTAATGAGCAGTGATACTGATATGAGGGTTAATGATAACAGTAATAATAGTTATCACTGCGGATACTCTAATAAAAAACCATTAATTGTATCTTTTATACAAACTTTAGTCATTTCAAAGGGTAGAATTGACGTTTAACCATAAATTTAATGCTTAATTATATACATTCTAAGACTTTATAAGTTTTTCTTAGACTAATTTTGATTCATATCTCATTTGATATATATAAACCATTAAATGATACTTATTATAAACACTAGTCTAAAGTGGTGTACTAAGATTAAACTAGTATTTTTTGGGTGCATTATTGCATAAGTCATTTAAGTTTTAATCTAATGTATAGTAGTATTTGTAAAAAAAACAAAGGATACTCTTGTGCATTAAAAGATTAGTATTAACATTTAATAACAAATCAAATAGAGGTAAAAAGTTAAATCTTACTAATCCGAAATTTTTTGGAAAAGTTAATATCTTTGAATTTTGTCGGGATCAAAAGATTAAATGTTTTTGGGACCATAATTTAATGGGAACAGGGATAATAAATTCAAATATATATATATATATATATATATGGGTTTTGTTCAATATAGTCCTTAATAAAAACATAGTCCTGAGAGATAATTTGTAGTCATTAGATTTTAAGATCAATGGTCTGGATTTAATCTTAGATAATAATTAAAATTGATTTAAGGAAGGACAATTCTGACTTTTTGCATATTGGTCCCCACTTTCTCTTTCCTCTAATTTATTTAAAATTAATTATCTTACAAACCGGTAATCGTTAGACGAAACCAATTATACCGTTGCGATCCTCGTGTTCCCCTCTTTTATTAGAGAGGTCTTGATATACTTTTGACAAACTTTTTTTTTTCATTTTTTTAGGTTGAACTTAAATTTTATTAATGTATAATCACATGTGATTCATAACAATATTCAATGTGTTGTTTTATTAATTTTTTTTATCTTCTTAAATTGTATATCATTTAACGTTTATTAATTTTGAATGTTTGTTTAAATAAATCAACGTTTGCTTAAAACCGTTTATACATGTATGTACATATTCAATTTCACCCAATTCAATTGCATTGTCTACTCATGAATGCATATATTGTGTACTAGCAACACCCTATCCCCTCTATCAAAGGTCTAGATGTGTTCTCCTTCGAATTCGATGTCTTTTATATTGGTTCTCGTAATAAGAATGGTTCTCGTTTGAACAATCCTCTATGCAATCATATATGATTGAATACCAAATCTCATATTTTTTTGGTATTCATTCACATTTGAATCTGTACAAACTCTCGTGTGATTCTGTACAAAATCACATGTGATTGAATACCAAATCTTATGTTTTTTGTATTCAATCACATGTGATTCTGTACAAAATCACATGTGATTGATTCTGTCAAATATGTGACATAAAAATGCTACATTTAATCTAATCACCTGTAACTATGTGTATGTATAAGAGATAGATAATCACATATGTTATGAAACAACTAATAACTTAGAATCACTTTCAATTGTTGATTTTTTGTTATTAAACCATAGAACTTTGCCGGATTATCAAACACCAAACTATAATTTTATAAAGACTATATTGATCACACCTCTATGAATCACAGGTGATTATACTTTAATAAAATTTAAGTCAAATCTAACAAAACGAGGAAAAAATTTGTTGTCGAAAGTATATCAAGTGATCTCTTTAATAAAAGAGGGGAACACAAGGATCGCAACGGTATAATTCGTTTCGTCTAACGATTAACGGTTTGTGAGATAATTAATTTTAAATAAATTAGAGGAGAGAGAAAGTGGGGATCAATAGTTAAAAAGTTATAAATGTCCTCTTTTATACAAATATATCAATTTTGATTATAATCTAAGATTGAATCTGAACCGTTGAATCTTAAAATTTAATGGCTATAAATTGTCCCTTTGGACTATAAATTAAATTAGAACTATATTAAACATTTCTCATATATATATATATATATATATATAGATGAGATCAAATAAAAAGAAAATTAAAGTAAAAAGTGTAAAAAGGATGATTATTTGATCATTTTTCGATATATATATATCAACTGATAATCGTTAGTTCATCATCTTTATTGATTAAAACTAGTTCTTCATCAATTTCTTTTTTATTTCAAATACAGATTTTGAAAACAAAATTTTGGAATAATTTGTTGATGAATAAAGTGCTTTCATCTAAAAAGTGATAAATATGTTGGATTCATCAAAAAGAAATTGATGAAGAATTAGTTTTAATTAATAAAGATGATGAACTAACGATTATCAATTGATATATATACCGAAAAATGATCAAATAATCATATCTTTTACCCTTTTTACTTTAATTTTCTTTTTACTTGATCTCTACCATATATATATATATATAATAAATTTATTTCGGGTAAAATTTTATTTTTTTCATATTCTAAAAAAAAAATCAGAAAAAAGAAAAAAAGAGAGATAAGGACAACACCCAAAAAAAACCTAAATAAAAGGACAGAATGATTTAACGGAGTGTGTTCAACCACGAGAGTAACAGATACGAGTGGCGCCCAAATTCACTCTCAAGGGGATTTGTTAAAAAGACCTCTCTCCCTCTCCAAAAGTATCAATTCTTCCAATTCTTCCGATTCTTTTTTCAGGTAATTCTAAATTTCGGGTCTAAATTCGGAATTCTGCACATTTCTTGTTTTTTCAACATTATTCTCTTCTTAACTGCTGATCGATTGATGAGTTTTGTATTAGAAACAGCCTCGATTGCGATTTGTTCTCTGATCTGATAAGGATTTTGCTTAATTTTGCTGATTTGTGCTGTTCATCGAAGCGGGCTCATAATTATCAGGGTTTCATAATGTTCTTGATGATTTTGTGTGTTAAGCTTACCAATTGAACTAGATTGGGGTTGTGTGATTGTTGTGCTTCTTAATTGGCTAATCTAATCTTGCTAATTAGATTGACTATTTTTTTATATATACACTTGTTTTCTACACATTTGGCTTAGGGTTTTAAATAAGATAATTTGTTGTGTATAACTGTTTGTGCATGTCTTATTGACGACGTAATACCGAAAAAGATAACCCTTTCAAACTTGCTATAAAGAGTAGGTTAATATATTTACAAGTAAGAAAGATCAAATTTTATTTGTAGCAAATTTGTTTATCCTGATGTACTAATATAGCATATCAATTGCAGCAAGTTTTTGTTTGGAAATCAGTTACTCTTTATAGGGAAACTCAGAATTAACTACAAAACTGCATCTATAGCGTGCCAGAAATCGTTCAGATTGATAGTATTTAGGTTTGTAGAATTTACTTTTCATGGATATTATTATATTAAGATCTAATGTTTTTTCGTGTTTGTAGAATGGGAACAACTACTGAAACTAAATATGGGTCGTTCACCTATGAGAACCTCGAGAGGGAACCTTATTGGCCATCAGAGAAGCTCAAGGTTTCCATAACAGGTGCAGGTGGATTCATTGCTTCACACATTGCTCGACGTTTGAAAAATGAGGGCCATTACATCATTGCTTCTGATTGGAAGAAAAATGAGCACATGCCAGAGGATATGTTCTGTCATGAGTTCCATCTTGTTGATCTTCGGGTGATGGACAATTGTCTGAAAGTGACGGAGAATGTTGATCATGTGTTTAATTTGGCTGCTGATATGGGTGGTATGGGGTTTATTCAGTCTAATCACTCTGTGATTATGTATAACAATACAATGATAAGCTTTAACATGCTCGAGGCTGCCAGGATCAATGGAGTTAAGAGGTTGGTCTCCATAATCTTGTTATTATCGTTGATATGATTCGAAATATTTATAACTGCAATGTTTTCTATTGTCTGCATAGTTTTTGTTCATAATTTCCTATTTCTCCAATAGTAATAACTGTAGATATAGAGATTATATTTCCTTAGGTTAACAAGAAGGTTATTTTAGGTATTTGACATTTTGACTAGTGATGCTTCTCAGAAAATTTCACTGATATGATGTGTAATTTTTCATGTTCCATGAAACTCACTATGTTTGACTTGACATTTAATGGATGTGCTCGACTATATGTCAGATAAATAAACCCTTTAGTTATGTCATCCATTGGCATTGGTTTGTAATGATGAATATGATTACCGGCAAAACAATCTTTTTTCACCCAAAAACTTCCCAAATAATGAGATGTTTCTCATAACTGGATTCATTCCATTTTTCATGGAATTGAGGAAGTACAACGTTTTCATACGTGATATTACTTTAAGCTAAAATTACTTATCATTTATATTATGAAGGATTTTAGACATTTAAGTATGGCAATACTTTTTACATTGACTCTCATGTTACATTTTATAGGTTCTTCTATGCCTCTAGTGCTTGCATTTACCCCGAATTTAAGCAGTTGGAAACCAATGTGAGCTTGAAGGAATCAGATGCGTGGCCTGCTGAGGTTATTAGTTGTAGAAAAATCCCGAATTATCACTGAGATAAATATATTAATATCTTCCTTTTCAAGTCCGTGTTTAAAGTTATTTGATTATTACCAATGTATTATAGCCTCAAGATGCTTATGGTTTGGAGAAACTAGCAACCGAGGAGTTGTGCAAGCACTACACCAAAGACTTTGGAATCGAGTGCCGAATTGGTCGTTTTCATAACATCTATGGACCCTTCGGAACATGGAAAGGTACAAACTATTTTGAAACAAATTTATTACCAATCAAACAAAACATGATTGTTTAGGAAACAAAGGGCAAATTTGATACATTAAATTTGTCTTCATATCAAAATTTTAAATATTGATGAGATTTTTTTTCACATCATAATGACTGCAGGAGGAAGGGAAAAAGCACCTGCTGCTTTCTGCAGAAAAGCTCTTACAGCCACTGATAAGTTTGAAATGTGGGGTGATGGGATACAAACTCGATCTTTTACCTTCATTGATGAATGTGTTGAAGGGGTCTTAAGGTACTCCTTCATGTTATTTAAGAATTTTTTGTGTTTTGATAAATAATTCACGCTAAACATATGTTATTTATACAGATTGACAAAATCCGACTTTCGTGAACCTGTAAATATTGGAAGTGATGAGATGGTAAGCATGAATGAAATGGCGGAAATCGTTCTTAGCTTTGAGGACAAAAAGCTCCCAATTCACCACATCCCGGGACCAGAAGGTGTACGTGGTAGAAACTCGGACAACACTTTGATCAAAGAGAAGCTTGGATGGGCTCCTACTATGAGATTGAAGGTATTCTTTAACCTAGGTTTTAAAGATACAATTACAAAAGATATAATTGTTGCAAAATAGCAAGTCGGCTTTAACGAGTAAATTTTTTATATGAGTTGGGTTGATACGTAATATTTTTTGTTTTAAAGTAGTTAGTATGTCCGATGAGATCACAGAAGTTATATATTTTAAAAGTTATCAAATCATTTGAATAAATTGGAGTTTTTATGCATTAAAAGGACATTTGTAGTGACTTTCAGCCTGCTTGACCATTTTATGTTAACTAAAAAAAATTGTTTTACTTGTTTGACCCTTTTAGGATTAAAACATACCCTAAATTGACCTGCTTGTAAGTAAATGTGTTGAAATTGCCATCTCTGACAATATATGCATTCGGTGTATTCACAGTTTTCTAAATTTCACAATTAGGATGCATTTATGATTTTATTAAATACAATTGTGCATAGGGGTGGAACTGCATACTGTTAAAAGTAAGCTTGATCTCGATTCTTAGTTATTATATATGTCTATACGTTTGCATATGCCTTTGTGTTATTGCCTTTATTAATGTTTACTTATTACTTATGCATATAGGGAAAGACCAATAAACAGTTGCGTGAATACATTCAAACCGCAGCTATCGCTCTAGATTCGTAGATTGGACTGTTGTGTTGGCTTTTGAGAGTCGATCTCTATGCATAAATGTGTTAAATGGTCATATGTTTTCATTGACACATGGATTTGTAATAAATGCAGGATGGATTGAGAATCACATATTTCTGGATCAAGGAGCAAACTGAGAAAGAAAGAATCGAAGGTATTGACCTTTCGGTTTATGGGTCGTCTAAAGTTGTTGGGACCCAAGCACCGGTTCAACTGGGATCTCTCAGAGCCGCAGATGGCAAAGAGTAAAAAGCGTGTTAAGGCTTGCACCGCCTGAGGTCTTATTAAAGATTAATTCTTGTTTTGTTGGTGCATCTTCTATAGTTATTATATATTATCTTCATGTGTAATCTTTTTAGCTACTTGATGCTACTTTTGCATGACCTGGTATCCTTTATTATATTGTTGTGATGTGATGTAGCTGCTTCTGTTATCTTTATGAACGAGGCCTTTCTTGAGAACTTGTATGATTAATGGAGTCTTAAATTTGGTGGTTAAATCACTTATTTGGTGGCTGCAGAGTTGTAAGTTTAAGGGGTTGTTTCATTTGGGATTGGATAGTTTCATGGGTGTTTGTATTTTGTGAAAACAGGTGTCTTAACGTACTTCTTAAATGACGTTTGCAGGGAAAAGACTGCATACTCGTGGTTTTTTAAACGTAATACCTTCTTCTTTTTTTTCTTTTTTCTTTTTTATTACAACTAGTTTATAGACCCGTGTATACACGGGTATTATCGAAGTAAACTTGAGATATAACAAAATCAAATAAAAAAACGTTAGAAGTATACATACACAAAAACTTTCAAATACGTAACTAAGAAACTAAATGTTTCTTTGTTATATTCAAATAAAGTAAAGAAACCAGATTTTAAAAGATTTCAACTCGATAATCAAATGATGATCTTAAAGCTAGAATAAAATAAAGAGATATGGTTGTTTTTATTTTCTTTTCCGTTAGTTCATCTTCATCTCTAATTTTTAAATTATCATGCAGGATGAAAAGACATTTTCTATAACTTTAAAATGTCTTTAGTGGAACTTAACTAAAATGTTTGAATAATTTTCATTCTATAAATATACATAATAGCACAAATATTCTTGCCAGTAATGATCTTTGTTTCGATAACATGTGTATCAAAACTTGTATTTTGCCAGTGTGAAACTTAACTAAAATGTTTAAATCATTAAATAACTATAATCTATTCATATTTATAAAAAATTAATAAAAAGTGGACATAAACAAATTGTTTAAAGTACATACATAACAAAACTTGTATTTTGTAGTATTTCTTTATATAATCCAACAGGAACATGATGTTTAAAACTGCTAAAGTCATGCAAAAACAAATTTCAAATCATGTACTTTTTTATTGTCCAGTTTTCATATTTCATATCACCGCTCCAAAAGTCCTTTGTATAAATACAAATTGATCTGCATCTTATCATCTATCATTCTAGATATTAATTTCAACAATGATAAATTTAAAGAATCTCTAGGTACAAAATCAAATTCATTAGTTCTAAAACTGTCATTCTACATATAAATTTACCCCATAAAACATATTACGTTAAACAAAAAATTAATTCATTATCCACACGCTACTATTAATTCATTATATTCACGCTACTATTAATTCATTATCTACTCGCACTATTAATGGATAACAAAAAATTAAGAATATATTAATTTTAAAAAAGTGTCATATTACAATAAAATTTATATCAAAACGTAAATAAAAATGAGATGGTCGCAAATATATAATTATTTTTTCTCTAAACAAAATATATCAAAAGTTACTAAACATAATTTATAAACAACTTATAATTAATTACATTAATATACAATTTTTATAAACCCCTCTCACATTTTCTTAAAAGCCCCTCACATATTTCATAAAACCCCTCACATATTTCATAAAACCCCCTCACAATTTTCATCCACCCTCCTCCCAATTTTGCTTTAAAATTGAATTCGATACTTGTTTAATCTTTCTAAAATTAAAGAATTTTGAAATTAGAGGTTCTGATTGGTTAATAAAGTTTGATTTAATAGTTAAAAAGGAGAAAAGGTAAGCCTTTTTATAATAGTTATAGATTTGTAAAAACTAAAAATTAATTTTAAAACAGAATCACAAACACCTCCTTAACTTGGGATATAAAATTTCAAAAATTCTATTTTCTTCTGCTTAATCCTCCAACTCGTTAGAAGATGATATTTGAATCTATTAATTCTCTTCTCTTATCTTCTGTACTGATTTTGACACTTATTTTAATTTTGTAAGTAAAAAGATTTTATAGGATAATATAAAGTCTCTTGTAAAATTTCCAATTTTCTCATTGACAAATTTTATTTATTTTTTGAAAGGTTAATAGGAAAACCACCAAACAAAACAGTCTCGACATTTGCAGACCAACGGGTGTAAACATTGAGAAAACTTTTGCTTGATTCTCAAGCGTAGGTGATAAAATATAGGGAAAATTAAATAAAATGATTATCATCGATTTCTAATTTGTGCAGTCTTCTTTATAATTTTCTAATCGGGTCAACACTATGCATTTCTTTTCGATTAACGTAAAAGGGTTATGCAAAATTGGAAAGAAATGCATTAAGATAGTTGTACAAATTGTGTGGTGAATTACGTTAATTGAAAAGAAATAAATAGTATACTCGTAACGCCTTAAAATTTATTTTTTTGTAATTAATTGATCATCAGAGTATTGCGCACAATCATTCCTACGTAATTCAATTACAAAACTTTAATCATAAAGTATTTAAGTTTTGGATTGTTATAACTTTAACTACTGAGAAAGAAAGTTCAAAAAAAAGTGTTCTTTATGAGCTGCCGTCACTATCGTAGAGCTCCCTCATGCTCATGTTCCGAAAGGAAACAATAATAAGCATAAAACATAAAGCTTAACAAACACACGAACTTACACACCACACTAGGTATGTATAAGTTATCAAATAAGTGCAAATACTGGTATAGTACACAATCAACATTTTCACTTCTCATCCGATTACCTAAGGCACCCCTAGAGCATAGATTCTTCTCTGACCACCCTAGATACCCATAGGGTTTTACATCTCATCAGGATCACATTCAACTACCCAAGCATCCCAAAGGTTTTACGTCTTTCCTATGCCCGGATTGTGTTTTCACTTCATTTATACAACTCTTCACCTCATATCAATAGTTCACATAAGTTACACAATTTAAATCATATCACAAATACGTTCATACTAAAATAGTGAATACGTTATACTAACGCACTTGACAACAACACAAACATATATAATCAGTAAAGTGAGAATATTCAAAATTTACGATTTTACCAGTAGTCACTTACACGAAAGGCTTCTTGTATTATTCTCCGTAATATACTTAATCTCAATTGTAGATTACAAGTACAATTCCTTTCCTAATATTTGATTTTGTGATTAAACCCCAATACCAATTGCGATTGAGACTTGGCCACAATTTGCAATTGAAAGCTAAACTCAATTTTCAGTTGGATCCATAACCCAATTAGCGATTGGGCTCAAAGGCCCAATTTGCGATCCTTAAGTTTAAAATTTGCCATTTAGTTTTCAAAGGGTGATTCTAAATCACAAAACAACTCAATTAACTATTTAAAACTACTCAATTTATGGCCTAAGAAAATTTGATTTACGATCAAGAGTACATTGGTATTTGTGATTAGGCCGATCCACGATTGGCCTAATTTGTGATTCAATTGCTGTTCAATTTGTGATTTGAACTCGGTGTTCAATTTGCGATGCCAACCAAGGGAATCTCACTAAGAGACTTGACCTCACAAGTTTTGATCCATCATGCTTTACAATTTGCCATTCAATCAATTTGTGATTCCTGATTGTAACATTATCATGCAATTTGTGATTCCTTGTGATAACCATTTGTGATTCCTATGCACCTTAATTGGAGATTACCAAAATTATCAATTGGTGGTTGTTTGAGTTAAAAAATTAGCAATTGCCACACCATATCAATTTGTGATTCCATTATCTTCTTCAAGAACACACCAACGGTTCCTAAAGAGCATTAAATCCACTATAAATCATTCATAGATTGATTAATTTACATGTTTCTAATACCATAACCTCTTAGATACTTTCCCAACAAACCCTTGATATATAATTAAATTTTAAAGCATGAAGAACACTCTCAAAACTCGAATAAAGCTCTTGGGCCTAAGTCCCTAACCCCTCTTACGAACAACAAACAATTTCAATCAAATCCTCTATAAAATTGACCAAAACCGAGACTGATTGCGGACATAAGTATAGATAAAATGTTAAGAATAATACCTGAGATGTTTTCCTTATAAAAACTCAATCAAATTGCATGTTGAAAGCTGTCTCAATGGATTCACACACACTTCTCCTCAATACAAGGAAGGCGGTTGTAAGCAGAAATGTATTGGGCCTTGTGCCGGGTATAAATACCCTTGTCATACACTCCAAATATCAAATATAGTCCCTCAAATACCAAAGTTATGACTTGATTACCCCTCCTCAAATTAATACAACTAACACTTTCATTAAAAGAATATCACTAAAATTTTTATTACATTAGGAGTTGCGGCTATTACAATATAATGAAAACAAAAGAATGACCTGATAAATTTTTTTAGTTTTGGTTTAGAACTGGAACGCGATGTAATAAAATAAAAAAATTGCATGGTTTTGTTTTGATAATACAGAAATTTATTTTTTCATTTGTGTTATACGGATGTCATTCAAGCATTTAGCCATTACTATTGAATTTTGTGTACGGAAATGTAATGAAATATGTAAATTTTAATATCCATTTTAATCTTTGATGACATATAACAAGTGAATGCCACTCAAAGAACTATCGCCAATTGCCATAGGCCATTAGGCCCTTCCACCGGCCACCATCACCACTGCCCCTTTCGACTGGTACCAACACAACCACTCAAATCTTTCTAGATCGAAACATTCAAACTACTACACACAAACAAATCAAACTAACATAATCGAAACTCAACTGAAACATTCAAACCACTACACACACATAATCAACTCAAAATTAGGAGAGAGAACTCAAATCTGTCTCGTCAGAAACACAAACGAATGAACGGACCATAAAATCGGAACTCTCTCACACACATGACAAAAAACTTTTTGGAAGTGCAACACACACATACAAAAACAAAATCAATCCGAAAGGCCTAGATCTTAAAATTCACACTCCAATCGAACTCTCTCTCACACACATGAAGAAAAGAACAGATTTGAAAAGAGATAATTAGGGGTAGAGAGAAAAAAATATAGAGAAAAAGAGAACCCATGGGTTATACTTGGTGGTGGTGGTGTCAGGGATGACGTTGGCAATGGCTGTGGTAGGGTAGTGTGTTGATTAATGCGTCTGAGAGATGTCTATGTAAAGATGTGTGAAAGAGGCATTTCAATCATTTGTTTTTAAAACTTGATTATCGTTGTTTTCTTGTTCATAAAATATGTTTAATAAAAGGGTGCTACTATTTAGACTCTCTTCCTCTTACATACTAGACATGTCATATCAATCTATTATAGTTTCGAATGCAGGTTATACACTCACTCATATATGTCACATCAAATGGGTTAATTTATATTATCAAATTGGTTCGAATAGAATCACTCTTAACAAAAATCAAAATGGTTAAGTGATTGACATATTTTTTAAAGGATTGATATTTCCTCATACTTATCACAAGATGATATTTGGAGTCCAATGATTCTTTTTCCTCAGCTTCTCCGTTGATTATAACACTTGTGTTGATTTTGTAAGTAGAAGTATAAGTAAATCACCTCTTTTTTTAAGGGCAAATTGTATTAAAAAACAGTGAACTTTGTCTTAGTTACTATTATATATAACCAACTTTATTTTCTTAAAAATAATACAACCAACTTTCATAATCCTCACATTGTATGCAACTTGCTCTATACTATGGAAATTATGTCAAAGTTTATTGTATAAACATGGTAACTAAACTACAGAAACATAAAAAAATGTTTACATATAATGAGAGTATTAAGAATGTTAATTATATTATTTTTAAATTTTTAAAGTTGATTGTATACGATTATAATTAAGACAACGTTTACTATATTTTCATACAATTTATCTTTTTTTAAATAATGTGACACATGCATGTATTTCTACCTCAGCAAGAAAAAAAAAGAAAAAAACGGGCTGCCATCATTTGTAGAATTGTAGATCAAATTAGTAAATTACAAATTAATTTCAGGAACTTTAACACATTAAATTTAAAATCTACATTTTATTGTATACAATATAAAAGAATATATATGTTTCATTACTTTTACGTGTTCTAAATTAATAATTATTTTAGTTTTTACAATTTTCAAGATATTCGTACTCATCTTTTATACTATAATTTAATTAATAGTATGTTTTTATTTTTCAACCTATTCTATATTGAATGTCAATTTACTAGTTTAAGTCTCAGATTAAATAAATAAATAAAATTAGAATTTAGGATGGTTACAAATTTTATTTTTCAAAGTTTTGTATATATATATTTTTTATGATTTTCGTGTAATACATTAATTCTAATCTAATATATATAAAACTGGAGAGTTCAATATGTAGAATTAATGACATGATACAAAAAATTTAGCCCAAATCTGACAACATTGGCCCAAGTACAATTGCCATTTTGCAGGCTTGCGGCTTTGCAGTCAGCCGAATGAAAGTTGTATGATCGAGGGCTATATATAATTAATCCTTGGGGCTGTAATGAAGTTTCAAGTGAGAATAAACAAAAAAGGTCAGAATTCAGAAATACGAAAAATAATCAACTTATGATATTAAATGCGGTATAATTGTGAAGGCAGACTGTATAAAAGTAACAAATTTTGGTTTAACTGTCATCGTATACTTTAATTTTTTTGAAACAATATGTCCGACTTTGTAAAATTACCATTGTATATGGTTTATCTCTATTTACAGGTTATGAACCGGTTATTTCAAATTTATTATTATTTTTATTTATCCTTTATTTTATTCTTGTGCGATGGTAAAGGCGTGAAACAATGGGGTGTGATGCTAGCGCGGCGTAAATGTGCTGATGGAGTGACGGTGGTGAGAATTAAAGAAGATGATTCTCACGTGTAGTAATTTTAAAAATAAAAATAGGGTAAAGGATATATGTTGCTAGCAACATCTGGGTTATGTGGTGTCCTACTCAAATACCTTTTTGATTAGGTGTTGTTATACTTACATAACTCTTTAATAAAATATAATTTTGTGATTTCAGTTATTCAATATTTGCTTAGGTGCAGCAGCACACATTCTTTTCCCATAAAATATCGATTAGTATACTTCATCAAGTTTTCTTTTTCGAAATAATAAAACTTAGAGTTAATCACACAAATGGTCCTGTGGTTTACCGAATTTCCCATCAATGGTCCCTGAACTTCAAAAGTTACATTAATGGTCCTTGTTTTAAGCAATTTGTTTCAATGTTGGTCAAATGTTAATTAATTTATTTCAATGTTAGTCAAATGTTAGATAAATTGTTTGAATGTTAGTCCTCATATACTTAAAAAGACAAAAATACCATTTTCTTTTGATTTATATATTTCTTTTAAATATTATTCATTCTAAAATCTTGACTAACTATACAAATATAGTTTAACTTAAATTTTAAGTACCATTTTACATATGTATTAAACCAAACACCCTCCCCCTCTCTCCAGCCTCACTCTTCCTCGTTAGAGACTCCCCTGTCCACCTGCTTCTCTTAAAACTTCCAATACCATCATTGGCGATAACAACATGGTGTAGGGGTTACGGTGCCTTAGCCTCATAACCCCGTTGCTTCGTCTCCTCCCTACCGCACACAGGTCACCAACATCTCCCCATCTATCAATCTCTCGATCTAGTGTTTGTTCATTGTTGAGTGTTCAATCGTCGCAACCATGGATTTAGGGTATTGTCAGTGTTCAATTGATGGGTGAGTGTCTGTATTACAGATCTAGGGTTACCGTCACAGCTAAGGTTCAATCGACCAGTTCATCCTCCTTCTCCTCTGTCTAGCTCCTTCTGTGTGTGTATAATATGATTGAGGGCTATAATTCCGTGTGGCTGTAATGAAGTTTCAAATCATTTTGGGTCATTATCAAAATAATCAACTTATGATATTAAAGGTAGTATAATTGTAAAGGCAGACTGTATGAAAATATATTAATTTTTTTGTTTAACTACCGTTTGCATACTTTAATTTGTAAAGTTACCGTTATATGCAATTTACCTTCATTTGTAGGTAATCAACCGGTTATTTCAAATTTATTATGTTTTTTTATTTATCCTTTATTTTATTCATGTGCGATGGTAAAGGCGTAAAACAAATCAACAACGAGGTGTGATGCTAGTGTGACGTAAGTGTGCTGATGGAATGATGGTGGGGATAATTAAAGAAGGTGATTCTCACATGTAGTAATTCCAAAATTAGAATAGTGCAAAGGATATATGCTGCTAGCAATATCTAGATAATTTTTTTCATTTTGGTAATTGCTCATTAAGAAGCCATGTCAGTGTCACAACACCTAACTTAGGTACTGTAGTAGCACGCATTCTTTTCCCGTAAAAATATCGATTAGTAAATTCCATCAGGTTTTATTATTTGAAACCATAAAACTTAGAGTTAATTACACTAATTGTCCATGTGGTTTACTAAATTGTCCACCAATGATCCTGAACTTCAAAAAATTACATTGCGGTTCTTGTGTTAAGCAATTTGTTTTAATGTTGGTAAAATGTTAAACAATTTGTTTCATTGGTCCTTATACACTTAAAAAAGATAAAAATACCCTTTTCTTTTGATTTATATTTTTCTTTCAAGTATTATTCATTTTAAAATCTTGAATAATTATGTAAATACACTTGACTTAAATTTTAAGTATTTTTTATATATATACCTAAACCTAAAACCCTCCCCCTTTCTCCAATCTCACTCGTCCCTGTTAGAGAGCCTCTCTCGTTCTCCGACTTCAGTTGAAATTTCTGGTACCATCGCCGGTGATAGCAACATGGTGTAGAGTTTACGATGCCTTAGTCTCACAACATTGTTGCTTCGTTTCTTGCCCGCCACACACAGATCACCAACGTCTCTCAATCTCTCGGTCTAAGGTTTGTTGAGTGTTCAATCGTCGCCATCGCAGATTTAGGGTTTCATCGGGGATTAATTGAATGGTGAGTGTGTGTATTACAGATCTAGGGTTATGGTTGTAGCTGAGGTTCAATCAACCGGTTCGTTCTCCTTCTCCTCTTTTGTGTGTGATTGTGGTGGTATTACGTGTTAGACAGAGGTGGAGGGCGATTTGGAGGATAGACCTCGGGTATTTTGATTTGGGTTTTTCTCGTCCTACCGTTGCTATCTCCACTTTCTGATCCTTGTTTATAGTTACTTAAAATTGACTTCTCGTAATAGATTATTGTTTAGATATGTTGGTGCTATTGATGGATTTTTAGATGAGTGTTGGTGGTTCTTGGTGTTTTTGATGGGTTTCTAGACGGGTGGTGGTGGTGGTTATTGGTTTTGTGATTTGACCATGATGGTTTTAGGTGATGGTAGATGGTAACGGCTATGGTTGATGGTGGCAGACGATGGTTGGGTGGTGTGAAGAAGGTGGTGGTATTCATATTTTTTAATTGTTATAAATTTTTTGCATAATAATTTAATTATAATTAACAATGTCTTTTACAATTATCTAACATTTAAAATGAATTATATGAAAAGAAAAATATAACTTAAAATATTTTTTGTCCCTTAATATTAATGTACTATTGAAGTATAAGAACTATTGGTAAGAAATTTAAGTAAACTAAAAGACATTTTTATAGTTAACTCTAATACTTATAATTGGAATAGAGTTGGTGGAAGGTTGCTTTCAAAGGGATTATATTGTCAAACTTTTGAGAAATGCTTTTATTATTAGCATTGTAAAGGAAAGGGCCCACTGTCATTATATTTTACAGAATAAATCGGGAAATATAAATTATTTTTAGAGAACAAGACAAAATAGATATAGAATCTTTATAAAAGAAATTTGTTTTCATCATATTAAAATTTTCTATTTGATCCTCTTATTTTTTTAAATAATCGACATATGTAATACATTAAACGTTTTTTTTTTCTTACTATTGAGACGCAACCCAGTGGTATTGGGGTTTTACCCCATAGCTCAAGTCATAGGTTTGAGTCTGGATAGTTGAGGTTTTTCTAATAAAATGGTAGAGGGTATTACTCCCTCGTGGTGCGTAGCTTAAGGCTCGCATGTTGATGTATATGAATGTCACTGTGGACCCAGCCTACTAAATTCGCTGTTCAAAAAAAAGTAAATCTTTTTTCTTATCTCATATGTTAATTCGCTGTTCAACAAAGTCTATGAAAAAACAGTCTTTAAATTTTAGTATTCAATCATAGGTGATTTAGTATATAATCATATGTGAATTATGAAAATGTCACTCTTTCCACTTGATCCAAAAGATAAAATTAATTCTTTATAACTATAAATTAAGTATAAACTATATTGAACATTCTTCTATCTTATTATATAAATTAAGTATAAACTATATTGAACATTCTTCTATCTTATTATCTATACTACTATATAAACCATTTAACATTCTCTCTCCTCTTAAATTTTAAAACTTTTAAAATTCAATCAATATAAAATCTTGACCTTTTATTTAATCTAAATTAATTTCGTCCACTCAATCTTTAACTATTTTATTCTCTCCTAATTTACTTTAACTTTTTATTCAAAATATATTCTCTCATACTAACATAACTACCCACCCACATCAACATAATTTTTAAAATCTTATTAACTCTTTTCTTTATTTTATCAATATAAATCTTTTTTCTTATTTTATTGTCTTCTAGAATTTATTGTAGAAAATTTGAAAAAAATGAACATGTTGTAGAAAACTTTTTCGTGGCATTGAATCGCGCGAATAACATATCATTACATTCTTAAAAGTGACATATTATAAACCAAAAACTATTTGCTGCCGCAGCATTGGGCGGGTATAATGCTAGTATAAGTAAGAAGATAATTAGAAATTATAAATAGAGTGATATAAAACATATTTCTACATAAAATATTAAATTGAAAGCGACCCAAGGTGTCTTTTTCGTTTTTAGTTGACCCTACGTCGGTCTTATTTACTAATTATGAAACTATAAATCATTTTATATTCCACTTATTATTTAAGTATTATGATCTCTCATGGTTTACATATCACGTTAAAAAAAGCCTGGTCTACGGTCATATACTTTAGTTATGAAAAAGTCTCATACGTTTTAGATAGGTTTAACACTCGGAATAAAATCATGTAAGACATAATTTTTTTAATGACTAAATATATACCATAACTTAATTTTAAATCTACATTATTTTTGTCTTTAATAGAACTTAAATCCACAATTATGTGGTACACCTAAACACTAGATAGCGTTAGGCAATAAACCTTTTGGTATGTAAGACATAATATTTATTTTCGTTGTCGTAAAAAAAAACTTCTTATAGATATCATATGAGTACACCTAATATTATTAATAAATAAATAAATGAAAGTATGGAGTGAGTGGTAGTATATATTGCAAATTAAGCACATGTAGAGTAATTTATTAAACGTGTATAGGTGGTCAAACTAAAGTTAAAATTGCATCAACCCTAGCTCCCAAACACATGAGAGAATATCACATTATTCAAGTGCTCGGAAAGCACCGCTGACCACCTCCGCACGACGGCCCACACTGCACGAGAGTCATTGCCGTCCTCCTCCTCCTCCCAATAAAACTCCATAAAACAAGTGCAGAATATTTTGTCTAGAAATTATCAAGTGTTCCCCCTCTATGATTAAGGTGTGTATATAGGGAATAGTTCAAACGATAACTGCGAAAACCAGTCTTAGCCATCAAATTCTCTCTCCTTCAATTGGATTGCCCACACATGAATTCCTTACATGCACGCTGCCACACTCAATCCCCTCACGCTCTTCATCCATTAATTCCATTATCCAAAATGAACGGCCAAGATTGGTTCTCGCAGTTCTCGTACGAAAAACAGTTATCGTTTGAACCCTCCCATATATATATATATATATATATATATATATATATATATATATATATAGGGAAAGGTTCAAACGAGAACCGTTTTTTGTACGATAATCAATCTTGGCCATTCAATTGGTAAGTGGAATTCATGGATGAAGAGCGTGGGAAGATTGAGTATGGCAAGATGCATGTAAGAAATTCATAGGTGTGCAATCCAATTGAAAGAGGGGGAATAAGACCAAACACAATACTTGAACCAAACACCTCCTAAGTCCTTCTGTTATGGGCAATAACAAAAATAAATTTAATTAGAATATATGGTGTTTTTCGGGTTTCCAGTTAATTGGGTTTTGGTTGTTAAATAAATAACGAAACAACATCAACAAACTAAGAAAGTGAATTCAATTCGTGTTTTAAGTTGAAAAGATGGTATTTTACAAAACAAAAACCGATATTTGACTATGATTCATTTTATTTGCAAAAGCTTTTTAGAAATTTAATCAGGTTATGATAGTATAATATAATCACCGGTGTCACTCTAAATTTTGACTGATAGCTCTATGTTAAAAACTTCAAAATTTTCCAAATCGCACACTCAGTTGACCAGTGAGTCAGTGACCCATGCACCATAACGGACCATATAGGCCTACCCCTGTTTCTATCCATCATTCTACTAATTAAATAAAAACATGTGTCAAAATATAGAGTTATGATTAGGAAAGAAAATTAATAAAATCTACATGTAATAATCCAATATGTAAGAGGATGTCGTAGAAAAATTTAATAGAATAAAATAAAGTTTCATATAATTTATATATGCTGCGAATCCCTTCTTTCAGTTTTAAAAATTTGCATACAAGTGTTTGAATAATCTTGCACCCGATATATGTATAACCAATAGACTCTTAGACCAGTAGTATTAAGTCTTTTTCAAAGTTCGAGAGTTAAAGTCTTGAGTGAGTGAGAAGGTGTGTAGATTTAAGGTTGGTGTAGATATACAAAAGAAATATATGGTACAAAATTTTTCGTATTCAAATTATTATAAAGTTGCAATCTCAGAAAATTCATAAATTGATTAAGCAAATAAATTTATTTTGGGCACGAATTATTTAATTTATAGTAAAATGAAATATACTAGAGGCAAACTAATCCGAAGACTTCGTTCCATGATTACGTTTAGATCCATCAATTTTTAATATTTCTACATATTCATGAATCTGAGCTTTAATTGTAGTTCTGAAGACCGAAAACTAGTGCTAAGTAATCCAAATAAGACTAAATTAATACTTTTTCTTTTAAAAGCGAAAAAAAATTGATTAACCATCTCAACATGAAGACAAAATCATTGTATACCGAAGGGGCTTCAATAAATCTATTTGATTAGGGCTAATAACATTTGAGATATCTTTAGTCAACATTAACATATATGCAATTACTATAATCTTTAAAACTTATTGGGTCTTCCCAATTATGGTTTAAAGAGATGAAAGAGCGGTTACAACCCTTACCAGGTCTTCTACATTTTCCAAACTGTGTGACTAGGTAACAAAAAAATCAAATTTGATAATGTCTCAATGTTCTTGTAAATGAAGTTGGAGTTCATACAGTCGGGTGCAAGGAGCGGTAAGGGTAATCGTCATCCCCCAAAACGTGTTAGTCATCCACGTCATACTACTCTGTCTTGTTACTCATGGCTAGTCGTGAGGTTGCATTTGTCGTTCAGGTGTCGAGCTCGTGTGTTACCGTGTTAGTTATGTGCTTATTTACTATGAGGTGTTAGCCACGGCTGAATTATGTTAGTTATTACTATGAAGTAGAGCTGGCAAATATGGCCCATAAACTAAAGTTTGGGTCAATTTGGATAGCAAATATTTAATGTACGGGTCTTTTTGGATAGAGAATTTTTATAATATGGGTTAATTTGGGCTGAAAGAAAAACTATAATTAAATCAAACGGGTCCAATTGGGCAGGAAGAATATTAGGTGCGGGTTCATTTGGGCAAGAAAATAAACAAGGACGGGTAGTATTTATATATTAGTATTTCATAAACTAATGTGTGAAACGGTAAATTAATAAATGATCATTTTAAAGATAAAATAACATATTATTATTAAATAATAAATCTCCATGATCCTGACATTATTAAAGAAGGTTATAATGTATTTGGTTGGACACACATTCATTCATCATTTCACCTAGTAGATAGATTTTAATAATGATAAATTTTTTAAATATGTTCAACTCACACACTCATATATATTCATTCTTTTTTGTAATACACACACACTCATATATATATATATATATGTATGTATGTATGGTCTTCAACTCTTTAAATATGTTGTAGACGAGGACGAAGTGGAGGAAGAAATTGGAGAAGACATTGAAGCGTTGATTCCGACACTTAATAGCGGCAATTATTAAGGTTTTTTAAATTAATTTAAATTTTTTTTATTCATTTTATGTTTATAATATAAATCGATAGGTTTTTGTTTGTCCTTTTACATATTTAGGTGAGGACAAAATGGAGGAAGAAGAGGAAAGAATGGGTTTGTATTTGATAGTTTTGTGGTATTTGATATATATGGGTATTTTGGGGTATGAGATTGATGTGCAAATGTTGGGATTTATGATTGAGTTTTAGTATATTTAATTATTTATAATTGTCAATTTATGGGATTTATGACGATATCTTATTAATTGTAGTGAAAGTCAAGTTATTGATAGCATTTTTTTAAAACGGCCCGTTTTGACCCAAACCTATTATGACCTGAACCCGTTTTGACCCGAACCCATTTTGGCCCGAACCCGTTTTGACCCGAAACCGTTTGATACTTTTTTCAAAATTACCCGTTTGAACCCGATCCTGCTTGGACCCGAACCCGTTCTGACCCGTTACCCAAATTGACCCGACCCGCCCATTTTGCCAGCTCTACTATGAAGTGTTAGTCACAACTTAATTATATTGATGTTTCCGTTAATAATGACAATCTTTATTGCCTATACTGTAATTCTATGGCAAATTGTTTAATGAAAGAAATTTTATGTGATTAATTTTAAGTTCAATGTCAAACAATGGTTTTCTATATATAAATGAGTTTAGTTCACTAAAACGTATTTAAGTTTTCATGTTTTACTATTGTATGTACCGAACTTAAAAAGTTTTTATTATGTGTATTGAATTTTAATTTGTCGTTACTGTGTGTATTAAACTTTCTATTTATGTACTAAATTTATACATTTTTTCTTATTTTATGTATAAAAAATACATACAATAACAATAAATTAAAAGTTTGATACATACAATAGAAACTTTTAAAGTATGATACACACAATAGCAAAACATGATAATTTTGATACATTTTAATGAACTAAACGCTATATAAATTACAAAGATTTGTTATATTATAAATTAGTATCGATGTTAGAAGTTTTTCAGTATTCATATGAATTTGGATCATATGTTTCCATTATGGTTCTAGGTTGTATTTTTATGAATTTGTTTCGAATATGACATTTGTTTTTGTTTTTTATAATTTGAAATACGTTTGTATGTTGCCATCACGGTTTTGATATAGTTTATCTATGTTATTACAAAAAATTTATACATTCTCAACTATTTGTACTTGAAACTATTACAATAACATTTTATTATTTGAATTTTAAAAACCGCACTTGGTTAACATGAAAGGTGAAGTCAAATTAAAAATCCAAATAAAAGTTCGAAAATATCAAACACCCCAAAGCAAACCAATTTTCGGGATCAGATCGGTTTAATTTGACCAGTTTAATTGTTTCAGTTTGGTTTAATATTTATTGACATAAACCGACCAAAACAATAACATATATATATATATATATATATATATATATATATATATACACCAACTTAATTAATTATTAAACACAGTTTTGTAATGTTATTGTTTAATTAGTTATTAAAAAAATAACATATATACCAAAAAAATTATAAATAAAATGGTAGAATTAATATAATAGAATACGGCAATCAATCCGACTAAAATTTGAATTTTGAGGCTTGTTTTGTTGTCATCGAGAAGACTACAAATTTAGTCCTAACATTTAATTTTCTTACGTAAACGAATATGACTTTAAAAAAAAAAATCTTACCAATATATATGTCTCCAGCGATTGGGTGGTGGAATTGTATTTTGGTGAAAGAAAATGTAAAAATATGTTATTCATGCTTAATTTTTTAATATTACATAACAAAAAACCTTATTACGCCATCGTATATGACAAATATATAGTTATTTATTTATCATATAATTTTTTTTTGAACAGCGAAGTTATGTTAGTATGTTAGTGGCTGGGTCCGCAGTGACATCCATATAGGATAGTATGCGAGCCCCAAGCCACGCGCCAAGTTAGTAATTAAACGCCTTTACCTGGGTTTGAACCCAAGACCTCTAAGGAAAGCTTTACCTTCCACCTCTCTCTTTAACCACTAGGCCAAAAGATCATTAGTTATTCATCATATCATATGATGCAAGTATGTATATCCCCTGTAGTCTAAATGAAAACAGGTTATTAAGTTGATGAATTGTATGGCACACGGTAAATATGACATGTTTGAAAATTTAAAATTACATTAATATATTTTAAGAATTAATATTTAACTAAGAATTAATATTTAACTCGATTTTGATGAGAATTTCATGGTGATTACATTTAAAAGAAACTAGATATAATTATTTGTAATATTTAGATGAATTAATTATAATTAAATTCTCTATTTATATATATATATATATACTACTATATAAACTATTTAACATTCTTTCTCATCTTAAATTTTAAAACTTCTTAAAATTCAATCAATATAAAATCTTGACCTTTTATTTAATCTAAATTAATCTCGTCCACTCAATCTTTAACTATTTCATTCTCTCCTAATTTACTTTAACTTTTTATTCAAATTTTTTTTATTCATACTAACATAACTACCCACCACATCAACATAATTTTTAAAATCTTATTAACTATATTCTTTATTTAATCAATATAAATCTTTTTTCTTATTTTATTGTCTTTTATAATTTATTTTTAAAATTAATAAAATAGTTAAATGTAAATAAAAGAAAATTTGAAAAAAAACGGACATGTTGTTGTAAAAAACTTTTTCGTGACATTGAATCGCGCGAATAATATATCATGACATCCTTGAAAGCGACATATTGTAAACCAAAAACTATTTGTCGCCGCAGCATTGCGCCGGTATGATGCTAGTGTGTGTGTATATATATATATATAGTGAAAAGTTCATTTGAGAACCGTTTTTATTGCGAGAACCGCGAGAACCAATCTTAGTCGTTCAATTCCCCCTCCTTCAATTGGATTGCCCACCTATGAATTCCTTACATGCACCCTGCCACACTCAATCCCCCCACGCTCTTCATCCATGAATTCCATTATTCAAAATGAACGACTAAGATTGGTTCTTGCGATTCTCGCAATAAAAACGATTCTCAAATGAACTTCCCGTATATATATTGTTAAAATTTGAAACAAGATAATATGTTAACTGTGGGTACTGGCCACTGGGAAGTGCTTTAAGGTTTTTTTCCTGAAAAAAAACACAAAATATATATAAGTTTAGTGACTCGTATATTTTTGCGATTTATTTTTTGAAGTAACATCAAATAATTGGCAGAGTATTTCTGAAGGATATACTGACCAATATAAATCCTGCCTTATTTTAATAAATAATAATATAATATATCTGTCACTCACCCAGGATAACCTGGTCCCATTAATATCTTTACAACATATTACGGTCATGTTTATTGAATATGTGACTTTTTTTTATATAATACTAAATTTGTATTTTTAAAAAACTGATAGTTTGTAATTAACCATAAATCTTTCTTACTAAAGATGTAACAAGTAGTTGAAATATTGCGACTATTACGTGCTCGGAGACATAGTTTACATATATTTATAATCTTATAAGACCAGGCATATAGCCTCACTTGAAGGTCTCGAGTTTTCTTTGGGAACACCCCTTCGCCCCCCTCCTCCTTCGGGTTCGGGCTTCGGTTTCGTGCACCCGAGTTTTTTTTCTTCTTTCGTGTGTGTAACGGTTACCTTAAAAAAAATTACTCTTCAACGGATATAATATATCCGTTATGTATATATGTATATATATATATGTGTGTATATATATATATATTATTCTCCTATAAATACTAAACACTTGCATCTAATTATTTCATTCAAAAAATTTCAAACTTTCAACACTTCCAACTTTCATCCAACTCTCTCAACTTCTCATCAAACTTCAATAAATACATAACCACTCCTCAACATTTTTTATCCAAAATTCTCCTCTAAATAAAGCATCACCACCAGATGCTTCATCAAGCGATTCGTCAGATTCCGTATCAACAAATGAGCAGCTCCTGTAGGAAGAAGAAATTTTTATTGGGTTGATTCGAGAGGCGGAAAACATGCTTTTTGGTAGCACCGCGGAGTCGTCGAGCAGAATTAGAACCGGAAACATAGAAAGATCGAGATACACAAATAAGTGAACAAGCACGCGCAGCTAACATACAAAAGTCAAAAACCAAGAGACGCATAATAATCTTCGGTTGGATTTGGTCGAGCATATTTCACGTACGCAAGTTTCGGACAACGAAGACGAGTGGATTTTTTATTCATTAATTTAGATTTAGAATTTTGAAAATTTTATTTTATAATAATAATATTTTTATTAGTGTTATGAACTTTTTATTTATATTTATATTTGTATAGAATTGTTTAAATATTTTATTTTGTTTAATATATAAATGTATAATTAAATAAATTAAAATAAGTGAGAAAAAGATTGAGTTGATTTAGGATGGGTGCTACTTGGGTTTTGTGTTGATTTGGGTTGGAAAGAAAAAAGTAAAAAAACTGATGTGCATGTGAGTTGATTTGGGTTGAGAGGAGGCTATACTCTTGGTCTAAGAGTATAAAACCTAAGGCCAGGCGTATGGGGTTACTTGAAGCCTTCGGGTTGGCTTGGGTTAGTTTGGGTTCCTTCGGGAACACCAATACTACCCCTTCGGGTTGGCTTCCTCCTTTTCCTTTTCGGTTTCCCACACCCAAAAGACCTGAAAAGCTTTTTTTTTTTGGTTTTGTAGAGAGAGTAAGGAAAAAAAATATTTGACTTTTTGGATTGATTTGGGATGAGTTGTACATGAGTTGTGGGTTAATTTAGGTTAGGAATGAAAAAGAAAGAAAAACTGATATGACAGGTGATATAACATTTGGGTTTAATTTGGTTGATGCATGCTTTTCTCATAGCGTAAAAAGGGATTTCAGAGATTTCTTTTATCAAATTTATGTAGATAAAACGCAGATAAGTTATTGATTGGAATAATAGTTTGCAATTTTGTAACTCAACAGGTTATTGTCATCTCAAAAGTTAATTTTTGTTTGTGTCCTAAGGGTTTTAAGTACATTTTTTTTGTAACTAACATGTAACGTCACGCCTTATCACGTTATACTAATTGTCCGTTTGCTCAATTGACTTACAATTTTGCTTCTGACAACCAAGAGAGTCACTTATAATGGGATTGTATCCGTCCAAACATACTTAACTTTAAAAGTTCTCATCAGACATGCCGTGTCACGTTTATGACCACAAATCATGTTGTATCATGTAATGTTACATTATAGAAAAATATTATGGGTGATCATCGCTGTATATTCAGTTTGAATTATACTGTCTTTAAAAAAAAATCTTTTGTAGATATATATGATGGAGGGGTTTGGGGTGGGATCACAACGTGGACTTGGTTAGATGCCACACCACCACACCTGGAGATGAACACACCTAGAGGGGTTGTGTGGTGGATGCGATGATATGATGTTTCTTTTCTCTTTTTAATTTTTTGATTAAGTTAGTTGTGTAAGAAGTGAATCTTACAATTTAATTTGATAAACAAATTATGTGAAGAGACTACACCTTGGTTGAATAATAAGAGTGAAAATCTAACATTATAATATACCGTAGACTGTCCACTTTGATACTCAACATGTGAGACCACACATATACATGGAATGTCTAACACTAAATTACATTTGTCGCATTACTTTTTATTGGTTACAAACATGAGAAAAAGATATACGTTGCTAGCCATATTTATCATTTTTTT
The DNA here is from genome assembly GCA_038502395.1 of Dittrichia graveolens. Taxonomy (NCBI): domain Eukaryota; kingdom Viridiplantae; phylum Streptophyta; class Magnoliopsida; order Asterales; family Asteraceae; genus Dittrichia; species Dittrichia graveolens. Next base: position 2,613,012 of record JARJIL010000006.1, on the reverse strand, counting down.
AAAACATTACAAATAAAAAAGTTTGTAACAATATTTGTAATAAGTTTTAAATAATTCCAACTATTACTTTTCATTTATTGTCTAAAGTGTTTTTGTAACAATATCTATGATAAGTGTTGCTAGTAAAATTTATTATTCTTTTAAAAAATATTTTATATTTGTTAAATTATCTAACAAAACGCCTTATATGAAAAGAAAATTATAATCCAACACTTTTATTTAGATAATTAATTAGCTAGGAAAAGAAAAGCATATTACATAGATAAGAACACTTACTAAAAACATTTCTTAATGTTATATACACTGCATTATATTCCCTCTCGTACTTTACTTAATCTCTTAATATTTTAACAATAGTCAATTAATAATATACCCTTAAATAATTTTCATTTTTCAATCATATACTATTTCTCCTACTTTACAAACTCATCAATAAACAAAGAAACGAACACGAACGATAAATAAATGAACTTTTGTGTTTGACTGTTTAAAAGATTGATTCATTTAAATGATAAAGAAACGCAAACGAAGGAACACACACAAACATAAATCTTGTTCATGTTCACGGATATAAATGAACAAACTAGTGCTTTGTTTGTATTCATTGGTTTAATAAAATGAATGGAAAAATCTAGTTTATGTTTGTTCGTTTATTAAATAAATGAACATAAATGAAGTTGTAGCAAAACAATTTCACGAACGGTTCATAAACGTTTAGTTAGTTTATAACTCTATTTTCATAACTACATATTTTCACCCACAAAAAATAAAGAAAAGAATTGTTTTCTAAAATTTGTTTTAAAAATGAAAAAAGAGTTGATGGAAAAAAAGAAATAAATGAAACACCTGTTCTTACGTACAAATTATTTGTCGTATACTATACCCCTAAATTCTAAAAACGCTATGTTATCGGGCAGAAACTATTCGTCGGTATAATATTATGCGAGTACCATGCTAGTTAACCTAAATACATATTATGTTTCTATTGTGACACTAAACAAATATGTATACCGAATTATTTATATGAATTTACGATGTGCAAGATAAGTTGTTTTGTACACGGGATTAACTGATTAAGACATTTAAACGGAGGTTAAAATACTCTCATGTTGTAGTCAATCATGACCAAACATCTTCTCTCATAAATATTAGAGCGAGACCTGTAAAAGAACTTATTTTTTAACTTAAAATAAGAGACTCACTTTCATGTTTATGAAAAAACATAATAGATTATGTTTGATGATAACATGAGAGAATTTTAACCGAAATAATTTTTATTTTATTTTATAAGATCTGCCTTGTTTTATATATATATATATATAATTTTGCCTTTTCTTTTTTTACTCGTTGGAAAATGAGTAAAGGGAAAAGAAAAAAAAAGAAAAGAGAAAAAGAAAGTAAATAATTCCAAAATTTGTTTATTCCTTCATGCTTTCTCTCTGAAAAGAGACGCTAATCCGGTGACCACTAATTTACTTCCTCTCTCCATATTCCTCGGCTTTATCGCCGGCGGCTGCCATGTTCCTGCCGCCGGTGACTCAAAACCGTCATCGGACTTTCCCAACGGCAAAATATCGCTCAGAGATGACTGTATCGTCTCCGTCATAGGCGACGCCACCATTTCCTCTCCAAAAATTAGTTCAAAAACTCCGCACTCGGATTCGAACGCCGGTGAAGAGACAGATGACTGGTTTTTCTGTTCCACGGTGGTTTCGGGAAAAATCTGCCTGGAGGCGGCTTTGGCGTCTGGTGTCGGGGGTGGAGTTGGGGGCGGTGGAGGTAGTACGGACGTCGACGGAGATTGTAACGGCGACGGTGGCGTTCTGATGTGTGCCGACAGCCATTTAGATCTCATATACTCGAATTTCCTCCACGGCGGAACGTGCATTCCTTTCTTCTTCAAGCTCAGTTTCGCCGCCTCAGATACAATCGACAGAATCTGTTGCAGACGATCGGCTTCGCCGACGAAGATGTACGGCAGTGATTGAAGGATTGCTTTGTAATTTCCCGTCGGACGAGCTATCTCGAACTCCGATCTGAAATCTATATCAATTAACACCCTACCTCCGTCTTCAAGGATAACATCTAGGTATTCGTATTCTCCTGAGAGGATGAGTGCAAAACCTCCGTCAAATACAATCATTAAGCAAAATCAAAGATTAAAACGAATTGAAATCGATTTAGATATAGAGCGATGAGTACCGGCAGGGTAGGAGGATGATTTTTCCCAACGCGATTTACAAATTGAAGCATCGTAGCCGATTAACAGTAAGCCTTCGGCAACAATTTTACTTAATTCGTCTTTCCGCTTGCAAATTTTGTTCATCTCTACAATCTTCGAGGTGTCTGCTAAGAGATTTCTCTGAACAACACTCGCGCAAGGCGTCAAGCTCTGCACGATCAAACCGATTTTAGCTAATTAAACATAGATTGAATTACGGTGTCTGAATATATTTAACCGCAATTTACCTTTAGTGTTTCGGTAGAATCTCCAGACCAGGAGTTAGGGTTATAATCGCCAAAAAATCCAGCAGCAGAGAGATCGAATTCGTCATCGGAAATGTCGTTGATGTTTCCGTTGAAACAATTGCAACGATTGCGGCCACATTTCGGCTTCTCAGGAGTGGTGTCTTCGATGAAATTCTGAACCATTTTCGCCAAACAAACAGAGCTCGGCTCAAATTCTCCATCTTTGACTTCACCGGCACCGTTAGTCTTCTCCGAATTATTCTTCAGAACGCTCGGGAACTGCCGATCGAAAAGCCTCTTTAGCCGAGACTTCAACACCGGCTTGACAGTCACCGTTGCCGGTGACTCGCAGTTTACCGATTCTTCGTAACTCTGATTATCGATCGGTTGAATCTTCATCTGGAAATGCATAGCTATTTACTATACTGCAAATTCCTCAGCCTTAATAACACCGTTAACGATATAGATCGCTCTTACTAACTGCTGTTAAGATTAAAATCAGAACTGGTTCTTTTGTACCTTAAATTCACTAAATGCCCTACTGAAAATCCTCAGTTTTTACAGAAATTATACATGATCGATGGAGGAAGTACACCAGTGCAATCAATGCATCAGAGTAATCGCCGGATCAGAAAATCAGTTTGAAGGAAAACAAATTGATACCTTTCCTCTCGGTTAGAGTGATAAGAAATGGATAACTTCTCGAATATGAAAGACAAAACTTGTTTAGTGTTTTTCATGGAGAATGTGACGGCGATGAACAGGGACTTTAGCATTTGGAAGGCGTTTAGAAGAGAAGAGCTCGATTGCCGGAATATTCATTTTCCGGCGAGGTTTTGTCGCCGGCGTTGATGGTTATGCTAAGAGAAGTTGTTGGTTTTTGTATTCTGGGGGTGAGTGAAAAATAATGGAGTCAGTTGAGACGCTTTTATACAAAGGTGCTGGATTGGGGGGTTGTTTACGTGGATAATAAGACAGATGGATGATGACGTGGCTGGAAATATCCAATAATCTGAGAGCGCTTCACGTGCTGTGTGCCTGTGTGGGTTTTTTGTGTCAGTGCACTGGGACACTTGTATTGTTACTACTGGCTGATTGAAAGCATAATTACCTTACTCCAAGTTACACACAGACACCTAAAGTACTATGAATTCACAGTTTTTACCCTAGTTCTCAAACTTTTACTTCTAATAACCCAAGAATGTGAAGGTAGGGCTATTTTTTAAGATACACCAAGAAAATTTACAGGACAGAATTTTCTTTCATTTATTTTTATAGCTTTAAATAGTCCCATGGTATATGTATAGTGTAATCTAGACAAAAACTATATCCTTGATTTTGTTTTGATTTCGAAAACAAATCTAAATTTTCTTTCACAACAATAAACGAATGTTGTTTCTTCAAAAATCAAATTCGGGTTCATGCCCAACGTCTGCATTTTATGGTAGGAATAGGCTTTGTGAAACAAAAGAATTGTACCACCTAGTGAAACATAGATAGGGCCAAACGACAAGTTAGGAGAACGAAAAACTATTTACATTCATTAGAATAACATGGTGAGGACGTCGAGATCTGAGATAGGTGGATAGAGTGAAACCTAACTTGGAGGAGATTCGACTCTCTAATGACATGATATATGATAGGTAGGTAGATTTGAAAAACTAAAATTAAGATAAAAGAGTAAAGTATTGTGGAAAAATAGTCATAAATAACTAAATTAATTGACAGTGAATATAAATAATGTCTATTAACTAATATAAATAAATTTAATATCTTAAAAGAAAATTTAGTTTAATACTTAGTACATTAATTATTTAAGCATGTTCTCAAAACTCTATCAAATAGTGTTTAAAATATTCCAACTGATGTTAATAGTATCTCATGTAAATCATGTATACATTTGCAATAAAATGGTCACAGTATCTAATAATCTTGTAAATGATTATCATGTGGTACTAGGAAGGTTAACATAACGATTTTTAAGAGGGTATACCGTTTTTCTTAATTGAGTGCATCAATTATCTGGTTATAAAATACACCTAACACGTAGCAGAACAATCTAAATTTCTCAGAAATCAATTACCTTCATTCTATTATATATAAGAAGGGTTGGAGCAGATAAATATGATATGCTCATACACTCACAATTCACGAATGTATAAAATTTTGTAGGACATGATAAAAAGAACTATAATTGATTGTGGGTTTAAGTCATATTTATGGACAAAAGTGTAAACTAACAGGTGGGCAAGTTTATATGTGAGTTTAGAAAACAATAACGATGTAAAGTAAGATTTTCTTAACCTTACTAATTCATTTGTACCCTTACCTATGTGACCCTCATCTCATATCTATGTCCTTTTATTCCTAGTTGACACCATAGTAGGCAAGTTTATATTTGATCTGATCTGTTCCATTGACAACCCTAGGTTTAGATATGTGAAAAATGCAATAAGAGAGTGGTCATTGCTTCACCTACTTGAGTTTTACACGGACAAGTAAAAACAAGCAATATAGAGTTGTAAAAGTGATGTAATTAATTATTATAAGTAGTGAGTCCTATGTATTTTAAGATCCTGTGCGAATTAGAAAAATGGACCCTTAAAACACACACACACACAGAGATTGACTAATACTAATACTAAGATATTTGTTATATAAGTAACTAAACAAAACAACGGTAGTAAAATATATTAATCTTACATAGTTATATGAATCATGAAATTTTGAAGAAAACTTATTAATCAACTCTTCTTTTTTGACATTCTAGACCATAAGTAGAAAATTTAAAAACTTAAGTTTTGAGAAACTTCTTTTTTGTAGATGTCACATTACTTTAATAGTCAATCCATATTGATGGATTGATGGTAAATGAAGTAGAAATGATAAAAATTCGTCAAAGTATCGAGTCTAGCGAGAAATTGCAGTTAACACACCCTGCAACATGGGTCATGCGGGCCTACAACACGGCCCGTGTATAAGGCCGTGTTAGATAAGAGTGCATTCCTTGTGTATAAGCTACATGCCCTTAGGTTAACTTGGACAACAAGACCCGCGTTGACCTACACGGGCCGTGTTATCCATAATTTGTGCTCCAAATGACCAAATGACCTGTTTTAATCATCCAAAGCAATATATACTCTAAACTCAAGTTTTAAACCATGTGCTCCAAATTTTCAATAATATAAACATAATCTCAGATTAAATCTACTAACTCCAATTCTATGAAATCCGTAGGTATAACTCTAACAAATCATCACCAATATAATTACTAATTATTAAAACAATCACTTACTATTAACACTAACTGGGTCAAATTCATATACCTTTTCACTTGAATTGAAAGTCTTCAACCCAACTCTTCAAAATTTGGACTTAATTGTTGATTCTAAGGTTTAGCTAGTGAATCTCGATTGTTCCAGCCAAGCACAACCACACACATATATATTTGACCAAATTGACTAGGCAAGGCTTTTATACACCATACTTTGAGAAATTGACAATTTTTACCCTTAAGTTCATTTACTTAAATATTATCCACAATTATTTTCTCTAATAACATACTAGTATTGGGAAATTACAAATTCAGTCCAACTCTTTATTTTATAAAATTATTATGCAAATTAGGCTCTTTATCTAATTCTATAAACTCAAGCAATTAATTTTATAATTCACTAATTAATTAAAATAAAAGTTTAATCAAGAAATGTGATAACAAGAGATAGCGAATTCATATTTCATCCGTTACGCTTTGTTCTCGAGTTAAATTTAGAGGAGTAATACCCTTTATTTTTTTTCCTGATTTCCCCCCAAAACCGAGAAGATTTTAGAAGGAAACCAAAAAATACTTTATATTTTAATTATCTTTTCATTTTCTTTTAAACTCGGGAACGCCTAGTGACAAAAACATTTTCTTTTATCTCTTTTTCTTTTCTCCCATTAATCTTTTATACTTCCATTTTCTTTTCACGTATAAGTCAGGAACACAGTGTAAGATAACATTTTTGCTATGTTTTTACTTGTTATATTACACATATAAATTATTTATTTGTTTATATTGGAGAAAATAGAAATGGAAATTAAAGTCAAAATTGGATAAGGAGAAAATGCGATTATGTACAACTGCCTAATGTGAATTTTACGATTAGAAACATTAAAAGAATAGAAGGCCAAAAAAAGTCTCTCCTACCATCATTACTCTAATTTTTTTCATTAAAATCAATAATTTTTGGCCAACTAAACATCATTTAAGTGTAACAACTATTTAAGTATATCACCTAATCATGAACAACTATTATTTTATTCGATCTTATAAAATGAAAATTGCTTCTTAGCCAACTGTTTTAACTTCTTTTTTAAATACAAAAAATTGCATATAATAATTTTACAAGCACTATACATATAAAATAATCTATATAGTTAATAGATATATAATATGTATATTATTTAGTATTAAATATACATATTAATATATACTTTATACCTTCTGCAATAAATTGTTCATTTGGTAAAAAAATTATTATACTTCGACTAATTTATTATTCTACAAATTAAATACAATTCTTTTAATAATGATTGGTTGACTCTAAATCCGGACACCAATAATGAAGGAATAATGTTTTTTTTTACCAAACTTTAAAATTTTGGCCAATCTCTAAATTAACTGGTATATTGGTTTAATAAAAACCAAAATTTTGACTAAATCTTTTGTTGTTATGAATCGATTTTTTCATAATCCGATTCAAGTGATAGATCCAAGTGGAATTTACACTGATTCAGATTATAAATCGATTTTTTCATAATCAATTATACCCTTTAACCAGTAGCCAAGCCGCTAATACCAAGTGAAATGTACACCGAAGCAGTACATGTGTGTAGGAGTGGTAGAGACTAGAGAGTTTTTGAGAGAATTCATAAGCACAAGATGATAGATCCAAGCGTGTTCGCGTGTTCCAATAATGTCCTTACTAACTAATAAATCGGATTCAAGTGGGCGTAATAGTTCACCCTTTATTCTTTAAGTATTCATTTAAGGGGGAAAAAGCTTTCTCGACTTTTAAGTGAGCATGGTCGTGCTTATCAGTTATCAAGGAACAAGAGGTGCTCCTTCAAGTTTTGGCGTGCCTATGGTAGCCAACATTAACACAAGCCATGCTCAACATGCTACTTCGTATTTTGAGTGACTCTACAAGTTTACGTGTTATCAACAATGATATAAACAAATGATTCATAGCCCCAAAAGAAAAGAATATATGCCTAAAAATTTGATTATATTCTCACCCGTATGGTTAAATTCGTGTGTTACGTAGTGTTCGGCCTAACGGTGTCTAGTGTTTAAGGTGATCTTTAGATTGTGCGTTCATGTTTTGTTTTGAATAGAATGTAGAATAATAAACATGTTTAAGGAGTGTGCGAATTATATATATATATATATATATATATATATATATATATAGTGAAAAGTTCATTTAAAAACCATTTTTATTGCGAGAACCGCGAGAACCAATCTTAGCCGTCCAATTCCCCCTCCTACAATTGGATTGCCCACCCATGAATTCCTTACATGCACCTTGCCACACTCAATCCCCTCACTCTCTTCATCCACGAATTCCATTATCCAAAATGAACGGCTAAGATTGGATCTCGCGGTTCTCGCAATAAAAACGGTTCTCAAATGAACCTTCTCCTATATATATATATATATTGAAAAGTTTATTTGAGAACCGTTTTTATTGTGAGAACCAATCTTAGCCGTCCCATTCCTCCTCCTTCAATTGGATTGCCCACCGATGAATTCCTTACATGCACCTTGCCAAACTCAATTCCCCAACGCTCTTTATCTATTAATTCCATTATCCAAAATGAACGGCTAAGATTAGTTCTCGCGGTCCTCGCAATAATAATGATTCTAAAATGAACCCTCCCATATATACGAACAGGAACAATTGCGAACCATTTGCGAACAATTTCTTTTACGCTGAATAATATGTTTTTTGGTAATATGAAGTCAATATTTGCGGCTATATTAATCTATACTACCATATAAAGAATTTAACACTCTCTCTCCTCCTTAATTTTAAGAATTCTTAAAATTCAATCAAAACAACATCTTGGCCTTTCATTCTATTTAAATTAATCTCATCCACTCAATCTTTAACCATTCAAATCTCTCTCCTAATTTACTTTAACTTTTTATTCAATTAAAATATACTCTCAAACAAACATAATTATACACCCATAACAACATAATTTCTAATATTTTATTAACTCTATCCTTATTTCACAAATATGATTTTTTCCCTTATTTTAATGTCTTTTAGATTTTATTTTTAAAATTAATAAAATAGTTTATACAAATAAAAGAAAAATTGAAAAAAATGGGACATGTTGCTAAAGATATTTTTTTGTGACATTGAATTTTGCGAATAACATATCGTTACATTTTTTAAAGCGGCATATTATAAAACAAAAACTATTCGACTCGGCAACATTGCGCGGGTACGATGCTAGTTTTTATAAATATATATAGATGTGGAAGCTGATAATATATATATATATATATATATATACATACATATATATATATATTTATATATAGACAAGATGCAGTAATTTATATAAGATGAGATGCAGTGTTTTAAACAAGATGCAGTGATTTTATACTAGATGCAGTGTTTTTTAAACAAGATGTATTGGTTCTTAAATAATAATTCATCGATTAATTCGTGCATGATGGACTAGTTTTAAGAGAACTCCATGTTTTTTATATATTATGCAATGATTTTAAGCTGGATGCAATGATTTTATAGATTAGATGCAGTGGTTCCTAGAGTTCTTATTTTAAGGGGTGTTCTCATTGGATGCTCACCCTATATATATATATGTATATATATATAGGGAAATGTTCATTTGAGAACCGTTTTTATTGCGAGAACCAATCTTAGCCGTTCATTTTGGATAACGGAATTAATGGATGAAGAGCGTGGAGGGATTGAGTGTGGCAGGGTGCATGTAAGGAATTCATGGGTGGGCAATCCAATTGAAGGAGGAGGAATTGGACAGCTAAGATTGGTTCTCGCAATAAAAACGGTTCTCAAATGAACCTTTCACTATATATATATATATATATATATATATATATATATATATAGGGAATGGTTCATTTGAGAACCAATTTTATTACGAGAACTACGAGAACCAATATAGATTAATCAATTTAGATAATGTTTTAGTAATCTTATTTATATCAAAAAGGATAAAATTGTAATTAAAAAAAATAAATTTTAAGCAAAGCGTTGTTCCGCTGTGTGCGCCTCTTTGATATTCCAAATTGCAAATGTTTTTTTTATTATATAGTCATTAATTTTAATTTATTTTTTCTTTTTTTTCAATATTTATAATTTGTAAGAATTACTTACTTATTTATTTATTTTTTTATCTCCTTCTCTATTTATTAATTATAATCATTTATATTTTTATTAAATTTTAGTAATATATTAGATACTTATACCTCACCAATATTTTTTTGTTAGAAATGAGTTTGACTAAACAAACTTTGAATTGCACGTGCACTAGAGTACTAAACGAAAACAAACAGGGGCTTGTTCGTGTTCGTTCATTTAACTTTAGCCGAACAAAAGAACGAACACAAACAATATTTTCCTTTCATTTAATTAAACGAACGAACACAAATAGTGGTCTCGTACATTCATTTATGTTCACGAACGTTCGGTTATCCATTTGTTTATGTTCGTTTATATTATATATATATATTTATACTATATGCGTATATATAGTGTTTATTTGTGTTTAATAATGTTTGGATTTGTATTATAACGTGTGTTTCTTCGTTTAGTTTTGTTTATCATTTAAAAACGAACAAAAATATACACGAACGAACCAATCTTTTAAAGAATTAAACTCAAATGCTCGTTCGTTTCTCGTTCGTGTTCGTTTATTTATTCGGCTAAAGTTAAACGAACGAACACGAACACAAAATTACGTTCGTGTTCGTTTATTTGTTCCGCTAAAGTTAAGCGAACGAACACGAACACAAAATTACGTTCGTGTTCATTTATTTGTTTGGCTAAAGATAAACAAACAAAGACGAACAAGCTCCGTTCGTGTTCTTCGGTTCATTTACAGCCTTAACAATGAGTTTGACTAAACCAACTTTAGTTGCACGTGCACACATACATCTAGGTATACATATGCATTTGTATATATGCACACATGCACGGTGCATATATGCACCTGGATGAACCTGTGCGAAAATAAAACCTAGTAGTATGAACAGCTTGTGCATATATGCACCGTGCATATGTGACTTTATTGTATATGCTGAAAAAAGACAGTGGTATATGCACATGTGCACCTATTGTAATTTGCACATGTGCAGAAAAAAGACAGTGGTATGTGTACATGTGCAAATATCTAATGCCGTGTTGATAAAAAAACCCGGCAAAAATGAAAAAAAATTTCTTTGAAAAAATATAGCAATATGGATGTCATATTAAAGAGAATAATTTTCTCGTTAATTTGATATAATTTTCGAATTTTAATATCTTTGTGTTTGATAGATATTTTAGTTTTAAAAAATGGGGGTAAGTGGTTCTCCCCTTTAATTAGGCACTTTGCCTAAAATATCCCTCTATCTTTTTTGGAAACCAAACATGACGGCTGTGTTTTAAATTAATTACATGTTTGACACAATTAATATAAACTTTTGATTAATTATGATCAATGACTACAAACGGTTCTCGCGGTCTTCGCAATAAAACTGGTTCTCAAATGAATTCTCCCCTATATATATATATATATATATATATATATATATATATATATATATATAATTCTTCAATTTTGCCTATGTGTACAATCTCCTTTTGGAGAAATTGACCGGTGCTTAAAGATAAGCTTTTTATTAATTTTTATTTAGCATAAGTTTATGATATTAATCCCACCCCTACCCTGCTATACCCTACAACTATAATTTACAGCTAAAACTCATGGTGGTAAGAACATCAATGGAGTTGATTTTGATGTCAAATAAAACGCCATCATGGGTGATGAAGTTAGAGCTCTTTTTCATCATAGAAGACATGTTCTTATTGGGGCCTATGGAAATAAATACATCCAGAGTTCCTTTCCAAAAGATGTGAAATGATGGGTTCAAATATCTTTATACCCCTCGCTTATCTTAAAATGTCATTACATACCCCTAACACTTTTATGACTTTCATAGGGCTATCAAATGTTTGAAAGAGACAATAATATCCACCTATTCAATTTCTCAAAAAATTTGACCATGGATGAAAATAGGTGTTAGTTTCTAAAATCATGTTGTCATTAGTCAGCTGCAAAATCAAACAAATATTCTTGTAAAGATATATAAGAAGAATACTACATAGAATGCAAAATTACTTGGTTCTTCTTCACATACTATACTATGTGAAGAAGAATACATCATATTGTGCTAATAAAAGTGGTTAGAAAATTCTAATGATGTATGAAAAGAACTAGTCACATGAAACTATTATTATTCTTTATTTTTTGGGTTAAAAAGATAATCAATTTCTTTTATAGACAACTAATCGTCGGTTTGGGAGTGTTTTGATCAACGTAGGTTCCATTTAACTGGACCTATACACACACCAAGAACTCATTTAACCAATTGTTGGAGGTTTAGAATCGCACACACACATAAAAAAAGGATTGCCCGTTTGCAAAGGTTTCAATTAATCGGATGTACACATAGTGAGAGCTCATTTAACAATTATCAGAGGTTTCAAATAAAACACACACACAAATGACACTCACATACATGAGACACACACCACGAGGAGGTTTCATCATGAGAGGTTTTACCAATGTTGTTGTAGGTTTCGAATCAGCTGGTGAAAGAAGGAGATAGAGCTTCGGGACAAACAGTGGAATTGATTTTGGGAAAATCAATATATATTTTCAAAGTCGAATAACTGTGGAGTGTATATTTTTAAGGTCTAAAATGTTTTGAAATGTAAGGTTTGAGGATTAAACAACATTTACCCTTTTAATTGTCATTAACATGTTATAGGACATCATGTGACTAAACACTGATTGTAACAGATTTAAAAGTTTAAATTATAGGACGTCATGATAACTTTCATCATTCAGATTGTTAATTCAAAATTTTTATCAAACAATTTGTCATAGTTAGACCCAAATTTCATACAAAATTCTTAAATTATTCAGAGTATTGAATCATTTTGATGATCAATTAATTATTTTGTTTTATCAAACAACCCTTAGTTATTACGAGGTAGGATTATTTATTTCTTTTAAGTTGTTAGTCGAATACTATTTTTTGATAAATCTTTATTTGGGAATGCAACACCGGTAGGTGACAACACTATGAAATAACGTTTTGGCGAGTTGAGTTGAATCATAAGTTAAAAAATTTGCCATATAAAAGTCACATAAGGTTTAGTCATATTACTATTTGTGATCTTCATGATAAAAGTAGTAAGAAAATATGTGGCAAATAATAATATAAACATCAATTTCATCATTAAACGCCAAACATGTGCTATCTATTTATCTAATCTAGTCTAGTCTAGAATCACAACCTCCTCCTATTAACTTGTATTATACGTATTGTATTGTATTTAATTAATGTTACTATTTATTTATTCTATTTAAGGTGATTTTTTTTTTACTTTCCAAGGCTAGCGTTTAACTTCTGACAATAATTTAGTTTACAAGTCTCATTATTTTACGAGTAAAAAAATATAAAAATTTAGTAAGACAAAAAATAATATTTAAAAAAAAATAATATTTCTAATAATATAATGACTTGTATTGTGTAGATAAATTTTTTTTGGAGAGAGATAGAATTTGAAAAATGAAAGCAAATGATAAAAGAGTTGATGAGGACATAAAGTTGTTTGATAAGGAGAGATATATGAGATGAGATGATGGGTTTTGTCTTTGTCTCACCCTTTCCCCACAACCCAACCCAACCCAACCCAACCCAACCCAACCCCACCCCACCCCACAAACAACAATACTTTAGTCATTGTATTTTACTACCACTTGGGTCCTCTCCTGCTACTCATGCTTCTTTCTTTTATCATTGTGTACAAATTTTAATGCATAAAGTACCAAAATATATCACCTCAAACGGTATTATATATAATTATTGGTTTTTTAAAGTTATGTCACTGTTCGTAACTCTTTTTTTATATACATTTATTTTTATTTCACGAGACATTGTTTAATTTCGTCATCCTATATATCCCACGCTTCTTTTTCCTTCACGATTTGTGATTACTTGGTCCGTTAGAGCACAAAGTTCAAAAACTTTGTTTTTTTTGTGTGTTTCTAAATTGGAAAGAAAATAAAACGAAAGAAAAAACGTAACGTGTTTTCTATTACCGCCTTTCGGGAAGAAAACTAGGAGAGAAAATGTAATAACTTGTCAAACATAGATTAAACGGTAAAAAGGAATCTATGTATGAGTTTAAAAAAAAGAGTCTAGGTAGACTGGTACAGAAGTTTATTTAAAAACTTATATTATATGAATAGATGAATGAAAGTTTGAACACATTGTATGTTTAACGTTATAAGCTATTAACTAATATTTTATAGATTTAGAGATTGTTTGTTAAAATAAAATGATTAAGCAATGAATGATTATGTGGTCTGAATAATTCAAAGACTTCGAATGAATTTACCTCTGAATGTGACATGATGTTTGATAAAGGTTCTGAATGAACAATCTGAACGATGCAAATTATCATTTTAACCTTAATTGTGATGTATTACATTATAAGATATGATTGTTTAACAAGACAACGTATGAAAGAATGAGTATTAGAGTAAAATATTTGGTGCTTAATGATTCAGAATGCACTTTAAGGTATAATGATTCAACAGCATTATGCTGAATCATTCAGCACATTCTTCATTCAGAGACAGTAATTAAATAGGCTGAATGCTGAATAATTCAGCATTCAGCACTGAATGGTTCTATTAAACAACAAACAAACGGCTCCTTAATGTGATTTTTCAAAGTTATTGAGAGTAAACCATAACTTTGAACTACAAGAGTACGATGTGATAAAGAAAACTAGAAAAAAGTCTCTTTCCAGAGAATATTAAAACTTTCGTGAAACGCTTCATAATTATTAACAAATTGTAGCTAGGAATCAAAATATAGGATAGTTTTGCTCGATGATTATGTTACATTTTTTGAAAAAAAAAAATCAAATATAATACATTTTCATCTATTTTATACTAAAAATAGAACCAGCTTAATGATTTAATTAAGCCGCCATTTATCTTGATAATCATAAAATGTGAAGATCCTAAAAAAATAGAGGACTTATGCCATCAAGAATCTTATATATACGTAATCAAAATCTTCCTAATTAATTATACTAATTAAATTATTGAATAATTTACACAAATAAGATTCATGTTCAAAACCTCGAGCTAATCGTGTGTAAGCTAACCATGGATTTGCCGTTGAAGTGTTATATTCACAAATGATGGAGTAACACATGAAAAAATATATAACAATTAAAAAAAGAATAATAATATTAGTTATTAAAAAAAAAGAACAGTAACACAGAAGTCTTCTAACTAGTAATCTTATCTTTATAATAAAAAAAACGGCAACAACGTAAGATATTGGGGAAGCTATGAATTAAAGGAAAAAAATAATGTTTATATTTTATCAAGTGTTATTATTTTGTTAATTATTATATAAGATAGATAAAATATTAAGCTATGATCATTTAAATTCTATTAAAGAAGTACTGTTTGTCTTTTTGGATCACAAAAAAACTTTTGCTCAATTTTGTTATTTTAGGAAAAGCTTCTTTTTCCATTAAGAAATGGAAAAGAATACAAGTTATCATTGCCTCAAACTTGCATAGAAAACATCAAAAGTTCATTTGTTTTTCAAACTATTTAACTACATACATACATTACATTGATACATACAAGATTAAATTAGAACATTTTTTAAGATAAGAACTTTGAAAACAGTTTATAGCTTTTAGATAATTTTTATTTAATTATTGATATTAAATTTTGTTTAATTAAATTATGTTGAATTTTAGTCATTTAGTTTGATTAAGGTATGTTAAGTTTATAACCCTTATTTATCTAATTAAATAATTGGCCTAGAAATGTTTTTACCGTTTTTCATTTAAAAATATGTTTTCACCGGATCCCTTCTCTTTCTCTTTCTCTCTCTCTCTCTATATATATATATATATGTGTGTGTGTGTGTGTGTATGTATATGTATGTATGTATATATGTATAGGGAAAAGATCATTCGAGAAATGTTATTATTGCGAGTGTTGTGAGTACCATTTGTAACTACAATTAATGCTTATTAATAGGGGTATTTTGGTATTTTATATATTTTTCTAACCGTGAATTGCGTCCGTATGAGCCGTTATTAAAGAACGAGACTTGATTTTCCCAATAACTCTCATTAATGCGTCATTTTATGAGCCATTAATGAGTCATTAATGAACCATCAATTTTATTAGCCATTGATTTAAATTAATCAAGCATCAAGATTAGTTGTCACGGTATTCACAATAAGAATGATTCTCAAATGAACCCTTCTCTATATGTATATATAATTGTGTATGTCTATTTCAATCTTTTATATGTCTATGTCGAATTTCTGTAATATGTACTCTTGTATAAATAGTAATATATATAGAAAACTGAAATTATTAATTAATTAAGTTAATATATATCTAAAAGATATAAGAAGATGTGGGCTAAATAGCAAGCACCCATTGATTTTAGTACTCGTAAGTTAACTTTTACAATAGACTTTAAAATTTTTATTTAGTTGGATGAATACAAAATGTATGAAGTAGCATTTGTCTAAAATTGTTACATGATTTGTTTATTAAAATAGTTGGTTAAATAAATAAATAAATAAAAGTGGGTAATACGAAAACATAAACTTTAAAGATGTTACGTACGGGAATCAAAATTTTATGAGGTTGGTTTGAAGTAGTCCTTTGAATTATTTGTTAAAAACTTGTGGGCCACTGTGGGGCCTACATAGCATGATTACAGGCCAATATGGCAATCTCAATGATGCATAAAGCCCATCAAAATAATTACCATTTATTTATTATTTTCCAATTTCCTCATCTTGATGTTTTATAAGGTCTTGGGACCATTGGAGTGGTTAAGTGGGGACAAAATTATCTCACTTGCCCTTCAATATTTTCTTTTATCAAAATAAATTACTTTTTACCACTTTTCACTTATTTTAGTAATTGTGAATTATATATGTGGTGGATTAAAATATTTTCAAGATGAGTATATATATATTCATCAAAAATGATTGTGTTTGGATGATAGAATTTGAAAAATTGTGTTAGGCTAATTTCTAGACTAATCTTACAGTATAAATTGTTGCAAGTTCAAATTAGACATTGTCCAATAAAACTTGTATTATAATTGCTTAATATAGCCAATAACCATTATTATTTTACAAGAGGATATAGATAACACAAATAATGTGGTAACTAATTAAAATTTAATTTTTTAATGCGTTTTATGATATAACCTATGGATAGGCCCTTGCTGAAAATGATACATGAAAGTGACCCCTCAATTATTATTATTAGTATTATTTCTATTACTATTTATTTTTTGTTGATTTGTTTGTTTGTTTATTAGAGTATTTATTTCTTTATTCGTGAAGTGAGATCGACGATACAAGTTATATTTGTGTTTTTATTTTTCAGATAAGATGTGTTTTTATGTATTCATATTGTATTTGTACAAATCATATAACTTATTAGGTTATTTGTATTACTATTTATTTATTTGGTTAATTTTTAATAATTTTCTTTAATTTAACATGAAGTAACATTTAAGTTTGAAAAACAAATTCACTATATAATAAAACTTCTTATAACAACTCCATTGAGTTCACTCAAACTTTAACCGGTCAAAATTTTTTATAATAATAAAACAACATTAAACTTGAATAGCTTTTAAAGCGGGGTGAAATGTTAACTAATTTAAGATAACAATTTGACTATTTTATAATTTTCATAAATATTTTATTGAGGAGAAATTCGATCTTTTGCTAAAATCCAAGCACACCAAAAGGACTTGACCAGGCCAACATGATTACCAAAGACTCCAAGTTTTTATCCAAATATAATTTGTTTTCAAGAAAAGGAGATGTGTTGAATGAGCAGGTTAAATAGTTTATTGACTTTCATAGATTTTTTTGTGTACAGTATAAATTTGTCGTGTACATAATAAATTTATAATACTTTTTAAATACGTGAATTAATAAATTGTCAGTAGGTTTGTATATACACAAAATCATAATTTTTATAAATAACAAATATATGTAGTGTATAAATCATTTTTTGTTAACTTTACTTCCACTATTTAAAGATATATACATCTAAAATACAGTACAATTTTAACTTTTGAACACTTAAAATTATCAAACACCTCCCCTTCTCTCACAGACATATAGAGAAAGAACTCTAAAAATTAATCTTAATTGTTGATTTGAAATACCGATAGCTAATAATGACAAAGGTTTTTTTTTTATAACAACAATAGTCTAGGCCTCTAGGGAGGGTTTCCTTTATTTGAGAGATGCATTTTGGTCTCTATTGGTTTATCCTTTAAAAAATTAAAATATCTCCAATAGATAAATGTTTTACACTATAGAAACTATATTTTATTAACAAGTATTTTATTTAACACATTTTGTTACATTTTTTTCTAGAAAACCTGATTTTTACTGGTCAACTTTTACTACGACCGTACAGTAAAAAGTTACATATGTGCAACCCAACAATACTACATCGAGTTGCATGTGTGCAACCTAACAACGTGAACGTGAATTCAAAATTCAGATATTACAGTGTCATTTGATAAAAATATACATATATAAAAGAATTTCTATTATATGGACCAGCCCATTTTGATGGACCACAGAGCACAAAATTGGGCTTTATTGGCATCCTGTTTACCAACGGAAGTAACATATAGATGCAAACTTTTAATCTTAATAATAATTAAAAAAAAACCTTGAATATCGGCAATAATTGACAATCTTTCTTGGATAAAATAAACCAAATTATAACAATTTAGTACCTTAAACTTGTTTTTTTAATCTGATTTAGACTTGTTGGAAATATTAAACTGTATGTATGTATAAGAAAACCACTTTGGATTTAGAAGCCCGGTCCAATCGAGAACTGGGCTCCAGCCCATTGTTTTGAGACCACACACAAAGCAGAACTGGGCTCCGTTAATGAATTATGAAGTAAAGGCACATCAATCAAACAACTATGATGGTTTTTGATTTTCTCTACAAGCGAAAAAGAATTCAAAGTTGTTTTCTGCACAAGGGACCGCCTGGGTAAAGAAGAAATTGTTCTCTGTATATGTAATGAGATCCAATGAATTATGAAAATCAAATTGTTAGAGTATCCAGCATCTGCATCCTGACTTATCTTGAGGTCTCTCAAACCATTGATCCCACGATGGATTTGTTGGCCCATTTGTCCTGCCATCAGGAACACAACAATCCCGGGTTAAATTACTAATTTGCCCTTGCCAATTCTATTAATGATCATGGTCAACATTATGTGTTGCTCGACTACTCAAATCACGCCATTTACATCTGCGTATCGTTGTTTTACAGCATCAATAGACTGAACCATAATCAAAACCAAAACAGGTAACGACAGAAACAAAAAAACACTATCCAGCCCTATGGAAATTGCAAGATTCAATGCCTCATATGTATACTTACTTGAGCTATTAATCTTAGTCAAGAAGTTGTCATGCTCAAGGGTATTTTAGACACTTGACTAAAAGTTGCATACCTTTAATAAAGTGCATGTAATACTACTTATTGCGACCCGTATTTATCAAGAAAACAAAAGCAAAGAAAAAAAATCAAGCAAGAAACATGAGGTCTTACATGGGAAGTAGTGGATCCGGCCTTGTTTCCACGTTACCCAGAATTCTATTAAAGGATCACATGAAACAATATTATGTTGAAAAATCATCAATCACAAATCAAATCAAATAAATAATAAACCACAATAATACTCACTCCTTGCATGCAGCTGAGGCTGCGTCCATTTTCTCTAGCTGATCAAGCTCCTCCTGTATATGATATCACAAGATTGAGTGTTAAATACATAATTTATACACAAATAATATATAAATGCATGTGCACAACTTATAATAGCGTACCTGTTCTTGGAATTTTATATATATCATCTCAAATTTTATGAAAATCTTTTGTTTTAATTCATTCTGTTGTTTGCAGATTATGTGTTTGGATACACTGACTCTTAGAATGTTTCATTTCGTTACTCACATATACGCTGTCTTTGATTGTAGTTTGTCAACGTTCTTTTTTGGAAAACAATGTCCTTTTCTTGAAGAGTTAATTGTGCAGGATATAGACAACGTTTATCTCACAGAATACACCATTCATGTCTTTCACGTAGGGATTTCGTTCACACAGTGGTTTTTTTCTACATTGAAGTTTTGATCAATATGTGGAAGGTGTTAAATTATTATGAAATAATATCAAGTATGTACGATTATTAAGGGGGTGTTATGTGTGTTTTGAAGCTGAATATATATTCAGTCCTAGATATCTGAATAGAATCTGCTTCTGATTATAAATAATCAGTTTCATTCTAATTGATCGTCATAAAGTAAATTACTATGACCGAAGGAGCCCCTCTTTTCTTTTACCTAATTAGAGAGACATTTACTCCTATGTCACAATACATGTCTTGTTTATTTTTATTTTCACAAGAATGCCTTTTTGGTCATTTTACGTCTTAATTTCTTAAAAAATCATAACTTGTCAAACACGATCTGATTATTTAAACTTCAAACAACAAAAGCACATCCAAACACCATCTTCAACAGCATCCAAATTCTCCCTATGAAAAAGCCTCCACAATATGTAACACATTTAATAAAAAAAATCAATAAAGCGTTCACAAGGTGCTCTATAAGAATCTATTAGCTTCTTGTGTATGTTCGTTCATCCAACAAGGTCTTTTCTTCAAGCTATTTAGGCTGATTTAACACTCATTAGGCATCCAAAGTGCCAAGGCAACAATTGGTTAAGACGTAAGACATAAAACAACAATCCTATAACATACGACATGCTCAAAATGATTTCTGACATACACATACATATATGTATAAAGACTGACAAATTAACTTAAATAAGAGAAAATTATCAAAAAGAAAAGAGAGACTCGTTTAAGAGTAATCAAAGTACATTGTAATGTCATGCCTACAAACAACAAATCAACAAGCTACACATATTGAGGAGGTGTAAAAACACGCTGACCAAAACACATACGGGATATATTCGAAACAATTGTTTTTTAATCCATGATTTCAATCCGAACCAAACTTATGGTGTTTAAACTAAAGTATATTGCATTAGAGTAATTTATTTACTTAAGTAAAAACAATTTAGAGACAAGAGAATCAAACTCAAAATATAAAGTTTGTAGGCTGTTTGGAATCCTATGTTAGGATTTTGAACTTAAATCCATTAATATCATATTTGGAATGATTGATTGACTAAAACATTTTGATTTAATTCCATAACAATACGAAATTACTTCGATCATGAAACTGTCACTTTACAAACTTCTCTCCATTCTCCTAGAAAGTGAAATATAGAGTAATAACCATAATTGATCAACCTATCGATAATAGCAAAGAATCGAATCACATCATATTCTAAACCTCATCTAAAAACTCTCAAACCTTATCAAACTTAACAGAAGTCAGCATCTAACTTTTTAATGGATGAATCATGACCCATTGATTAAAACAGGCAAACTGATTTGTAAATCCCTAACAGCAATAATATCTGAAACAGTTTGTCATCATATCTGACCAATAATTCCTAGAAGCCTTTAGTTCAAAAGAATGAACTCGCTAGACTGAACAATTATATTCATCCTTACAAGACCATGAAGCTCATTGTCAAAGTTAAAAACAAGATCAAAATAAGATATCAATTGTACTCGGATTCAAGTGGAGGAGAAAAAACAGTTTATCATCATATCTGAACAGATATACAAACTAGGAAACCAGTTTTCCAAAGAATATTATGCTGAAGCAATCGTTGCAGACCATCTATCATCTTAAATTCAACGATAAAAGTTTCAAATTTAAAGTAAACCCACAAGAACCCATATCGATTAAAGCAGCAAGGGGTTAAAAGGAAGAAGAAATCCAACCTCCAAATGGCGAGTTTCTTGTTCAAGCCTTTTCAATTCAGCCGAAATTCTATGCTTCCCTCTTGTATCTGCAGTCACCGATCTTCCCGGCTCTGATTTCTCTGTTTGCATCTCGCTCTTTGCAGCACAAACAAAACCGAGCACCTATAATACAAACACCAAAATCGGAAACCCTAAAGAATCACAAATGGATGAAATTGCATAGCAAAATTCAGTCCCGCAACAATTGTATCTCGTAAAGCTGCAAAAGAATCGGGAAAAAAGACACCTTTATGTGTGTGCTGGCTTTTGGTGTGATGGAATTTTGGTTGGAATCAAATCAATGGAAAAAACAAAATTGGAGAAAGGAAATGAAAGGGGTTTTTCTGGGCTGTTTTTATTTGTTTCGATTTCTTTCTTGTTTTGTCTTTTTCACCTTTATTTTTTCCCCCTTTTCTTACTCTAATTTTGTCTTGGCAAGTTCTTGGTGGGGATGATTGAATTTTGAAGCGTGGGTTGTCACTGTTTAAGAACATGCCCTACTTGTTCCAGTCCTAATTCCTAAATTCTTGGCAGAGTGTTAGGCAAAATCGCAACACATTTTTTTTTTAAATATAGAATCTCGAAAATCTCTTCATAGACTTTTGATTTTCTTTAAAAATAAAAATCTGATTCATACGAATAAAACACATGTTGTATGATAGACTTAATTCCTTTATAATTATGTGTTTTACTGCTATAGGATTATAGAAAACGTGTGTTTTAAGTCCGTGTAAATTTCATAACATGACATACACACCCACTACAACATATATCATTTTCTTTTCTTTTATTTTTACTACGTCAATTTCACATCACATTTTTTTTCGTCCATATCCTTTCTCTTTCCTCACTTTCTTTTATTTTTTTTGGTTAAATTAAAGAAGAGATAAAAAGAGGAGAAGAGAGAGCAAAATGGTTCGAGGGAATAAGCCTATTGGTGGGGGTGGGTCGTTATTTGGAGGGCCTTGTAACAAATTTCAGAAATGACATTTACCAATATTTTATAACCTATTATACTGTATCGAGATGAGACTTGATATGTTCTATATCTTTCTATCCATTCTCATACTCATTAAATCAAAACAAGTATTAAAATCAAGAGTGAAGATAAGAAGAAAGCATTTACGTATTCCACATTATCATTTTATGCAACAATGATGAATTATGAAGATTTAGTATGAGAAAATATAATTTTCTAAAAACTTATACCACTTTGATGTGTAAAAAACACAACGATAATTATAAACATCAATGTTACAACCAAACCAAAGAATATTTTACGTCAGTAATTATATATATAACATTAGACAGGAACTATAAACTGTAATTGTTTAACTAATAAATAAATGTTACAGATTCAGAAAATAACCCAATTAGAAGGATTGGTGAAGTGGTAAGTTACCGGGGTAGAGAAGTATGAGGTTTAGTGTTCAAATCTTGCACATGCAATCTTTTATCCTTTTTTTCCTTGATATTCTTAGATTTTTTTTACTATTTTATAATAGTTGTTAACATTTTATTAAACAAGTAATTTTTACTCTTTTTATAAAACAAGTAATTTTTACTCTTTTTATAAAACAATATTTCTTTTAAAAGCAACCATTATATTAAAAAACAAAGTATATACTTTGAATACAATTTTTTTATGAGAAAAATAAACTTTAGTCTGACGTTTATGCATATTAACATTGGTGATGGAAAAAGTTAGGATTAAAATTTTGAGACCTTTTAATAAACAAAAGTTGAAGTATGTAATAAAAATTCAAAGTAACTGAAATATTCATTTTATTCCACTGCGTAGCGCATGTAACATTAAAAATTTGTATCTAACATTTATCAGGAAGTATGTACAGTAAATATTATATATAATTCTTCTCAAGATATAAACAAATGGAGGAGTTAACAAAGTGGTAAGTACTTCGAGTTCCATCCCTTAGGTGCAGTGTTCAATTCCCGCATCATCCAATTATTATTTTTTTCGTTTTAAAGTAGCGGCTGACACATATTGTTTTATTATTTATATTTTTTATTATTTATTATAATATTAAAACAATTAATTTGGCATGTTTACTATATATAATAGCAGAAAATATACTAAGTTTCAAACCCCGTTGTAACGCGCGGGGTTCTAAATGCCTCGTTGTGACTAACAAGAAGGAAGCGTGTATTAAAAAATACATATTTGAATAGTTAACTTAATAAAAAAAGACTGGTCTTAAACGTTAATATTTTTAAGAAAGTTGCAAGGACACAACACTCTTTCTAAATAAAAATACAAAATGAATATAATAAAAGAAACTAGTATAATACGCGGATGTTGTTCGGGTCACTACATTAACTTTTTATTTTTATTGTTTGTTTTAAATATGTGTTATTGAATCAAGAACTTAGTTATTACATTCGGAAAAACTACATTATTTTCTATGTTTTAATATGACACATTAAGTACTTTTTAATATACCCGTCCATTAATATTTACAAAAACATGTCACTATATTTATTTGCATTCACCTGCAACTTGTTCAAGCACGTAGCATATTTCCAGTTGACTTTTTTGCTCCATTTTTATCGTTTTGTCTAATTATTTTTTACAGATCCTTATAGATAATCCTTTTACCATTTCAAAAATACCAAGTTCAATAATTTTCATCAATTGTAGACCGCAAAATCGCCAATTGAAGCCAATTATGTCCCAAATCGAACTATTCACCTATCTTACTGTTTTTTTTTATGATTCGGTTCATTTTAAAATCACTTTTAGTCATTGTTTTTGCATTATTTCCAAGACAGCTCAATTGGCTTTCCATAGGCCCAATAATCATAGCTTTTTATCAAGTATCCAAGGAGAATTCAAGTTCAAAATGCCACAAAACTTATTATTTTTAAAATCAGGGCAGCAAAAATGATTTGTGTGCTCAGATTTTGATCGTTATACATAATTCTTTTTATAGATTATTGCAGGTAATGTTTTTATCTTTCAAAAGACATCAGTTTAAGAATTTTCATCAAGTGTAGACCAATAAATCACTAAATAAAGTCGGTATGATATAAACCAAACCCATTCAGCACCCTTACGATTTTATGATGATTTGACTCGTCTTATACTCGGTGTTAGTCAGTTTTTTGAATTAATTATAGACAACTTGATTACTTTTCCATTTACTCTAGACTCATTACTTTTCATTAAGTATTCATAAAAAATGTTGAGTTTATAAAAAAAATTCATAAGTGTTAGAGGTGAAGAAGATGGGAAAGAAGATAACATGCTATAGAAGGTCAAAATTAACAAAATATGTATAATAACACGATTTTTGTAACTTAAACGTAAATTACTTTTTTCAATTTATTATAAAAGTAAGTTATCCATTACATATTCGTGTTTACATCATTTTGTTAAGTTAATATTAACATTTTGATGTTACAATATAAATTAAAAATTCATAAGAACATTAAAGAAATATACACATCTAATACAAAGTTATATATGCGTGCGTATGTATATGTTAAAAACAAATATTAGCAAACTTGCGCTTTTTTAAACTACCTTACTATTTCGAAATATCTTCTTAACTGAAATTTCTCATCAAAATACTACGAACCATCCACTATGTGCACCAACGCTCAGTAGTTTTTTCAACCAATTAAGACCTTGTTAATAAAGTATTTCCTACCTTATATAAATATTTATATTATGAAATTTATAAATAGGCATATATCTAATTTTGAATAGTTGAAATCCTTAGTGAACAATGCATACATCTGTAATTAAAATGTCTTAAAGCATACATTCTTTACTTCTTTGTGGGTGTCATGAATTTTAGTAAAGAATAACTATATTTTAACTTGAAATTAAATTTAATAATATGTATTATACCGTACACAATACTATTTTGCTATACAAGAAAGCATGACTTTTATGTCTCTAAAAAACCATAAAATATTTTTTCTTAACCATATACTTAAGAATATTATGCTTAAGACATGCACTTTTTATTGTATATATAATAAATAATTGTTGTGCATAAATCATTTATCTTTAATTTTACTTTCTTTTTAAACATGTAGTACTTTGTTTTAATTTTTGTCATTGACTTCCGGAAAATAAATGAAATGCAAAAAATTAAACTAAAGCAATTAACAAATAAAAACAAATCCACAAATAGTTAAAAGAATCCCAGGGCACCGTTTGAGCAATTGTTAAAAAACACTAAATTCAAAATTTGAATTTTGATCTTATCTTTCAAACTCATTGTGTACACTTACATAATTGGTCGCATGTTTATTAGTTGTTAACTAACTTTCCAAATTAAAAGATTAGTTTATACGTTCAAGATTTAATACTATTTTGATCTAAAGGCTATAAATAACTATAATTTTACTTACCGTCCGTAATATATATATATATATATATATATATATATATATATATATATATATATATAAAATATGAATTAGAAGAATTTTAGACTAATATTTAGAAAATGCCTCATTGATTACTCTTTATAAAATTGACTTGTAAAATAAAATCCTGTGAATACAACTTTTTCATTATAATAAATAATGTTAAAATAGCTTAAGTTCCTAAGACACATATTATATATTCATTGGAAAAGATGACCCAAGGTTATCATCGATCGTTAACTGATCTCAAATCGAAGGCACAAAAGATGGAGCGTTAACTTCAGGTGGGAAAGAAATGACTTAAAAGATCTTTGGAATTGAAAAAGAAGTTGCAATGAACCTCGCTCGCATATATAGCATTCAAGAATTAAGCGGGCTTCAATTCTGATGGTGATGATCGAGAACACAAATTAAGCTCTTTGATAAACCATATATAGGAGAAGGAAAAACATGATTCAAGGGGTCGTGGACAATGGGGTTTGGATCTCAAAACCTAATTCAATCAAAGATGTCGCCTTAAGGTATTTCTCGGGTAAATTAGAGCCTCCTTTTATAACAACAAATTCAAGACCCTATATATCTGTTGACCAAAAGCAACCGATGGACAAACCTTTTTCGGTAACTGAAATAAAATCTACAATAAAGTTTTTTAAAACCTTCTTGTCTACTATCAAAGTTGATTTGCTTAATGCAATATGGGGTTTTGAAGAATCTCCAGTCTTGGATCCAGGGTGAGTAATATTCAAAAGTTTATAAAAATTTTAAAAAATATAAATATACAAGTTTATTTGAACATTTAGTGATTAATATATTATTATTATTGTTGTTGTTATTATTATTGTTACTCCATCTATGAGTATGTGTGTATTTCTATCAATAATTGAAAAAAAGTGCAAATTATAGAAGTTGAGGGTCTTGAAGTGAAAACTTGGGTATAAGTCAATTTGAACCAAATTGGGGGTCAAAGACCCCATTTTTTGGCTGTAGAAAGATCGTGAGAGAGAGAGAGGGGGGGGAGAGAGAGATATAGTTTTCAAGGAAGAAGGAAATCATAGGAAGATTGTTAGTGTTTATGCTTTGAGTTAAGTTATTTGGTGCTTGGACTTCATTTCTCAAACCTTAGAGCTTGGTTTTGGGGCAAGAAAGGGCAAGATCAAGTTGGTTAGTGATCAAATAAGTTTTAACTTTGATTTGTGCCTGATTTTAGCAATACATGATATATTTGGTGATTTATTGTTGATTTATGTTGTTTTTGTAGTAAATGGGTCAAAATTGGGTAAAATGGTGAAATTAGGGTTTGATATATCAAAGATATGTTAAAGGATGATGTTAGAGTTGTTTTGTAGTGTTATAAACCTATTTTGATATTGCAACTAAGCTTTGTTTGAAAAGAATTGGTGTTGGTCGATTTTGGTATGAAAAACAAGCAAAATGTTACTGTATATGCGAGATTGCAGCGCGATACATATGCTTCGCGGCGCGAAGCCGCTGGTCTGCGCAAGGCAATTTTTCCAGAACTTTTTTCCCAGCGCTAGCTCTCTTGCCTCGTGGCACGAGACACCCTGAAACCCACAAAAATATTATTTTGACCTTTTTTGATCTTGTATTTAGTTGGGGTTTAATTCTATTGATTATAGAAGAATTAAATGAAGTCTTTAAGACCCAAATAAGGCGTTTAAACATGGTATTATGCTTATACTCTTATGAAGTCTTGATTTCGGTTAACTTATTTAAGTTAACCTTATGTTTTGTGATTATACGACTCTTGTTCAAGTGACATAGCTTTGTTTTTTTATAGGAAGTGACACTCATCACTTGTTGGGAAATAAGGCTAAGTAAGTTAAAACTGTTGAACATGCAAAAAGCAAAACTGTTGGAGTACGTTTTGAGAAAACAGTTTCAAAGCTGTTAGTACAAAAAGATTCAGAACTGTTAGTTATATCACATCAACTGTTGGAAGAGAATGAAGAGAAGACTGTTAGAAGAAACTCAGAACTGTTTATTCAACAAACAGTTTCTGTTGAGATATTTATGGAAATTGCTATCTTCGTAGATTTAAAAGATATCTTATCAAGTTTTGAAGATTATCAAGATTATCTCACAAAGATAGAAGATTAACAAACTTCAAAAACCTAAAGGGTTATAAATACTCTGTGTAGATTAGTTTGTTAGTATTGCTTTTGATTTACACTTATTCGTATGGTTTTAATATTTTCAGAAAGTGTATTAGCCTCCAAGTTTCTCTGAAACCTAAGAACAGTTTGTGTTCTTCGTCTAACAAAAGAGTTAGATTGGAGGTGTTGGTGAATATTGTAATCATCTTTGATTATTAATAAACATCTTGTGTTTAAAGTTATTCTTTGAATTGATTGAATTGTTCTTGTGATTAAAACCTTTATTAAAATCAATTAAGTGTGATTCCGCAACTTCTTAGTTGATTGTGATTAAATTCAAATGTTGTCTTTGTTGGTTCTATGTGCACAAGACACAAATTAATACGATATTACTGATAATAAATAAACCCATAGGGTCACACATTTATAATCAATGGACACCAATTACATATTTGAATATGATTTAAATATGTTTCCAACTCATTATATATATAAGTATATATATGCATTGTTGCATATTATTATTTATGTGAAATGATAATATCACTCTTATATATTAATATAAGATAATGCATATGAAATACATAAATATAAACATATGATTTTATATATATATGTATAAATGTATGTATATCTTTGTTACAAGTAAAGAGTTACTAGTAACAATCAAGTATGTATATAAAATACATGTAGATGTATTTTATACAATGTATGGCAAGTCTAGCATTATATTTTATATATACTTGAAATATATAAAACTAGAAATGCTTACAAGTATCACAAAGGGGGTCCATTTGAGGTTGCTTGAAAAATGGACTAACCTAGACATGCATGCATGTACAAGTGAAGCAAAAGAGCCAAAGGGGACCCCCCCTCTCCTTGCTACGGCCGAAATCAAGCAAGGGAGGGGCCTCCCTCTCTTGCTTTACTTCTTGGCTTTTTTAAGTCTTCATGCATGGCTTTTGTGTATAAGTTTTATGCTACCACCTTTCCTTGTGTTCTTAGAAAAGTTCTAAGTGTTTTTCATACTTGAAAACATCCTTACTTTATAGTATTGGTGTTCTTCAAGTGAGCAAAGTGTGGTATTAGAATACATACTCATATACATACATAGTAAGTTCAAGAAGAAGAACAAGAGGTTGTTGCTTGCTTGCTTGAATTTCAAGGGTTGGAGAGACTAGCATCTTGGAGGTGTTGGACTCATTGATTTGTGGATACCTTGGAGGAAGTCTTCTCTTGGCTTCTCATAGATCAACCACTTCATCAACGGTTTACTCACGCTACAAAGGTTGTAGTTCTAAACACCCTATGGTTGTTTTGTTTCTTAAGGCTTGCATATGGATCATTGGTGGGGAGTTTTAAAAGTTTAAAATTGTTGTTCATGCTTCCGTTGCTAAAATATATTTTGAAAAAAACCGAACAAACCCCAACAGTGGTATCAGAGCCACTTATGTATAGTTTTAAGAAACTTTTTGAGTATGTATTGTTTAAGAAAATGGACAACTTTTCTTTTGTTAGAAAAGTTATGGATTTTCTTGTTGGCAACTTATATATGTTTATATATTTATTTTGGGAAACAACCAAACTACATGCATGTTTGGTTGTAAAAGTTGCCTAAATATCAAGTGTTGATATATATGTTTGTTTGAGTGTATGTTGTGCATAACAAGCCATAGACCTTTTGTGATGTGTTGAAAGTTCGATTTGGTTGTAAAATTATTTTTTTCATTTGGTATGTAATAATAATTTTAGTTTTGTTTCATCTTGTTGTATTTTGTAAGTAGTAGAATAGTTTAGACTAGTTTACTTTTATAAAAATGTAACAAGATGAAGAAATGACCAAGTTGGAGTTTTCAAGTGTGGTGGAGTCAACCATGAAGGCTTGGAGTCATTTGCACTACAAGGAGTTGTTTTAGCAAGTGGGAGCTTCAAGTTCATCACAAGAGAAATATTTGGTCCTTAGTTATGACTTGGTATTTTTGTATGGCTCACAAAAATACCACTTAGGATAAATGGTTTGGTTATGCACTTATACATGTTATTTGTGTGTGTTTATGTTTATATTATTATGCATGGTTGAAAATAGGATTTTTTGCATGCTAGATAATATTTTTTACATAATATAAATCACACAATGGGAGTTTGGTATTTTAAGTTGACATAACATAAGATGAAAAATGAATTTTATATAAAAGGAGTTTTGTAAAGATTAAAATTCATTATGTCAAAATATATATCTTTATATATATATATATATATATATATATATGAGTTTTATAAAATAGAGATTTTAAAACTCAACCAAACTCTATTCAAGCTTAATAATAAAATAGTTTTATTACAAGCTAAAATTGGTCGTATTTGCGCGCTCGAAACTACACACGTTAATATAGGATATTAATACTAGTTTAAAATTGAACGCGTTGAGAGTTCGTAAAATATGGATTTTAAGAATACTCAAGACCAATATATATATAAAATATGATTTTATCAAAACGTGGACTTGTTATTGTATGCATGCAATACTAGTCACACGACTCGTTTTGTTTTATTTAATAAATATACAAAACGGTAAAAGCCCTTTTTCAAAACGTAAGTCTATGCCATCCCATTTTAAGACACTCGTTTGTTGCAACGACACTCACGTGGAGAGAGCATTAGCCAAACGCGTGGATTGTTTTTGTAACAACCGAGGTGTTTTTCCGCGAATTCCATGAACGTCTTGGGCCGGAAATTCACCGTCTTGAAATAGGACGACTTAATCGGAATCTTATTACGGAGAGAGCATTAGCCAAACGTAAGGAAGCCCGAGGCATAGATGGGATCAAACATGTCAAAATTGACAATCGTTGTCTAGGATCCCATAAAGATCTAGGAATTACATACGAGATGTAATTGGTAAACGTTACCTACCTTGTTGTTTTAACTTGATGGAGAGAGCATTAGCCAAACATTCAAGGTTAAGTTCAACTTGGATCCTAGCCTTTAAAAAAATTAAAGAATTTTATAATTCTAAAGGGTATTAATTATTAAAGGATTAAATATCAAAAATACTAAATTGAACTTTGTTAATTTTGTAGATGGCCCCTAACTCAACTACGCCCGTTAACAACTTATCTCTTCGTTCAATCTTAGAGAAAGAAAAACTCAATGGTACAAATTTCTTAGACTGGTATCGTAACTTGAGAATCGTTCTTAAGCACGAAAAGAAATTGTACGTACTTGAGGATCCTGTCCCTGAGGAACCTCCATTGACTGCGGCCAAAGCCGTTAGGGATGCTTGGGTGAAGCATTCCGACGACTCGGTCGAAGTTTCATGCCTCATGCTTGCTACCATGTCTCCGGATCTTCAAAAGAACCTTGAGGAGCATGGAGCATATGAGATGCTTAGCCAGCTTAAGGAAATGTTCCAAAAGCAAGCGAAGCAAGAATGCTTTGAGGTCACTCGAGCCTTCCATGCATGCAAGATGGAGGAAGGTCAATCCGTTAGCGACTATGTGCTAAAGATGAAAGGATACATTGACCAGCTTGCTAGGCTTGGATCTCCCATAACCAACGAGTTTGCACAGGATATGATCCTTAACTCGTTGACCAAAGCCTATGATCAATTTGTCATGAATTATAACATGAACAATTGGGAGAAATCTGTCTCAGAGTTGCATGGGATGCTTAAAACTGCTGAGAGTAAGATTCCAAGCAAAACACCTCAAGTCTTGATGATTCAAGAAGGGAAAATCAAGAAGAAAAAGAAAAACAACTCAAAAGGGAAAGGCAGAGTGAAGGCAAAGGGAAAGAACAAAGGCAAGCAAGTTGCCAAGGCTCCTACACCCAAGACGGCGGGAAAGGTTCCCAAGAATGACCCGTGCTTTGAATGCGGGGTGGTAGAACATTGGAGGCGCAATTGTCCAACCTACCTTGCAGAGTTGAAAAAGAAGAAGGCTGGCGAGGCTAGCACTTCAGGTATATATATGATTAAAATGTATACTTTTTCCATTAATTCCTGGGTATTTGATACCGGTTGTGGAACTCACATTTGTAACAATGTGCAGGGGTTGAGAAAAAGTAAGCTGCTGAAGCCAGGCGATTTGGATCTCCACGTGGGCAATGGAGCAAATGTTGCTGTTGAAGCCCTTGGAACTTTTGAATTATTATTACCAAATGGCCTGTACTTAATATTAAACAATTGTTGTTATGTACCTAGTTTAACTAGGAATATTATTTCAGTAGCTCGGTTAAGAGAATCTGGATTCACTTTTGGTTTCGTTGATGATGGCATTCGTGCCTTCAAAAACAACATTTTGTATTTTGAGGCTCGCCCTCTTAATGGAATATATGAAGTTAATCTTAAAAGATCTCTTGATGATAATTCTATATATACCACTAGCACTAAACGACCTAAGCATGACTTAAGTCAAACATACCTATGGCATTGTCGACTTGGTCATATAAACAAGAAACGCATTGCAAAACTTCAAAAGGATGGAATTTTAAAATCAAACGATTCTAGCTCATTTGAAGTTTGCGAATCATGTTTATATGGGAAGATGACTAAGGCTCCTTTCTCCGGTTCTAGTGAAAGAGCCAAAGATCTATTAGGAATCATACATACGGATGTATACGGTCCTTTTAGATCAATGTCTAAGGATGGTGATAGATACTTCGTTACATTCACCGATGATTACAGTAGATTTGGTTATGTTTATTTGATGAAACATAAACATGAAACATTTGAGATGTTCAAGCTGTTTCAAAACGAAGTACAAAATCAACTCAACAAAACAATCAAGGCCCTTCGTTTCGATCGAGGTGGTGAGTACTTAAGCCAAGAGTTTATGGATCATCTTAGTAATTGTGGGATTATCTCACAACTTACTCCTCCTAGAACACCACAACATAATGGTGTATCTGAAAGGAGGAACCGAACTCTACTAGATATGGTTCGGTCTATGATGAGCCGAAGTACTCTACCCTCGTCCTTTTGGAGTTATGCTTTATTAACTGCTGCGCACATATTGAATATGGTTCCAACCAAGAAGGTAGATAAGACACCATATGAGATGTGGTATGGAAAGGTTCCAAACTTATCTTACTTGAAAGTCTGGGGTTGTGAGGCTCATGTACGACAAGAAGCTTTAAGCAAACTCGATCCTAGATCTATCAAATGTAATTTTGTGGGATATCCTAAAGATTCATTAGGATATTATTTCTACAACCCAGCTGAGAACAAAGTGTTTGTTTCTAGGCATGCTACTTTCTTAGAAAAGGAGTTTCTTTCGAAAGAGGCAAGTGAGAGCAATGTAGACCTTGAAGAAATTCAAGAACCACAAAATACAAGTCAGGTTGACACTAGCACTCAACAAACGGTTGTTGAACCTGAACAATTGGTTGTTCAAGAACCTATTGAAACACAAAGTGTTCGTAGATCTGGTAGACCTCGTCAAGAACCCGAGAGATACGGATTTCTCGTGTCCAATGATGAGATTTTCTTGGTAGACTCTTCTGAGCCTACTAACTACCAAGATGATATATCGGATCCAGAATCCGATAAATGGCTTGATGCCATGAACACTGAGATGCAGTCCATGTATGAAAATCAAGTATGGGACTTGGTTGATCTTCCTCCCAATAGTAAGACTGTAGGGAGCAAGTGGGTCTTCAAGAAGAAGACAGACATGGATGGAAATGTACACATATTTAAGGCAAGGCTAGTGGCGAAAGGTTTCACTCAAACTCATGGTATTGACTATGATGAAACTTTCTCTCCGGTAGCCATGATTAAATCTATTAGAATACTTATTGCCATAGCTGCATATTATGACTATGAGATATGGCAAATGGATGTCAAAACGGCTTTTCTAAATGGACACTTAAGTGAAGATGTCTATATGGTTCAGCCTGAAGGTTTTGTAGATCCTAAATATCCTAATAAGGTGTGCAAGCTTAAAAGATCCATCTATGGACTAAAGCAAGCATCTCGAAGTTGGAATCTTCGATTTGATGAGAAAATAAAAGAGTTTGGTTTTATCAAATCAGAAGATGAACCGTGTGTTTACAAGAAAACTAGTGGGAGCACAGTAGCATTCCTTGTCTTGTATGTTGATGACATACTACTCATTGGAAACGACATCCCGACCTTGCAAGACATCAAGTCTTGGCTTGGGAAGTGTTTCTCAATGAAAGACTTGGGAGAAGCCGCCTACATTCTTGGAATAAAGATCTATAGGGATAGATCTAGGCGTCTTATTGGCCTAAGTCAAAGTGCATATATTGACAAAATCTTGAAACGATTCAAGATGGAGAATTCTAAGAGAGGATTCTTGCCAATGGCACTAGGCACGGTTTTGAGTAAAGCTCAAAGCCCTAGCACAAGAGAAGAGCTAGATTGAATGAGTGAGATCCCATATGCTTCTGCAATTGGATCCATCATGTATGCCATGCTATGCACTAGGCCAGATGTCTCGTATGCTTTGAGCATGACGAGCAGATACCAGCAAAACCCAGGAGATAGCCATTGGATGGCAGTCAAGAACATTTTAAAATACTTGAGAAGAACCAAAGACATGTTCTTGATCTATGGAGGTTTGGAAGAAGATCTTTGTGTAAAGTGTTACACAGATGCTAGTTTCCAAACGGATCGAGATGATTCTCGATCACAATCGGGCTATGTCTTCGTTATGAATGGAGGCGCGGTTGCTTGGAAAAGTTCTAAGCAAAGTGTAGTTGCACAATCCACTACAGAATCTGAATACATTGCTGCTTTTGAGGCTGGACAAGAAGCTGCATGGATGAAGAAGTTCATTGCTGACCTTGGGGTAGTAACAAGCATTCAAGACCCCATAGAAATATTTTGTGATAATGAAGGTGCTATTGCCCAGGCAAAAGAACCTAGATCACATCACAGCACCAAACACATCCTCAGGCGTTTCCACTACATACGGGATATAGTGGATAGAGGAGATGTGTGTATTCGCAAAGTTCATACAGATCAGAATCTTGCAGATCCTTTTACGAAACCTCTTGCCTCGACTAAGCATGAGTCTCATACTAGGGCAATAGGTCTTCGCTTTGCAAGGGATTGGATTTCAATTGTAATTTAGTATTTGGATATTTTGGAACATTATGACAATATCTATTTTATCTGAATGATGTATGGGATATGATCACTTCATTAATATATATTGTGTTCTTTATTAGCATGTTTAAATCCATGAATAATTCTTTATTCTAAAACGTCCATAGTCGGTTATAACTATGGGAATAGTTATGAATTAAGATTAATGTGAATAAGTTGGTTGACTTTCATTCGTGATGAAAGTAGGTAAAAGGGTTTGCAGCCAAATTCACTAATGTTTGTTAGGGAACAAACATTGGACATGACCTGCTCTTAAGATCGCTTCATGGATCAGTGTCATAAGTAAATCTTGAGAAAAGGTGGTATCTTTGTATCCTTAGACCTGAGACACATATTGGGACTCGAGTGTGAGGAGTATCATGCTTTAATGTGGTTAAACGCTATATTTAACCGGGTAGTTATAAAGGCCATTATTAGGTATGATATGAGTCTTATAAGAGACGTATGTGGTCAGGATGGAATTTGTTTCTCTCATTTAATTGGGAGTATAATATCTCTGGGCCCTAAAACAAGTTGAACATTATCTGAGAATTGATGACGATCCATGTCTCATGTTCAACGAGATGTTAAAACAAAGGGATAATTGATGACTTACCTATAACAACGATTTGTAGCTAGTGAGTTAACTTCGTTGGTGAAAGTGTTGATCAACACACTTTATTTATTATTAGGGGCAATGGGATGTTGCTAGACGTTCTTACCATTGTCTATATCGGCTTAAGTTGTAACTTGTGCAAGTGGGAGATTGTTGGTTCTATGTGCACAAGACACAAATTAATACGATATTACTGATAATAAATAAACCCATAGGGTCACACATTTACAATCACTGGACACCAATTACATATTTGAATATGATTTAAATATGTTTCCAACTCATTATATATATAAGTATATATATGCATTGTTGCATATTATTATTTATGTGAAATGATAATATCACTCTTATATATTAATATAAGATAATGCATATGAAATACATAAATATAAACATATGATTTTATATATATGTATAAATGTATGTATATCTTTGTTACAAGTAAAGAGTTACTAGTAACAATCAAATATGTATATAAAATACATGTAGATGTATTTTATACAATGTATGACAAGTCTAGCATTATATTTTATATATACTTGAAATATATAAAACTAGAAATGCTTACAAGTATCACAAAGGGGGTCCATTTGAGGTTGCTTGAAAAATGGACTAACCTAGACATGCATGCATGTACAAGTGAAGCAAAAGAGCCAAAGGGGACCCCCCCTCTCCTTGCTACGGCCGAAATCAAGCAAGGGAGGGGCCTCCCTCTCTTGCTTTACTTCTTGGCTTTTTTAAGTCTTCATGCATGGCTTTTGTGTATAAGTTTTATGCTACCACCTTTCCTTGTGTTCTTAGAAAAGTTCTAAGTGTTTTTCATACTTGAAAACATCCTTACTTTATAGTATTGGTGTTCTTCAAGTGAGCAAAGTGTGGTATTAGAATACATACTCATATACATACATAGTAAGTTCAAGAAGAAGAACAAGAGGTTGTTGCTTGCTTGCTTGAATTTCAAGGGTTGGAGAGACTAGCATCTTGGAGGTGTTGGACTCATTGATTTGTGGATACCTTGGAGGAAGTCTTCTCTTGGCTTCTCATAGATCAACCACTTCATCAACGGTTTACTCACGCTACAAAGGTTGTAGTTCTAAACACCCTATGGTTGTTTTGTTTCTTAAGGCTTGCATATGGATCATTGGTGGGGAGTTTTAAAAGTTTAAAATTGTTGTTCATGCTTCCGTTGCTAAAATATATTTTGAAAAAAACCGAACAAACCCCAACAGTCTTTTCATACAAGTCTGATTTAAGATAGTAAAAGATAATTCTTGTTATTTTGTTTATTTACGATCCTGACAAGTGGTATCAGAGCCTTAACATTAAGGTTCTCTTAATCACCAGTTAAAGGTTTTTCACAATCTACTGTGTTCTTATTGATTTAAAGTTTGTTTATTGTTTAATTGAGAATTCTCAATCACTGAATTACAATGGAGTCTGGTGGATCTTCTGAAAACACTGGATCTGGGTCAAACATTCGTGTTCCCATGCTTAAACCAACTGATTTTGAGATGTGGAAACTGAGAATCAAGCAGCATGTTCAATTGATGGACTATGCTGTTTGGGAAATCATTGAGAATGAGCCCATAATTCCTGTTGATTTAGATGAAACTGGAAAACCTAGGAAGAAACCACTACCAAAAACAGATGCTGAAAGAAAAGAGAGGATGCTAGAGATGAAAGCTCTAAGCATTTTTCAGATTGCTATTCCTAATGAATATCAACATCAGTTTAAGAAGTTTGAGAATGCTCATGAATTGTGGAATGCATTAGAGAAAAGGTTTGCAGGGAATGCAAGCTCCAAAAGAAATCAAAGGGATCTTCTCAAACAAGCTTATGAGAACTTTTCCAGTGGAAAGAATGAGAGCATCACTCAGATCTTTGATAGGTTCTATAAGCTAGTAAGTCAACTTGAGAGTGCAAAGGTTAGAATAGAGCAAGTTGAAATCAATAGAAAGTTCCTTAGGTCTTTAGGTGATGAGTGGACAGTATATGCTGCACAATGGAGGACTAAGGACTCTTTGGAGGATATAGAATTAGATGATATCTACAACAGTTTAATTGTGTTTGAAGGGGAAATTGAAGGAAAAAGGAAGTCAATGATCCCTAGTCACAATGCTGCTCTTCTCTCATCCTCAGGTATGGACTCAAATCTTTCTTTAACTAACTCTGCGGATGGTTGTGTAGGTGCTGTTACTGGAGTAGATATGAATACTTCTGA
Source organism: Dittrichia graveolens (assembly GCA_038502395.1). Taxonomy (NCBI): domain Eukaryota; kingdom Viridiplantae; phylum Streptophyta; class Magnoliopsida; order Asterales; family Asteraceae; genus Dittrichia; species Dittrichia graveolens. Next base: position 2,574,757 of record JARJIL010000006.1, on the reverse strand, counting down.
TGCAGTGCTTGAAGCATTCTTAGCAAGTCATGCACATTCAACCCTTACAAATGAGGATCTTGAGCAAGTGCATCCAGATGATCTTGAGGAGATGGATCTCAAATGGCATATGGCTATGCTGACTATAAGAGCAAAAAGGTTCATCAAAAGAACAGGAAGAAAAAACATGAACTTCAGGGCTGATGGTTAGACTGGATTTGACAAATCCAAAGTAAGATGTTTCAAATGTCAACAACATGGTCACTTTGCTAGAGAATGCAGATCTGGTGGACAAAGCCAGAATCAAGGTCAAAATTCAACTCCCACCTCATCAGCATTGGTCTCTCAAGAAGGTTATGGGTTTGATTGGAGTGATCAGGCTGAGCAAGCAACTCACAACAAAGCATTGATGGCATTGACTGACTCCTCCATCAACATGGATTCATCAGAGACAGAAGACATTCAGGTATCTTCTAAACTATGTCCTGGTGAATGTAGAGCTATAGTTAAAAGGTTTAGAGAACACAACAGAAAGGTGTGTGCTGCTCTAAGCAAAATGGAAGAAAGAAGGTATGAAACCAGTGCTGTAATTGAGAGCTTTGAAAAGAAAATCAAAGATTATCAGGCTAATGAATTGCAAATGGACTATGATAGAAAGTATCACAAGTGGGAGAAAGAGCAACTTCAAGAAGAGATTGATAGTCTTAAGGAGAAGTTGAGTGAGAAAGAGAATAAAATAGATGAATTAACCAAGAAATTGAATGGTGTGGACATAGATTTGAACATGTTTAAAGCTTCATCCCTTAAGCTTGAAACTGTTTTGAAATCACAGATCTCAAATAAAATAAAATCAGGCATAGGCTACAAACAGACTCCTCCTCCATACAATCACACCTATATAACTCCCATGACTGATGTAGCTGAAAGGTATGTTGATAAACCACTAGAGGAAGAATTGAAGTCAGCAGATCCACAGTTAGAAAGTGAAGATGAGGGAGTTGTATATGAGATAATTGATGAAAACCCGTATTTTTGTAATTATAAAATATTTATATAAAATGCAAGTAAGTAAAATTTGTAAAAAAAAATTATGTGTCAAAGATGTAATTTATATGTTAGATATATATATATATATATATATATATATATATATATATAACATGTGGTGTATATAGATACTAAATATGGGTAAGAAATGAAAAAGGGAATGAAGCTTGGGGACTAGAATTGTAAATATACATACATATATATATATATATATATATATATGTATCTAGACCCTTCTCCTTGGTCAAACCAAATCCACTTTTTCTGGAGAAAAAACGTGAGGAAGAAGGAAATGAGTTCTAAAAGAGATTCAAGAGAAAAAAAGAGGAAATCAAGGAGAAAATTGGGGTTTGGTGAGCTTTGACTCAAGATTTGGATGTTTGAACATCAAATCCTTCATTCTTGAGCTTGGATTGAAGCAAGAAGGTGGTAACCAAGTTGGGGTTACAAGGCAAGTAAGTTCTAAGCTTGATTTTGTGTTTGATTTTGAGTTTGGGTTGTTGATTGTTATGGTCTTTGACTTTTATGTTGAAAATTATGTCAAAGTGGGGAAATTGTTGAAGTTAAGATTTTGAAAGCTTGAATGTGTTTAAAGGATTGATAAATGAGTTTGATGGTGATTCAACAAGTTATCTTGGTGAAATCATAGTTAAAATTGTGTTTGTTTGGCTAAATGGGTCAAAATATGAAATGGAAGAAGTGAGGACATTTGATGATTAATTTGTTAATCAAATGTGTTGAAAATGGTTATAAAGTAGTTATGAGGTAGTGTGGTTTTGTTGTTAAAGCTTATTATGAAAGATTGGGTTTTTGTTTGGTATATATGTGGAAAAATCGGAGCCTGCAGCAACAAAGAAGGCCCAGAATCACTGTTCGTAGGGGTGTCGCGGCGCGACCCCCTTAGTGTCGCGGCGCGACGTGTATTCTTGGCGAAGGTCATGTTTCCAGAGATTTTCTCCCGGCGCGAGGACCCCTGAAAGGTCCAAAAACTTTTTTTTGACCCCATTTGACCTTGGAATTGGTTGGGGATTGTTTCTAATGGTTTTAGAGAGTTCATAGGGGGTCCGAAAGACCCGAAATGAGCTATTAAGTTGTGTTTTGAGTCCACACTTGTGTGTAACTTCCATGTGTGGTTAACTTAACTAAGTTAACCTTGTGTTTTATGATCATAGGCTTGTGATCAAGAGTTTGAGCTATGGTTTGGATGGGGTTGTGATCCACATCACACCCTCAGGTGAGTACACCCTGTAGATACCCAACTGTTTGATAAGATTACAAGCCATCATGTTGTGTTTTTATTGTTTGGCAATTGTTTGATGAATCTTGATGATTCAAAGGATGTGAATTATGAAACTGTTTTATAATGCGGGTTATATGATTTGAAACTGTTTCGGAGTTTTGAACTTACAGAATAAGCAAACTATGTATTGTTTTATACTATGGTTTTTGTGAAGTATAAATGCTCTATGAAACCTTTGGGTTATGAATGTGGAATTGTGAAATTGATTCAAGATGTGATTAAATGATGTATTTTGAGAAATGGTTTTCAAATAGGGTCATTGCTCCATTTTGGAGATGGTCTAGGTTTAAATTGTGATTTACTTAACGGTTTTGAAACATGCTACTCCATGTTGGAGTGGACTTTGATTTTGAAACAAAAGGTATGGTTTTGACTTACTGAAACTCATGTTTTCACCAAAGATATTTTTAGGTATTGAGATGCCAAATATGGTTTTGATTGTTGAGCATTTATGCTCAAGTGTTATAAATTGTGAAACTTGCTCGTTTTATCGATAAGCTATTATGTTTGGATTAATTGGCCTTTATGGCAAGATAAATTGTGGCCTTCATGACAACTGGTTTTATGACCCTCCGGGGTAAATGGTTTTATGACCCTTCGGGGTAAGAGATTTTATGACCCTTCGGGGTAAGTGATTATGTGACCCTTCGGGGTATGTGCTTATGTGACCCTTCGGGGTATATGTGCTTCGGTCCGGACCACTGTGTGATATAACTCTGTACCATAGGGTTCCTAGTCATTGAGACGTACACAGCGGTTCCTGTGGCTTCGGCAATTGGGGGGACCCCGAGGTACGGGTGGCTGAGGGATCGGTGTAGAGAGTGGAGGGGTATGTCAGTAGCCATCATGACCGTGTGGGTTCACTAGGCTGACGAGCCACCGAACCCGTGGCAACACGAGTGGATTTGGTGAACAAGGCTTACACTCCAGTTAACCGTTGTATGGTGGACTGCTTCGTGCATCCCTCACCTTGACGGGGTGATGTGGTTATCCCCCATGTGGGCACGTGTTGACCGTGGCTAGCTACCACATGGATACATTGTGGCCCAATGGACAGACCCGCATCCTTATGTGCTATTATGTGTGATTTCAAAAGGAAATTGATTGCCAAACTTATGTTTTCAAAAGAGTAAAAGGATGACTTGATTTTGATAAAACAAAGTTTTTTGGATGTACTCACTAGCTATGTATATAGCTAACCTTGTGTATAAAAATGTTTGTATCCGCAGGTTGTACAGAGGCCTCGGTGAGACGGGTAGATGCCTTGGGCATAGTCTTTTTCTTGCAATTCCGGTAATCTTGGATTTCTATGCTTTTGATAATGGTCGTGAGATTGACTGTGGTAACACCTAAAGGTTTTGGAATTATATCCAATGATAAGTTTATTGTTTAAATATACGGTACTTTATTGAAATACTCCAAGAGAATTATGATGCTTCCGCGATAAGTTTACACAAAATTGTATAAATTGAGTTTTAAAAAATTTAAATTTGGACTGAAATTTAAGGTGTTACAATATATTCATGACATTAATGTGATTTGTTATTATTGATTATCATGTTAATGATAATATGATATGTTTAAGCATGTGTTTTGCAAGCTTGAATGTATGTAATGCTATGTGATGTGTCTTGTGAGTTAATAACTATATGTGTTCGTTTACCTTTCTTGCGTTTGTAAATGTGCCTTTAAACGCATCATGTGTTAATAACTTAGACATTTGGGATGAAAATTGTTAAAGGTACAAAGTCAACATCAAATATACAACTTCCGCTTTCTAATATTCTAATTTATTTTTCCTATTTTAATGAAAAGTACTTATTTAATAATTAATTAAGAAAGAAAAATAACTTTGAAATATTAAACTTGAATATCTCAATTAAATTCATATATATTAAAAAGAAATCGCCATTTTGGAAACAGGCACCAACTAATCAACCTCCTGCATTTTCATGGCATCTTATTCCTTCTTTCTCATCTTCCTTTGGTTGCTCCTCCTGCTCTTAACATCAGCTAAGGTACGTATATAATAATTATTTATCTTAATTTCCCATCGATCTACTTCCTTTAATTTAATTAATCATTAGTTTACTGATCGGCTGTAGCCAAATGATTGGACGAACCATGGCGGAGATTTAAAAAATCGTAGATACGCTTCTGGCGAAACAAAGATTAGTCCAGAAACCGTCGCTAAGCTTCAGCTAAAATGGAAGTTTGTCGCCGGGAAAGATATAACCGCGACACCAGCAATATTTAACAACACTATCTACTTCCCTAGTTGGAATGGAAACATATACGCCCTTAATGCGTCAGACGGGTCTGTCATCTGGGAACATAATCTCGGACAATTAACGGGTATTAATGCAACTGGGCTTATACCAGCTGTTAATTGGACGGTGTCGAGGTCAACCCCGACCGTCGCTAATGATCTTTTGATTGTCGGGATTTACGGACCGGCTTATGTAGTTGGGCTTAACCTTAGCGACGGTGAGCTCGTCTGGTCTACTCAACTTGACACGCATTATGCCGCTCAGATTACTATGTCGGGAACATTTTATAAAAGGTATATATGTTTATATTTATTCTGTATCCAAATCCAAAGTATTTTCCCTTTTAATTTAGAACAGTTTTTTTTTTTTTTTACTTTTTCTTTAAGAAAGAAATTGATATATTTTTTCTTGGAAAATGAAAAGTTGAAAAGGTTTGCTTGCGATGAAGGCCAAAAGAAGTAAGCCGTTGACAATTAGATTGTAAATTGCAAACAATTGTACAAGGGTTGAACTTTAAAGCACATAAAGTCAAATACAATAATAGAATGAATTATTTTTGTGAACTGCAATAATACAATAATATAATGAATTTTTTTAATAAACTTGTTTTTTTCACTAGCAATCATATATGATGACTTAAAATAAGAAACTAAATCAAGTTTATATAAAATAAACGGAACAAATATGCTTATGAATAGTAATTAAGTCAGCTTGTAAGTCTTCAATAAGCTAATACAAACACCCTTAAATATGTATAATTTTCAATATGACTTGGTGCATTGTGTAGTGCATTCTATGTAGGAACATCTTCATCAGAAGAAGGTTCAAGCATTGAAGCATGTTGTTCATTTAGAGGGAGTTTTTTCAAGTTAAATGCCAAAAATGGTAGTATCTTGTGGCAAACCTACATGTTGCCGGATAACAACGGTAGCACTGATGATTATGCTGGTGCTGGTTTATGGGGTAGCAGCCCTTCCATTGATATCCAACGTAATATGGTTTATATCGCCACTGGAAACTTGTATTCAGCCCCGTTAAGAGTCACACAATGCCAAGAAGCCCAAAACAATCAAACAACTCCAAACGAAGAAGATAAGTGCATAGAACCTGAAAACCATTCCAATTCGATCCTAGCACTTGATTTAGATTCGGGTCACATTGAATGGTATAAACAATTAGGGGGTTATGATGTCTGGTTTTTCGCTTGTAATAATCTTTCTACATTAGGATGTCCACCTGGTCCTAATCCAGATGCAGATTTCGCAGAGGCACCAATGATTCTAACCATAAATTCCCATAGAGACAAGCGTGACATTGTTGTGCTGGTACAGAAGAGTGGGATTGCTTGGGCTTTGGATCGCGACAGTGGTAACATTGTTTGGTCTACGGTAAAGCTTTTCTCACTCATCATGTTATTTAATATAATAAAAATAACCATAATTTATCTACGCTAACCGAGTAAAAATAATTTCGTAGCAAGCTGGACCTGGAGGTGCAGGTGGAGGAGGTACATGGGGATCATCGACAGATGGAAAAATGGTTTATACAAACATCGCTAATAGTTTGCGAAGTAATTTTACACTGAAGCCATCAAATATGACAACTAGTAGCGGGGGATGGGTGGCGATGGACGCGACAAATGGAAATGTCTTGTGGTCAACAGGAAATCCAAGTAATGCATTAGCAAGTGGCCCTGTGAGTCTAGCAAATGGTGTTGTATTTGGGGGGTCAACAAATGGTTCCGGACCCATCTATGCTATGAGTGCTACAACTGGAGAAATCTTATGGTCATATAACACTGGAGCCACTGTGTATGGTGGCATGTCTATTAACGATGGTTGTGTATATGTGGGAAACGGTTACAAATCAAATTTCGGAGCATTTGATCCAACTTTCACTCCCGGAACAACACTATTTGCATTTTGCATTGGAGACAATGATTTGTATAAATAAAGTAAACTATTATGTACTCATCATACTCATTAGCAATCACTAAAACATAAATTCACGATTGTGATTCAAAATGTTCTTATTTCGTCACATTAAGTGAGTGTTTTTTTTATAATGTTGTTCATCATTGTTTAGTATTATACATTGCGGGTTTGAGCTGATAAAATTTCTTAATTAACGCATATGTTCATGTATTTAAAGGTTTAAACTTTTGGAGAAAAAACAACATATTAACGTACAAGAAGCTTATCGTCTTTAAGAGAGTATCGACTAGAATGTAAAACATTTTAACATCTAACTTAATCAAAGAAACATAAATGACATTATCTTTTCTTAATTGTATTAAAATGCATTATTTTATTAAAGAGTGTAAACAAAGTGTTTGGAACTAGAATGCAAGCCGATGGCATAGCCATAACATAGGGAACCAAACTACAACTAAAAGGGACTCTTAGCCATAGACCTTGCGTTATACCCTACCCGATTTATCAGGTTCCATCGGATAGGGTAAGGAACACCATTACGGATGCATCGGGTAGCCTCACCACGTTCATTTACTCGATCGAGAAGCATTAACCCTCCCCCCCCAGCCCCCTCTTAACGTTTTTTTTAAATTGACCGTTTTCTTTTTAAATAAATTACAATTTTCACCTATATATACATAACCTTTTTCATACCCAATTTTCATGCCTATTTTCACATCTCTACTAAAACTCTCTATATATTTCCTCTACCATTTACTCTCTATTTAAAAAAAAACACATCTACATAATTTTTTTATGGATTCACCAAATGGATCATCATCATCTACTACGACTAACGGTTATTTTGAGAAATAACATGATTATGTTTGGTCGAACATATTTGGAGTATTCAAGATCTCGATAACTGAGACAACTAGTTTTTTAGATTTTAATATTATTATTATTTTTATGTAATTTTTAAATTTTTAAACTTTTTATTTATATTTTAGTTATTAATGAAAAAGATAATTAAGTTTAATATTTTTGTTTATATAAAAAGAATAAAAAAAGTGGTGAAAGTTTGGGAAAGAAAAGGAAAAATATAACACTTGATTTAAGTAAGGGAGAAGAAAATAGAAAAGGGAATGATGCGGCGCTGAGTAAGATTGGGCCGTGATTTCAGGCTTCTCTTTTTATAAGAATTTACAAAGAAAAATTCTATTTTATTCTACTAAATTTTTTTATTTTATTTTCTTACATTTTTAGTAATTGAAATGTCTAATTTACTAATTCTCTTTCTTCATCTTATCTATTGATTTTAATATTTGTGTTGATCTTGTGAGTAGAAACAAATAGTGTGTTTGGCGAAACTAGCTGGGGTTGGGACTGATTAATTAATAATCCCAAGCCCAAACTATAAGCTACTTGAAAATGCATTTATTTTGGGGGCTTGTGAGGGATTATGTTTTTAGCCACTAAATTTAAGATTCAATGATCCAGATTTAATATTAGATAATAATCAAAATTGATATGATTGATGACAATTCTGACTTTTTGTCTACTGGTCCCCACTTTTTCTCTCCTCTAATTTATTTAAAATTAATTATCTCACAAACTGTTAATCGTTAGACGAAATGAATTATACCGTTACGATCCTCGTGTTCCTCTCTTTTATTAGAGAGGTCACTTGATATACTTTCGACAATTTTTTTCATTTTTTTTAAGTTGGATTTAAATTTTATTAATGTATAATCATATGTGATTCATAACAATATTACATGTGTTGTTTTTATTAATTTTTTTTATCTTCTTGAATTGTATATCATTTAACATTTATTAATTTTGAATGTTTGCTTAAAAAATCAACGTTTGCTTAAAATCGTTTATACATGTATGTACATATTCAATTTCATTCAATTCAATTGCACTGTCTACCCACGAATGCATATATTGTGTACTAGCAACACCCTATCCCCTATATCAAAGGTCCAGATGTGTTCTCCTTCGAATTTGATGTCGTTTATATTGGTTCTCATAATAAGAATGGTTCTCGTTTCAACCATCCCCTATGCAATCACATATGATTGAATATCAAATCTCATGTTTTTTTGGTATTCAATTACATGTGAATTTATACAAACTGTCATGTGATTCTATACAAATTCAAAGGTGATTAAATATGTAATCATATGTAATTGAATATCAAATCTTATGTTTTTTGTATTCAATCACATGTGATTCTGTACAAATTCTCATGTGATTATGTACAAAATCACATGTGTTTGAATACGCAATCACATGTGATTGATTCTGTCAAATCTGTGACATAAAAATGCTACATTTAATTAAATCACACGTGATTAATGTGCATTTATAAGAGATAAATAATCACATGTGTTATGAAACAACTAATAACTTAAAGTCACTTTCAATTGTTGATTTTTTGTTACTAAACCATATAACTTTGTCGAATTATCAAACACCAAACTATAATTTTTATAAAGATTATATTGAGCATAACTTTATGAATCACATGTGATTATACTTTAATAAAATTTAAGTACAACCTAACAAAATGATAATTTTTTTAATCGAAAGTATATTAAGTGACCTCTCTAATAAAAGAGGGTAACAAGAGGATCGCAATGGTATAATTCGTTTCGTCTAACGATTAACGGTTTGTGAGATAATTAATTTTAAATAAATTTGAGAAGAGAGAAACTGGGGACCAATAGTTAAAAAGTCTGGAATGCCCTCCTTCATACCCTTACATACAAATATATCAATTTTAATTATTATATAATATTAAATCTGGACCATTTTGAAATCTAATGCTATAAATTGTCTCTCGGGACTATGAATTAAATTAGGACTGTATTGAAAATATCTCTATGTTTTTAATAATCCCCTTAAAATTTTAACACCTGAACGAGTCTAGAGGGCTGAGAATTATGAAAACTAGAATTTCAAGTCCTCATTACCGAACACACCCAAAAAGTAGAATATATAACTTCTCTTTATGAAATGTGCCCAAGCAATGTAGTTTCAATTAATCCAATGGAAACCCCAAAGGGATTTGGTATTATGAAACCCGCTTTATTTATCATTAAAATCGAAAGTATGGTTATCGCTGTCGTCATGATTGAAGGTTGTAGGTGGAGAATGAATCAGTTCGGTTTGATTATTGATCAAAATAAATCATTAACTAAAGGAACGGTTAATGCACTTTCATAATCAACAAGTTATTATGATTAGGGTTTCGGTGTTTTAAGTTATAAAAGCGGTTCGGTTCTCGGCTTAAGTTGAATTTACTAACCACCCATTTTATGGACTTCAATTTTTGTCCATTAGCAAAAGAAAAGGTTAAATGACCCTTTTTCAGGTCGATAATACTCGATATGTATCTTCAAATAAATTTATAGCTATTAAGACTATTTTGAGTAAAGTATGAAAAATATTTGTTTTGTCATTTGTGAAATATAATCATTGCATATTTGCTTTTTAAATAAACCATGGTATATTTACATGTAACTACTTTGAAAATGTAAAACGTAAACTATTTTCTTTAAACCGACAAGATTCATGGATAACAAGTATATTTTTAATAAAGAGTAAGAGAAGAATAATTGATTTGATTAAATTACAAACACAGAAAAAAATAAGGCATTTTGCTTAGCGGTGTCAATTAGTGATTAAGGTGTTCTTCTCTATATGAGGTTGAAGGTTCAAGTCTCGTAATGAATAGATATATGTATAAATTAGTAGGGTCTTGGAGGCCCTGTACAATTTAACAAAAATAGGCCTATAATTAAAGAGGGATTTTTCATTCAATCTTATAGTATTCTTCTAAGGTAAAAATCAGATTATTAGAACAATAGAACACCTACTACACTAAAACAGATTCATACTCATAAATTCAAGAGGGATTTAGCTAGAAACTCAAGGTTAAGGAACCTTAGAATTTAGCTAGAAACTCAAGATTTCATACTCATAAAAATCAGATTATTACACTAAAATAGATTCATACTCATAAAAATCAGATTTAGTCATTAAACTAAAAACTCAGATAATCTGAATACTACTACACTAACCTCGATTAGTTGATTCCTCAATCCTCAAAATCAAAATAGAGTCCAAATCTCAAATAGAAATTGAGCCTCTGTAACGAAAATTTGGCATTAAACATTTAAACTAAAAATTAGAATCAGATACATAAATCGACTATTACCTAAAATCGATTGATACCTCACTAATCGATCCTTCGATAGTTCTATTGCTCGTGACTGTTACCTCACTAATCGATCCTTCGAATTTCTAAGCTTCTAATCGATGAAATTTAGAAGCAAAAGTAGTAGTACTCTTCGGTGTTGACATTCAATTCATAGAGAATCGAAATAGGCTTCAACCGAATCAACCCTTTCATCTTCGGCCGAGTAATCAAGTATCAAGATGAATATCTTGAAAATTGTTGCTCAGTTTCTGGAAAAGTGGAACCGTCAGCAGTCAGCTTCTTTCACTCTCTCTCAATCGCTGTTTGTAGAAGGACGAAGATGCACATGCGAAAGAACTAAGAAGCATTAAAGACTCAAAGCGGCTAACCTAATTTGGGTAATTTGGTTTGGGCCTAATATGTGTGTGTGTGTATATATATATATATATGTATATATATATGCATGGGGCCGGCTCAATAAATTAGATGAGTGTGTGTTTGTCGTTAAAATGATCCCAAAAACACATATAATTACTACTTGATAACATTACCATTTTTTATAACTTACTAGTATAAAACCCGTGCAATACGACGGCTAGAAATAATTACTACTTGATAACATTACCATTTTTTATAACTTAAGACTATTATATTTACAAATTATGATGACATCGAACAATTTCGTTGGTAATATATCTATTTTATCTCTTTTTTCATTTATTTTATTTTTCTTTTCTTTATATCTCTTTTATTAATTTTTAAAAACATTAAAATGAGAAACAAAAAGAATATTAAATATACTATAAATTAAACCTTTTGTTTTAATTACACGAGTTATTTAAAAGTTCCAGAAATATCTATAAATTAGGTTTCATGTTATAGGTTTATGAATTCTAAATACTTAAATTAAAATATGTGTTATATGATAAAGTATTTATAATAATAATTTTATGAAAATCTTTTTTATTTAATTTTTAATTTGTATTTAATAGGGTTTAGTTTATCAAAATGTATTCAACTTTTCACGTTTTACAATTGTGTGAACTTTAAAAGTTTCTATTATGTGTATCAACTTTTAATTTATTGCTATTGTATTTATTTTGGATAAACAAGAAAAAATGTTTACGTTTAATACATACAATAGAAAGTTTAATGTATACAATAACAACAAATTAAATGTTCGTTACACACAATAGAAACTTCTAAATTCCAATACACATAATATAAAAACGTGACAAATTGGATACATTTTGGTAAACTAAACCCTATTAAAATCATCTAGCTAGGTTGAAAATTAATTTGCATTGACATGATTTTGTTAAATATTATTTATTATGAAAGGTTTAGTTATAAAAATGGTATTTAAAAATTTAATTAACTCTATGTAATAGTTTCCTTATAGGTTTAAGGGGTAAACTAGTAATTTTAAATGACTTAAAATTAAAAGATTAAGACAATGACCTAAATGTTTTATAATATAGTATAGATTATATATGCCGGTTTTGTTTAGTTAAAGTAGTTATCCAAACCCTCGTAACCATAACTGAATTAACAATTTCGGTTTTAAAAAGTCCCATAATCGACCCTCAATTAATCACTTTGTTCGGTCATTTCGATTATGATTCGGTTTTTTTAAAAAGTCCCATATCGACCCTCAGTTAATCACTTTGTTCGGTCATTTCGATTATGATGCGGTTTTTTGGTTTCTTCACTCATATGTGAAATGAATACAACTATTTGCTCATTTTTTAGGTAATATTGTGTCAAAACGCAACTTTAGTAATACTCTTTGTTAGCAACACTTTTGCTTTCGGCAAGAGGAGCTCGAGATTTTAAACTTAAACTCACATTTTTTTCATTCAATATGTATAAGTCTTTCGGTAGCAGGTAGCCTGAAGTGATTGGGTAGCACTTTGGCTTGGTCGGTTAGCAGAGGAACAGCGATACGTTACCCCCTTTGGATTCACCACTCGGCTTCCCACACCTGACAACACCCGACCAATCTTTTAAAAATATAACCGTTATTCAACGGCTATAATAAAAAAATTTCTTTTTTTCCTCCTCTCTCCCGTATAAATACATCATTATACACTTAAAAATTTTCATACCAAATTCTGTATTTCTCTTTCTCTCTTCTCTTCTACTATAAAAAAATATTTAGTTTTTTCACAATATTGATTCATCACAACCTACTTCATCGACATCATCACCATCATCCATATAAACGACGAGCTCATCAACCAGGAAAACGAAATTTTTATAGGGTTGGTTTGAGAAGCGTCAAACTTAATTTATGGTAGCACCGCGAAACTGTCAGCAAGATTAAGGAATTGGAACATAGAAAGAGGTTGAGTAGTTACAAACAAGCAATTTATAAATGACTACTTTGGCGTTAACTCTGTTTATTCAAATAATATGTTTAGGCGGCGGTTCCGGATGAGCAGATAACTATTCGAACGAATAGTTGATGATTTAGAAGGAGAGTATCCATATTTTAAACAAAAGTGGGTCACTAGAGGAAAAAAGGTTTCTCTCCGATACAAAATTATACTTCCGTTGTTCAGCAATTGGCGTATTGAGTAGCCTCCGACTTGATTGACGAGTACTTGATGATGGGAGTGAAAACGTCATGAGATTGCATACACAATTTCTACAAAGGTATTATTGACCTTCATGGTAAAAAGTATTTATATAACCTACTTATGTTGATATTTAGCAGTTATACACCAAGAAAAACACAGATTTCCTAGAATCTCTAGGCAACATAGTCTATGCTTATTGAGCGTGGAAAAATTACCCGGTTGCATGACCAGGTTAGTTCATGAGATGTGATCATGAAAACCCGACATGCGACAATCATGCTAGAGGCTGTGGCCTCGTATGATCTATGGACCTGACACACATACTCTAGTGTTTGAGGTTCCAATAACGGAATCAATATTCTCATATATCTGGCATGCGGATGACATTTGACACGACTGGGAGACTCATAATAACCTTCAGTTGAATTTGGTCGAACGTATTTCAAGTATCCAACTTCCTATCAACGAGTACGACTAGATTTCTAGATGTTTTATTATTTATTATTTTCGATTTAAAGTTTTGTAATTCTTATTTATTGATAATAATACTTTATTAATGTTATGAAATATTTAATTTTATTATTTGTTATATAATTTTTATACAATTTATAAATATTGATTTTGTTTAATAGTTAAATGTATAATAAAATAAATTAAAAAGTGTGAAAAAGATTAGGTTAGTTTAGATTAGAATATACTAGGTATTTGTGTAAGAGAGAGAAAGAAAAGAAAAAGGTGATGTGACACTGATATGATATTTGAATAAGATGATAGAGTGACATAAGGTCATGTGTTATACCCTCCCTTTTCATTTCTCTTACCCAATGTCACATCAACGCCATATCATTCATTTTTTCATTTTCTTTACCCTACCCCAAATAAGTGTTATACCTTCAATTTTCTTACCCAAACCTTTTTATATTTTTTATTTACACACACATATATATATATATATATATATATATATATATATATGTGTGTGTGTGTGTGTTGGGGGGGGGGGTGGGGCTTGGGTTTGCTTCCTCCGAGTTCCAATATCCGCTTGTCCTACCCACTTGCCCTACTCGACTTTGCGTAATGGTGTTCCCGATGGGTACACGAAGGTACTCGCCCCCTTCGAGTAATGCGTAACGCTCGGTCTAAGGATGTCCTAAACTCCTAAAAATTGTACATATATTTTGCTATAGTTAATGATGATATACAATTTGTTCCTTTATGTATAATGAACTGTTTTTTTTCCTAAATGGGTTTAGTTCACGAAAATACATTCAACTTGTCACGTTTTGCCATTGTATGTATCGAACTTTAAGAAGTTCTATTGTGTGTATCAAACATTTGATTTATCGCTATTATGTTTATTAAACTTTCTATTGTATGTACTAAACTTATACATTTTTTCTTTTTTATGTAACCAAAATACATACAATAGTAACAAATCAAAAGTTTGATACACACAATAGAAACTTTTAAAGTTTGATACACACAATAGCAAAACATGATAAGTTGGATACATTTTGAAGAACTAAAACCTTCCTAAATCACATAAAGATTAAAAGTCTACAATTTTTATAACCTGCAACGTATTAAACCCTAATTGAATTTTAAAACTTTAAACACTTTGACGAATATTTAAGAAGAAGAAAACAAACATTAAAGTAAAAGTTTCGACGTTTTTGACACGTTCTGGAGTAATTTTTAAGTAGGATGGTGCCAATTTTTGTGGAATAAGTAGGCAAGTTATTTTCAGTTAAAAATATTTTAATTAACAAACCATTTAAAGATTGTCTAGCGATAAGATTTTTTTTTAACAAACCAATTTTTTGTGGAATAAGTAGGAGTACAACTTGGCCTTTTCAGAAAACCTTTTAAAACGTGAAATTTCTTTTAAAAATAAGGGTTAATTTCATATATAACCTTATTAAACATTAAAATATATTACTTATCCAACTTAACTTATAAATATCCTATATACCCTTATTAAGTTTTCAAAATATCTATTTGTCCAACTTAACTTATAAATATCCTATATACCCTTCTTAAGCTTTTAAAATATCAAATTTGCCAAAATCACCTTTTTTTTATCAATTTTTAATCATTTTAAATGAGTTATAATTATAAAATATAATTCAATGACTATTATACTTCTCTTTTAAATCTATTTATAAAACATCACATATACACTTACTACTCATATTTATCCAAGTTGTATATATATATATATACACACACATACATGATTCTATTAATTAGTCTGGGTGATCGAGTACGGTTCATGCGTGTGTGTGTATATATATATCATGTAATTAACACACCAATCAAGGTACCTATACAATTAAGAAAAACATTATTATTTTAATCAATTATAATTTCTTAAAACAAAAGAATTATGCATGATATTATATATATATATATATATATATATATATATATAACTTGGATAAATATTAGTAAGGGTATAGGTGATGTTTTATAAATAGATTTAAAAAGGGGTATAATAGTCATTGAATTATATTTTATAATTATAATTCATTTAAGATGATTAAAAATTGATAAAAAAGGTGATTTGGGCAAATATAATATTTTGAAAGCTTAAAAAAGGTATATAAGATATTTATAAGTTAAACTAGGCAAATAAAATATTTAGAAACCTTAAGAAAGTTATATAGGATATAAGTTAAACTGGACAAATAAGATATTTTGATATTTAATAAGAGTATATATAAAATTAACTCTAAAAATGATATCCCAAAAACTAATTTATCGTATTGTAATTGACCTATACTTTCATTAATTATATGTAGAGTCGTAGAGATGAATGAGTTAATTTGAAACAAAAGTGTATTTAAGTCGATAAAACAAATTTTAACCAAAGACCAATGAGAGATTAGAGTGGACATTTGCCCTATAAATATAAATATCCTCTTTAATCAACTAACTTCAAACACCACAAAACAAAATGAATACAAGTCTCTTAGTTCTCCTATTCACCGGAGTATTACTCGTCAGTGTCCTCCCGAAGCCGGTTGCATCCCAAAATTGCAACTGTGCTTCAAACTTGTGTTGTAGCAAGTATGGTTATTGTGGCACCGGTAATGATTATTGTGGCAAAGGTTGTAAGGCCGGCCCGTGTTTCCAACCAGCTCCGAATAACAATGTCAACATCCCTCGTATAGTGACCGCCTCGTTTTTTAACGAGATTGTTGCCAAGTCCGGGAGAAACTGTCCCGGAAGAGGTTTTTACACACGTGACGCATTTCTTAAAGCCATTAAGATCTACCCACGTTTTGGTAAATCTGGTTCGATTAAAGATTCTAAGAGAGAAATCGCCGCCTTCTTTGCTCATGTTACTCATGAGACTGGAAGTAAGTGATTGATATTTCCTAGTTTTATAAGACCATTTACAAGATGGTTGTTTAAGTTTATTATAGACTTATAAGCTAGAATTAATTTTAATAAACTTGTTGTCCATCTATTTTTCACAACCTTACTTTATAAAAATCTTATATTTTTATCAACTTTTTTATTTACGAGTGCATTAATATTCGCAACCTTACCTTATTATTCTTATTTTAAGTATAAATAAGCTCGCAAATAAGAAAGTGGATAACAATGTGAATTTATATAAGTAATTGAGTCATACTATACGTCGTTAATATCGGATGCTACACATTTCAACTTTAGTATTTGGAGTTGACTTGATTTGATATACTAGTGAAAAGTCATTGCTAATTTTGACTTTTTAATATACATGTATAGATTTGTGTTACATAGAAGAGATAAATGGTCGCTCAAATAACTACTGTGACAATACCAACACCAAATATCCATGCAAACGAAACAAAGCTTACTACGGGAGAGGCCCGTTGCAAATCACGTGGAACTATAACTATGGTGCAGCCGGAAACAACATCGGGTTTGACGGACTTAACAATCCAGAGATCGTGGCTAGAGACAATGTGATTTCATTCAAGACCGCACTATGGTTTTGGATGAAGAATGTTCATCGGGATTTTGCTTCGGGTAAAGGGTTTGGGGCTACAATTCGGGCCATCAACGGAGGTGAATGCAACGGTGGGAGCCCCGCATCTGTGAGCTCTCGAATCTCGTACTACACCAAATATTGTAACCAATTTGGTGTTCCAACCGGGAATAACCTAAGGTGTTAACTTTGTTAAACCTATATTGTTTCTAATAGTTATCTATGTTTGGGAATAAGTTATCTCATTGTGACAAATATTTTGCTTGATATTTGACACAATAAGAGTGAAGTGATTGTAACAAATAATATTATGTTATAAAAGTAATTAACGGTAAATCTTTATGTTAGTATTTTGGAAAAGCATGTCACTATAAGATAAGTTCAAATATGGATGAATTATAGTTACACGATAAAGTTATCTAATATTTTTTTAAAAGACAATTTATTTTATATTAAAATTTAAGCTAGCAAGATGTTAGATAGTACAAAGAAGCTACAAAAAATGATACCTAATACAAACGACTAGAGAATCACGAATGAACATCTAGCGGAAAATCTAATATTAATGTATATGATTCAACATATAATTACCTAATTACATTATTAACCTAGCTCTATATATATTAAATGGTTTACTTCTCCAAAATGTATTAAACTATACCACAAATGTTAATGTGTATATCTATCTTTCAAAAATGTTATTGTATGTATCAAACTTTCATAAAAATACGTTATTGTGTGTATTAAACTTCCTATTGTATATACTAAACTTATACTTTTTTTTGCTTTTTATGTAATCAAAATACATATAATAACAACAAATTAAAAGTTCAATACACACAATAACATTTTTGGAATGCGGATATATATATTAACATTTGGGTTAGTTTAATACTTTTTGGAGAAGTAGCCATATATTAAAAGTCTACAATTTTTATGTATAATTACCTTTTTTTGTTCCTAAATCACATAAAGATTATAAGTTTACAATTTTTACAAAAATTACTAGAATAAAACAAGAGCTTTATTTATAAGCTGCACGTATACAAACCCTAATTGAATTTTAAAACTTTAACCACGTTGACAAATATTTAAAAAGAAGAAGAAAAAGAAAACAAACATTAAAGTAAAATTTTTGACGTTTTTGACACGTTCAGGGATACTTTTTAGTAGGATGGTGCCAAATTTTTGTGGAATAAGTAGGCAAGTTATTTTTAGTTAAAAAATATTTTAATCAATACAAATATCACAATCATATTTATGTGAAATTTTTAATATAGTCCGTATTTAATTCATAGTCCTGAGGGACTAATTTTAGCCATTGGATTAACAGCATCAATGGTCCAGATTGTATTTTAAAATTTTGAGTGGAATGTCATTTTCGTAATTTTTTATAATTCACATATAATGCTTTTAAAAATCACATGTGATTGTATACTGAATTTTAGGACAATATTTTTTATATGGACTATATTGAACACATATATTTTTTTTATAAAAACACATTCAAAGGTTTGTAATTTAATTTAAAAATATATATAAATGGTTGCAAACCTTATTCTTCCCTGATTACATTAAAATATTAGTATAAAAAACTTTAAAAAACAACGCTTAAGAACATTTCCGTGTTTTGAACATCTTCGTTTTTTAGAACTGAATCTACATGTTTACACAGCTATCAAGATCGACACAATATTATAGAATGTTTTTAGTTGATCTCCAGATGAACGGAATCGTACTATCAGTTTAAAATCATAATATCCTACTCTGATGTCCTTATTTATTTAATATTTAACTTCCATCAAATGATCATTTTATGAATATAAATATAAGATTCAACGTTATAAATCTCGACGCAGTGAATCTATGAATATATGTTTAAATTTATTTTTAACGATATAAACCGACCCAACTCAAGTATTGTTGACTATTTCATTTTAAACTATTCACCACTCAATAATACCATACGTACTTGGACCTTGTTCAATCAAATTTGATATGTTTAATTTTGATTTTCATCATTTGCAAGACAACATGCATGTAACTCAAGTATATATTGTCGACTATTTCATTTTAAACAATTCACTAATCAATAATACCATACATACTCGTACCTTGTTCAATGAATTTGATATAACTCGAGCATTAATTCGAGCAAGATTATATCTTGTTTCTACTCGCATAATTGTTTCATTCACCGATCGAGCTACATGAAAAGAAATCTTATTAATTATGGGATTAATTAATCGATATATGTCAATTAGGACATTAATTTTCAAGATGTTTGTTTTTTAAAATATACAACTTAAAGGGTCTTTAAGTAATTTTATAGGATCCCCAGTAACTAACCTAATAAAGATGTCTAGTGATAATATGTCATGAAAATTTTAAATTTCCAAAAACCAATTTATCTGTTGTAAATGAATTGACCTATATTTGCATTATATGTAGAATCTAGAGATGAATGGCTTAATTTCAAACAAAAGGGTATAAAAGTCAGTAAACAAATTTGAAGCACAGAGAAATAGCAACATATATAGTTAATGGGAGACATTGGAGTCGACTTTTACCTAGGAATGTAAATGAGCCGAGTTACTCGTGACCTACTCGAGCTCGGATCGTTAAAAGCTCGAAATGAGCCGATCCTTAACGAGCTCGAGCCTAAATTAAAGCTCATTTAATAAATGAGCCGAGCTCAAGCTTTAAAGAGTAGGCTCGCGAACTTAAACGAGCCTAAACGAGCTCCATATATAATATAATTTATATTTTATATATTTAATTTTTAATAATTATATATATATCATTTTAATAAAAATATCAAAATAATACCCGAGCCTAAACGAGCCGAGCTCAAGCTCGAGCTTAAAAAATCCTAAACGAGCCGGCCTCGATAAGTGTCAGGCTCGGCTCGGCTCGTTTACATCCCTACTTTTACCCTATAAATATCCTCATTAATCAACTAATTTCAAACACCACAAAACAAAATGAATACAAGTCTTTCGGCTCTCCTTTTCACCGGAGTATTACTTGTCGTTGTCCTCCTCCCGAACCCAGTTGCATCCCAAAATTGCAACTGTTACTCATGAGACCGGAAGTAAGCGATTGATATTTCCTACTTTTATAAGACCATTTACAAGATGATTGTTTTAGTTTATTATATACTTATAAGCTAGACTTAATTTTAATAAGCTTGTTTTCCGTCTCATTTTTCGTAACCTTGCCTTATTATTTTTTATTTTGACTTTTTAATATGAATGTACAAACTTGTGTTATATAGAAAAGATAAATGGTCGTTCAAATAACTACTGTGACAGTACCAACACCCAATATCCATGCAAACTAAACAAAGCTTACTACGGGAGAGGCCCGTTGCAAATCACTTGGAACTATAACTATGGTGCAGCTAGAAACAACATCGGGTTTGACGGACTTAACAATCCTGAGATCGTGGCTAGAGACAATGTGATTTCATTTGTAACGCCCCAAACTTTTTTTTGGAAAACGAGTACAATTAAATGTAAATTTATATAAAATTATTTCACGTAAATAACTGTAGTCATTCAGACAAAATTCCAGACGAAGTTCCGCACCCGAAACTACACGTCGTACAAAAGTAAATCCTTAAGATGATTAATTTAAAAATATAAAATTCAATAGTATATTTGTTTAATAAAATAGCGAAAACGTTGATAATAAGTGAGCCGTCTTCACACTGCTAGAGCTTTCCCGCGATCAGATCCTGAAAAAGATAAATCAACAACAGTAAGCATAAAACTTAGCGAGCACACGCACTTACACACCACACTAGGCATGTACATAACACATAACAATCAATGCTCGAATTGAGTATAATAGGGTAGCAGTTATCGATAATCTCATGCACTGTACCTTTAATAAAAGGAAACTGGTCTTCCTGCTTAAAGCATCCGCCACTACATTAGTCTTTCCCGAGTGATATAATATCTTGCCGTCGTAGTCCTTTACAAGGTCAATCCATCTTCTCTGTCTCATATTCAAATTCTTTTGATCCGCAAAATATTTTAACCTCTTGTGATCTGTGTAGATAGTACACTTGATGCCATATAGATAGTGTCTCTATATCTTTAATGCGCATACCACCGTTGCTAACTCTAAATCATGGGTCGGATGATTACACTCATGCGGATTTAGCTGTCCGGATGCATATGCAATTACTTTACCTCACTGCATTAAAACACATCCAAGCCCTACGTGTGACGCGTCGCAGTAGACCACCATATCGTCCATCCCCTCCAGTAGGGTTAATATCGGTGCCTCACATAATTTTCCCGTAGTTTTCCGTACGCCTGTTGTTGTTGGTTGCCCCAATCAAAACGTATGCTCTTCTTAGTCATCTAATTCATAAACGCAGTTGGTGCGTTCGTCAACCCAAAAGGCATGACCACAACTCATAATGGCCATATCTCGTTCTAATGCCGTTTCCTTTCTATCTTCTTCCTTTACTTTTTGTAGAAGGTAACCCGATCTCAAGTCGATCTTTGAGACCCACGCTGCTCCTTGCATCCGATCAAATAAATCGTCAATCCTGTGTAATAGATATCCGTTATTAATCGTCACTTTGTTCAATTTGCGGTAGTTTAAACACATACGGAACGTGCCATTTCTTAATGGATAAAATTGATGCTCCCCTTAACAACTTCGGTACAAATCATACTTTACTTTCTTCTGCCCAGTGGTATGTGTGGAAAGCTTCTTCCACCTCAAAGTCTACTGAGCACTCTCACTGGGGTCTTGAATCCCCTTGAAGATCGGTGGTTGACATGCAGAAGAGTCTCTATAAGTGCAATTCCTCTATATCTGATCTGCTACTATAATAACAGTTGAAGTAGCAGTTGTAGCCTCTCATACGGCCCATCACGTGCTTAACTTCTGATCAATCATCTTTCCTATATCCTCCTTTATCTCAGTCAGTATCTAGGGTATCATTTCCCGTAGCTCTTTCGTCTCATCGGCTATTACTTTAGAAGTTATAACAGCTTCCCTCTCCATTTCCTCTTCCTCTTCCTCATTACCAGGGATAAGGTTTACCAGTGTTACATTCTCCTGATTTTTTTTCCTTCCCGTACACCTCTTCATTCAGTATAGATTGTTGGTGAGGATCAGCCCCACTAGTAACACTAGTCTCAATCCCATCATAGCTGGTTCCAGTTCTAGCGAGAATTAGATTGCAATTTCGCCTCGTGTTCACTGTAGATAGAATTTCTCCCCCAATTGGGTTGTAAACCCGCACGATTCCCTGGTTACCTAAAATGTTGGCTTGGTGTTCTATTTCCACCAACTCCCGCATGTGAAACGGAATAAAATCCATAGGAAGTTTGTCATCACCTCCCTCCATTACATTGATTAAACATATATATTAGATACATTTACGGCTCGTTCATCTGCTATCTCCACCTCTTGAGGTGTTCTAGTTTCATTGATACATTACCGACGCCCGCAATAACGACGCGTTCTACTCTTGCCTCCTCCATCATCATTTGGAAGTATAGATAACGCACTCCTCAACAGGCGGCTTTACCATACTATCCTAATCATAATGCAGTTCGTAATCCCATTCTGTACGTATTTTTAGCACGCCTTCTCACATCTGAAGTAGCCCTACTTATACTAAGGCACTCCTACTCTACAGGCATACTACTGTCCTACAAGTACCCCTCACCTGATTCATAAGATTTCTCGCGATTCCGAAAAGCTTCGACATGTATCATGTGCTTGTAATAATATGGGCCCTGTATTATTATAAACACATTACACATAATGAGTCTTGTCATTGCCACTCGAAATCCCGATTCACAGGCTTAGGCCATGTATCACTTTATCACATAGTTTCACGTATATGCCAATACCTATTTATCTTTAACTAAAGCATACTAGCTAAAGGTATATATATCACTTCATCCACATGTACCTTAATGCTATTGTACTGTCACAAAATCATACATGCATATAAGGTTTCACATCCGATTCATCATATCCTAGTTTAAACAGATCATGCATACATCCATGCATAATGTTAATTCATATAAGTGATCGAGTGTTTGATTCCACCCTAACCCAACATCAAACGAGAACATGAAATAAGGTCAAATCATCAATTCTAAACCTATATGGTTACCATTATACATAGTACATAGTATTCATGATTTGCTTAAACATGGATTTACCTTGTGCTCACCAGGACCAACCTCCAGCTGACAGCTCACCAATCGAGTTTTAAAAATCTTCAGTCTGGTTTTCAAACCGCAAATCGGATCCCAAGCAACAATCAACAAGAAAATGCAAGGAAACCTAATTACAGTTCTCAACCAACATCAAACGAGAACATGAAATAAGGTCAAATCATCAATTCTAAACCTATATGGTTACCATTATACACAGTACATAATATTCATGATTTGCTTAAACATGGATTTACCTTGTGCTCACCAGGACCAACCTCCAGCTGACAGCTCACCAATCGAGTTTTAAAAATCTCCAGTCTGGTTTTCAAACCGCAAATCGGATCCCAAGCAACAATCAACAAGAAAATGCAAGGAACCCTAATTACAGTTCTCAACCTGACAATTTAATTGAAAAGAAATTAATTTTTTTTCATTGAAAATCATTAGAACCAAGGTTTAAGTCCAAACACACCACTTGTATGTTCGAATCCCTCAAACCGAGGCTCTGATACCAAGTTGTAACGTCCCAATTTTTTTTTGGAAAACGAGTACAATTAAATGTAAATTTATATATAATCATTTCACGTAAATAACTGTAGTCATTCAGACAAAATTCCAGATGAGGTTCCGCACCCGAAACTACACGTCGTACAAAAGTAAATCCTTAAGATGATTAATTTAAAAATATAAAATTCAATAGTATATTTGTTTAATAAAACAGCGAAAACGTTGATAATAAGTGAGCCGTCTTCACACTGCTAGAGCTTTCCTGCGATCAGATCCTGAAAAAGATAAATCAACAACAGTAAGCATAAAGCTTAGTGAGCACACGCACTTACACACCACACTAGGCATGTACATAACACATAACAATCAATGCTCATATATCAATTCACATAATACCGACGCAGTGCACTGACGACGATTTCATACTTTGGGTCACAATTGACTATCCAAGTCGTACCAAGGATTTCACGTGTCTGATTATGCCCGAGTTACCTTTTCACCACAATATAACGCAACCCTTCACTTCACATATCAAAATATCATTACACATTCACACATACAATCAAATCACATAATACCGACGTAGTGCACTGTCGACGATTTCACACTTTTGGTCACAGTTGACTATCCAAGCCGTACTAAGGATTTCACGTGTCTGACTGTGCACGAGTTACGTTTTCACCACAATATAACGCAACCCTTCACTTCACATATCAATCACATTAGTTACACTTTCACATAGATAGTACATATGCATCACACACTAATATAATGAGTAAGTTAGTGTAACTCACCTGGTTGCAGCACACAATACTCAATGAAAATAAATCACGTAACCGTTCTAGGAGTCCGGTTTATGATCCATACAAGAAACCCAGTTTGATTTGGATTGAAAACCCAAGTCTTCAACTTAATTGAAAACCTAAGTTTTCGATTCAATTGAAAACCCAAGTTTTCGATTCAATTGAAAACCAAAGTTTTCGATTCAATTGAAAACACAAGTTTTCAACTTTACTTGAACACTCTAAATTTTCAGTCCAACCCATAAAGATTTTTAGTCGAGACCAATCAACAAATGTTTTCAATTCAGTACATCATCAACAGTATACTCATTTATGAACCAGAACCAAACTTGTTTAAGCCATCTTTAAATCAAACCATCAAGTTTCTAATCAGATTAAAACCATACTTTTACCCTGTCAGTGCTTTTCAATTATATATATATATATATATATATATATATATATATATATATAATGCACTTTAGCTTCTCAATTGATGGCTATATGGGTTCTCAATCCTTCAAAGGGATTTAAATTTTCAATTTGACCATAACACCCAAGAACACTCGATTATTTGCATCGTTGGTGTGCTAAAATCACATGTTGCTTAAATCCTAATAACACCATACCACTTCAACCAACAAAAGTTCCGAATCATATTAAATTAGCTAACTGGTAAATGAAGTTCAAACACATTAGGCTTTCTAAATCTGATTTAAATCCAGCTTTACTCATTACAGAATTTCAAACACAACTAACTACCCAAATCGAGAGTTGAGCTCTCAACCTGCACTCTCATTTCAACAACCCACAACCAATTTAAAAAGCACAATTAAATTGTGGTTCAAATGAGGTTATGGCTCTAAGATGTGAAGATACAATTAAACTATGAGTTCTAGATTCAATCCTTGAAAAGAACACATGGATATCACCCAACACACACCCACACTGTCGGTTCTTCTCAATCCCCCAATCTCTCTCAAAAGTGGATTTAAAAATTGTGATTTCACTTCTACTAGATCTCCAACAGCATATACATAAATCCTTGAGGGTTAATTGAATTAACAACAAGTCTATATGGTTCATTAACAAGCTGAACTTCTCGGTTTTGAACAACAACATCTCAGATGCGAGTAATGCAAATAACTCATCAATTCATAATACCCATTTTCGAACAAAAACATTCAGGGAGGCTCTTGAATCGTTACCTTACCTCTTGTTAAAAACTTGAGAGAATTTAGTAGAGAGAATATTGATGTAATGATATTATAAAATTCATTACCTTGAAGTGAAACGTACAGCAAATATATATACAAGTAGATGAACCTGCTAACTACTCAAGTGACTAACTAACTAACAAATTTAGTAACTAACATAATTACATTCTGTTACAATTATGAAGACTTTTGCCATGTAGGATTCTGAGACTGTGTAATCCATACGGTTTTGATGTGTATGTACAATGTACCTCAGAAGTGGTAGTGGGGTTTATATGATCTGCTTTGTGTGTCTCTTTATCCCCCCGCAAGTAGGCATACTGTAAGGATTGCATATGCCTAACTTGTTTAAGCATACATAGTGCATGTATTTATGTAAACCTTTAGTCAGAATGTCAGCTGTCTGATGCTTTGAGGATACAAATGATGGATGTATGATGTCTGTCCTTATCTTATCTCTTACAAAGTGGCAATCTATTTCAATGTGTTTTGTCCTTGCATGTTGAACTGGGTTGGAAGCAAGTGCTATGGCAGAAGCATTGTCACAAAATACATGAGTTGGATCAGTTGACTTTATGTTGAAATCATGTAATAAGCTTTTGATCCAAGTTATTTCACATGTAGTATCTGCTAATGCTCGGTATTCAGCTTCAGTAGATGATCTGGATACTACTATTTGTTTCTTTGATTGCCAAGAAATAAGACTTTTGCCTAGAAAAATTGTGTACCCAGTAATAGATTTTCTAGAATTTGGGCAACTTGCCCAATCACTATCACAGTAGGCAGTGAGTGTAAGATCACTGGATGATGGAAAATATAGACCTTGACCCGGGCAAAGTTTTATATACCTTAGAGTGCGAATAAGAGCTTTCATATGAGGTGTTCTTGGATCTTGTAAGAACTGACTGAGAGTTTGTGCTGCAAATGCTATATCTGGTTTTGTCAGTGTTAGGTATATCAACTTTCCCACTAATGTCCGGTAATGTGATGGGTCTTCAAGTTTGTCACCATTTAAATGATTTAGTTTGACATTTGGATCAAGTGGTGATGAAGCAGGTTTAGTATGAAGTAAATCAACTTCCTTGAGTAAATCCAGTGCATATTTTCTTTGGGACATTGTGAGGCCAGTAGTGTTTCTGAGTATTTCAATGCCTAGATAGTAGTTAAGTGCTCCCAAATCTTTGATGCTAAAAGTATCATGCAACTGTGCTTTGACCTTTTTTATATGAGAGATATTATCACCAGAAATAATAATATCGTCTACATAAACAAGTAGGGTAGTGAAGCATCCTTTTTCTTTGAAAGTGAACAAGGAGGTGTCCATATAGCTTTGCTGAAATCCAATGGAAAGGAGGAATGATGTGAGCTTTTCAAACCATTGCCTGTTTGCTTGCTTTAGACCATAAAGTGATTTTTGAAGTTTACAGACAGTATTTGGTGAGGTTGGAGTAGAATAGCCTTGAGGGACTGTCATATATACTTCTTCATTAAGATCTCCATGTAGAAAAGCATTGTTGACATCAAGTTGTTCAATGGTCCATCCTTTGTTGATTCCAATGGTGAGTAATACTCTTACTGTAGTCATTTTAGCTACAGGAGCAAAGGTTTCCTTGTAATCAATTCCTTCTTTTTGATGAAAACTTTTTGCAACCAATCGTGCTTTGTATCTTTCGATTGAGCCATCTGCATGATATTTGATACGATAAACCCACTTACAACCAATTGGTTGTTTGCCTGCAGGTAACTGTGTTAGAATCCAAGTATTGTTTTTCTCAAGTGCATGTATTTCCTTATTCATTGCCTCAATCCAATTGTTATCTTTTGAAGCTTGAATAAAGGTTTGTGGTTCAACTGTTTTATCTACATAATTTATTAATCTGAATGTGTTTGGAGAGAGGTTGTTATAAGACATGTATTGTGAAAGGTGATATTTGCTGGTAGTGTTATGGACAGAAGAGGAGCAGTGATAGTCTTTGAATTTGGTTGGTGGATGTTTGATTCTCGTGGGCCTTCTTTCATTTGGCACATTGAGATTTTGAATGAATGGAGGAGTTGGTGGAGTTGGTGGGTTTGAATCATTGGATGGTGAGTTTGAAGAGCTTGATGGATTAGATGGTGGATTAGGTGAATGGGAATTGTTGTGGTATGGCATGAAAGGATTCTGATTATGTGTGGAGTGTGATGTGTGATGTGTAGTCTTGTGATGGTAGATTGTGTGTCTCAGAGGATGAATCTTTGAATGGAAAATGGGTCTCATCAAAGGTAACATTTCTAGTGACTATGACTTTTTATGTTGTCATATCATAGAGGGAGTAGCCTTTTTGAGTTTGAGCATAGCCAACTAAAATCATAGGAATGGCTTTTGGTTGAAACTTGTCTGTGGTTTGTGAGTGAGCATAGGCCCTACATCCTATTAGTCGAAGATGTTGGAGTTTTGGGGGTTTTTGATACATGATTTCATAGGGGATTTTGTAGTTTAAGACTTTGGTTGGTAATCTATTTATGAGATAGGTTGCTATAAGAATGCAGTGGCCCCATAAGTGTTTTGGAAATTGTGCTTGGAATTGTAGAGACCTTGCCATTTCTAGAAGATGTCTGTGTTTACGCTCAACTCTTGCATTTTGTTGTGGGGTGTATGGGCATGATCTTTGATGAATGATTCCATGTGTTTGAAAGAATTCAGAAAGAAACTCATTGAGAAATTCAGTTCCGTTATCAGTGCGGATTATTTTGATTGTTTTGTGGAACTGAGTTTGAACATACGTATAGAAATTCTTTAAAGTAGATGTGACATGGAATTTGTTAGGTAACAGATAAGTCCAAGTGGCCCTTGAATGATCATCAACAACTGTAAGAAAGTAGTTACATTTATTGATTGTTGAATGTTTATATGGCCCCCATACATCTACATGCAGAAGTTCAAACAAATCCTTGGCATGTGATTGACTCAGAGTGAAAGGTAATTTGTGTTGTTTTGCTAAGGGACAAACAATACAATGAAATTCAGAAGTACTAGAAATAAATGGGAGTATTGGTTTGATTCTTTGAAGAATTTTGGTTGATGGATGACCAAGCCTTGCATGCCAAAGTTGTGTACTACTGAAACTTGCAAGAATTGTGTGTTGATGTTGGTTTGGTGAGTTGTTTAAGTGTAGAGTCCACCAGAATAGTTTCCTTGCGATGTCTTGCCATCATGGTCCTGGAAAATGCATTTATCATAAGTGAATGTAATTGATGAATGAGTTAAATGAAGAATTTTGCTTGTGGAAATAAGATTGTATGTGAAGGATGGAACATGAAGGACATCATGGAGAATGAGATTGGGTGTGATATGGACAGAACCTATGTTGTGGACTTCGATTGTGTGACCATTTGGCAGTTTAACAAAGATAGGTGGTTGACATTTTCTAGTGTGGTGCATGAGAGAAAGTGAATTGCAGATGTGATCAGTTGCCCCACTATCTATTATCCAAGTTTCTTTTGAGTTACAAATAGATGAAGCAATGAATGAGTATGTACCTACCATTTGAGATGAGTTGTTGTCATAGGATTCTTTGAATTACAGCATCATCAAAACCTGATTAAGCTGGTTTTGTAAGTGATCCATTCTTGAGTGTATAATGGGATCATTACTTGTTGTAGCTGGAAGTGGATCAGATTCTGTTTCATCCATGGTGACAGGAGTTTCTTCCTCACCAATGATCATATTGATGGATTTACCTTTATTACCTTGTCTTTGTGATAGTGGCACATATTTATTGTGTAAAGGATGGTTTGGTGGGTACCCAACGATCTTGTAGCACTCATTTTTTATATGACCTTCTCTGTTGCAATAAGTGCAGATCACTCCTTTTTTAAATGAAGATTTCCTTTCATTTTGCAGATTTTCATTTGACTTTTGTCCTTGAAAAACAGTGTTTCTTTTGTAGCCATTTGACAATGCATTTAATGCAATAGGAGTAGGTAAGGGTTGCTTTTGTACCTGCCTTTGCTTTTCTTCCTGTCTCAGCATTGTGTAGGCCTTAGAGGTCATAGGTAGTGGTTGCATTAGTAGGAGTTGACCTCTAATATTAGTGTAGCTTTCATCTAGGCCCATTAGAAATTGTATTAATCTTTTTCTTTGATCTCTTTCACCGTTTAACTTCCCATTTTCACATGTACATTTACAGATGCATGCATATGGTGCTTCCAATGCATTCAACTCATCCCATAAACCTTTAAGTTTGTGATAGTAAGTTTCAATACTTTCATTTCCTTGTTGTAATTGCACAATCTCATTAGTCACTTGATATATTCTATGTCCATCAAGTTGAGAGTAATGCTCATGCAATTCATTCCATAAATTTCGTGCAGAATTAACAAAGCTCAGATTATTACCTATCTGATCTGAAACTGTATTTAGTATCCATGAGATCAGCATGTCATTCGCCCTCTCCCAGTGGCTTCTAAGGTTAGATTCAAGATCTGGCTCTATGTAATCTCCATTGATGATCTTCAGTTTATTCTTAGCGTTTAATGCGATTATCATGGATCTTTTCCATGAACTATAATTTTCAGAACCTGTCAGTTTCTTCGAGGTTAGGACCAGCCCTGGGTGATCGTTTGGATGAAAGTACAGCGGATGATTAATGGAATTGATCTCCTCTGTAATCAATGACTCAGGTGTCGGCATTGTTGGATGGATCTGTAATCGTTTGGATGATTTTGATGATTTGTTGGATCGTAGAGCACTGCTGATCAGAGAAGCTCTGATACCATGTTAAAAACTTGAGAGAATTTAGTAGAGAGAATATTGATGTAATGATATTATGAAATTCATTACCTTGAAGTGAAACGTACAGCAAATATATATACAAGTAGATGAACCTGCTAACTACTCAAGTGACTAACTAACTAACAGATTTAGTAACTAACATAATTACATTCTGTTACAATTATGAAGACTTTTGCCATGTAGGATTCTGAGACTGTGTATTCCATACGGTTTTGATGTGTATGTACAATGTACCTCAGAAGTGGTAGTGGGGTTTATATGATCTGCTTTGTGTGTCTCTTTACCTCTCGATCTCGGTAGGTAAGAAAAACACCCATCTCGTACTTGTTTCTGCTTGGGATCTTCAAAATTTAGATGCTTGAACCAAGTCAATTTAACTCTTCTCCTTGCGACTCACGACAACCCACACTCGCTGCTTCATCTCCTTTGATTTCTAATCAAAGCAGTGTAGGTGTTCGGCCGCCGGTCCTTTCCTTCTCGCCGGAATCCTCGAGTCGATATCATTGCTCTGCCTCTCTCTCTTGGTCGTTCCACACAAACACAAGCTCACAGACTCTAAAAAGAGTGCTGCGGCTACAGTAGCTAGAGAAGTTGGGTTTGGAGCCCTAACTTGAATATTATCATGTTGTGACTCTTTTGGCCCAAATGTTATTAGAACAAGATAAACAAGCCCAATAGTTCTAGTTGTTTAGTTGGCCCAAAACTAATCCATATATTAGAAATCTAATGTCCTCTAGAATAGGTGATATATGTATATATATAGTACAAAATTGTTCGAGTCTTAAAACGGATATTACAACTCTCCCCTACTTAGATAGGACTTCGTCCTCGAACTCACTGTTCAAATATTCCAGGGTAGCATCTCTTCAGTTCCGTTTCCGGTTCCCAAGCCCACTCCGAGCATTTTCGGTGTTCCCACTGTACTTTGATAGTCACAATCTATTTATTATGCACTTGCCTGACTTTCCGTTCTAAAATTGCAATCGGTCTCTATCTAATTCAATCTTTCATCCACCGTTGTATTTTCCAAAGGTACAAATGTTGTTTTATCGGCTAAACACTTCCATAGATACGACACATGGAAGGTATTGTGGATATATATATATTTTTTTCGTCCGGTAATTCTAATCGATATGCAGCTTCCTAACCATCGTGATAATCTTGAAGGGTCCTATATATCTCGGATTCAGTTTTCTTCGCTTTCGAAACTGAATTACCCCTTTCCATAGCGATACTTTTAGTTGCACAAAGTCTTTAACCTGAAACTCTAATGGTGAACGTCTCTTATCTGTGTAACTCTTCTGTCGACTTTGAGCAGCTTTTAATCTTTCTTGAACATGCTACGACGTTTTCTGTACTATCTCGGTGTTTCCAAGCTCTCGTTGACTCACTCCTCCTCAGCAATAGGGGTTCTGCACTTCCTCCCATATAGCATCTCATATTGAGGAATTCCTATACTAGCGTTGTAGCTATTGTTGTATGAGAATTCTGCTAACGGTAGGTACGAATCCCAGCTTCCCCCGAAGTCGATCACGCATGCCTGTAACATATCCTCTAGCGTCTCTATCGTTCCCTCACTTTGACCATCGGTTTGAGGATGATAAGCCGTGCTAAGATTTACTCGCGTGCCCAAGTCTTCATGAAATTTCTGCCAGAACCTAGAAGTAAACCGTACGTCTCGATCTGACATAATAGAAACTGGCACCCCGTGTCGTGATATCACTTCCTTAACATACACATCCACCATCTTTTCTGCTAAAAAGGTCTCCTTTATTTATTTAAAATATCTCTATAACACTAAAACACCCTCTCACACAAATATAATTATCCACCCACATCAACATAATTTTCAAAATCTTATTAACTTCTCCCTCATTATTTCATAAATATAAATCCTTTTCTTATTTTAATGTCTTTTAGAATTTATTTTTAAAATTAATAAAATAGTTGATGCAAATAAAAAAAATAAAAAACTGACATTGTACGATACTTTTTCGTGACATTGAATTGAGCGAATAACATATTATTACATTTTTAAAAGCAACATGATGTGAAATAGAAATTATTTGCCGTCGCGGCATTACGCGGGTACCTTGCTAGTTTATATATATATATATATATATATATATATATTTTTTTTTTTTTTTTCGTCCGGTAATTCTAATCGATATGCAGCTTCCTAACCATCGTGATAATCTTGAAGGGTCCTATATATCTCGGATTCAGTTTTCTTCGCTTTCGAAACTGAATTACCCCTTTCCATAGCGATACTTTTAGTTGCACAAAGTCTTTAACCTGAAACTCTAATGGTGAACGTCTCTTATCTGTGTAACTCTTCTGTCGACTTTGAGCAGCTTTTAATCTTTCTTGAACATGCTACGACGTTTTCTGTACTATCTCGGTGTTTCCAAGCTCTCGTTGACTCACTCCTCCTCAGCAATAGGGGTTCTGCACTTCCTCCCATATAGCATCTCATATTGAGGAATTCCTATACTAGCGTTGTAGCTATTGTTGTATGAGAATTCTGCTAACGGTAGGTACGAATCCCAGCTTCCCCCGAAGTCGATCACGCATGCCTGTAACATATCCTCTAGCGTCTCTATCGTTCCCTCACTTTGACCATCGGTTTGAGGATGATAAGCCGTGCTAAGATTTACTCGCGTGCCCAAGTCTTCATGAAATTTCTGCCAGAACCTAGAAGTAAACCGTACGTCTCGATCTGACATAATAGAAACTGGCACCCCGTGTCGTGATATCACTTCCTTAACATACACATCCACCATCTTTTCTGCTAAAAAGGTCTCCTTTATTTATTTAAAATATCTCTATAACACTAAAACACCCTCTCACACAAATATAATTATCCACCCACATCAACATAATTTTCAAAATCTTATTAACTTCTCCCTCATTATTTCATAAATATAAATCCTTTTCTTATTTTAATGTCTTTTAGAATTTATTTTTAAAATTAATAAAATAGTTGATGCAAATAAAAAAAATAAAAAACTGACATTGTACGATACTTTTTCGTGACATTGAATTGAGCGAATAACATATTATTACATTTTTAAAAGCAACATGATGTGAAATAGAAATTATTTGCCGTCGCGGCATTACGCGGGTACCTTGCTAGTTTATATATATATATATATATATATATATATATATATATATATATTTTTTTTTTTCGTCCGGTAATTCTAATCGATATGCAGCTTCCTAACCATCGTGATAATCTTGAAGGGTCCTATATATCTCGGATTCAGTTTTCTTCGCTTTCGAAACTGAATTACCCCTTTCCATAGCGATACTTTTAGTTGCACAAAGTCTTTAACCTGAAACTCTAATGGTGAACGTCTCTTATCTGTGTAACTCTTCTGTCGACTTTGAGCAGCTTTTAATCTTTCTTGAACATGCTACGACGTTTTCTGTACTATCTCGGTGTTTCCAAGCTCTCGTTGACTCACTCCTCCTCAGCAATAGGGGTTCTGCACTTCCTCCCATATAGCATCTCATATTGAGGAATTCCTATACTAGCGTTGTAGCTATTGTTGTATGAGAATTCTGCTAACGGTAGGTACGAATCCCAGCTTCCCCCGAAGTCGATCACGCATGCCTGTAACATATCCTCTTGCGTCTCTATCGTTCCCTCACTTTGACCATCGGTTTGAGGATGATAAGCCGTGCTAAGATTTACTCGCGTGCCCAAGTCTTCATGAAATTTCTGCCAGAACCTAGAAGTAAACCGTACGTCTCGATCTGACATAATAGAAACTGGCACCCCGTGTCGTGATATCACTTCCTTAACATACACATCCACCATCTTTTCTGCTAAAAAGGTCTCCTTTATTTATTTAAAATATCTCTATAACACTAAAACACCCTCTCACACAAATATAATTATCCACCCACATCAACATAATTTTCAAAATCTTATTAACTTCTCCCTCATTATTTCATAAATATAAATCCTTTTCTTATTTTAATGTCTTTTAGAATTTATTTTTAAAATTAATAAAATAGTTGATGCAAATAAAAAAAATAAAAAACTGACATTGTACGATACTTTTTCGTGACATTGAATTGAGCGAATAACATATTATTACATTTTTAAAAGCAACATGATGTGAAATAGAAATTATTTGCCGTCGCGGCATTACGCGGGTACCTTGCTAGTTTATATATATATATATATATTTCATTCAAAAAGTGGTTTATTTACGAAAAGTGCAAAAAGCATTTACAACCATTAGATCAATTAATCAAAAACTAAGATCATATATGGCATTTTTGTAATTAAATTGTATCTTAAGGATTATTAAATTAAATCAAAAGGATAAAATAGATATTTTATCCCTCAATTGTTACTTATATATATATATATATATGAGAGGGTTCATTTGAGAACCAATTTTATTGCGAGAACTAATCTTAGACGTTCATTTGGGATAATGAAATTCATGGATGAAGAGCATGAGGGATTGGGTGTGGCAGGGTGAACATAAGGAATTCATGGGTGGGCAATCCAATTGAAGAAGAAGGAATTAGACGGCTAAGATTGGTTCTCGCAATAAAAATGGTTTTCAAAAGAACCCTTCCAATATATAGGCAAAAGTTAAAACAAGAACTGTTTTTAATGCCATTAATGACTCATTAATATAAGATAATGAATGTGAATGATAATGATTAATATTGATTGTTTAGGTGAAATCTAATCAATCATTACCCATTAATGGATAATGAAGCATTCCCTAATAAATTGAGGGTAATGAATTTAGGGTAAAAGATTCAAGTATGTGTGTTCCCACCAATCACCACCACCATCACCGACCACCACCAATATCGCTACCACCACCCTCTGGCTCCACCACTACCACCACCGACCGCAACCATTACACCATTATAAGTCGTTGACCAATCATCACCACCACCACCACCAACATCACCGGCCACAACCATTACACCATCGTAACTTGTCGCACAATCACCACTACCACCACTACACTCTACCACCATCATAAACCGTTGCTGCAGTCACCACCACCACTACACTCTACTATCATCACAGACCACTGCTGCCGTCACCTAAGCTGCCACTTCCACCTTCCGTTGCCACCTCTATCAACTACCAGAACCGCCTGGCACAACCACCGCAGTCGTCAACTACCACCCGTCGCCACTAGTTGACATTAGTTGATGCCTCAACCAACATCGTTGTTGCCGTCACTGACTATTAGCACTAATGGTTGTTGTCACTATCATCAACCACTAGCGCAACTTACTATTGCTACTAACAACCATAATCACCATCGACTACTGCCACTGCCATCAACCTATACAAGACACATACGTATATAATAATTACCTACATTAACGAAGTAATATCAATAATAATGATAATACTAGAAAATGCTTATTATATTTATTTGTATTTTCTTACCTTTTGCTATTCATATACATCTCTATTTAACCAAGCGTCACTTAGTAACGTGCACCGATAAACAACTATCTTCTAGATGAGTTAGGTTGGGTACTATTTAATTAAGGGATGACATCTAAGTTTTAATCCTATCCTTTAATTTGCCTGGTCTTTTTTGTATACTTTCAACCACTTAGAAAGGCTCTCATTTTATTAGTAATTTGAATTGGATTTTGATATTAATATATTAATAAAAATAAAAAATCTAACTTTTAATTCCATATTAGTTTCAAATTTTGTAATAAAAATACTCTCTTTATATTTCCTTTTCCTTGTAAAATAGTCTGATTAAAAAATTTATAAACGAAACTTTTTAATTTTCTTTTTAAAAAATAGCCCATTAAATCTTTCTTTTACTTTTATTTCATTAAATAATTTTATACATCATTCTTATTTAATTTCAAGCTTAGTTTTTATGTTTTTAGATGAAAAAATTAATGGTTCTAAAAGAGTTTTTTTCATAAGAATCTTTCTTTGTTTTAATCTTTCTTTGTTTTAAAGATGAATAAATTAAAATGGTGAATATATTTGAATTATCCCTTATATCAATTTACAAAAAAAAATACTATTCATTTCATTTTTTAGTTATAACGCTTTATAAATTTTTATCTTTGTTCCTCCAACTTATATAAATTGCATTTGATAACTTTATTTTTTATTTTCTATTTTTCATCTTTAAATTATATAGATTACATTTTACATTATACCATAATTCAAATTTTTTATGAAACTATTTATTTTAATTTTCATTTCTAACCTTTATAAAATTTTATTTTTCATCCTTCAACTTATACAAGTTAGATTTCATCTCTATTTTTTATTTTTATTTATTGTTTTTCATCTCCAATATATAGGAGTACATGCCCTAATCTTTTATTAAGTAAACAGGTAACCTCTAACAAATTCCAACAACTAATATTAAATTAGTTGCAAGAAATAAATATACTTTTATGAACTAAATATTATCTTTGTATATTAGCTTTAAACAAACATCTTATATGTAAATTAAATTAGTAAAAATATGATTGTCTAAATATGAACCCGGCGCAACGCGCGAATATAATATTCCTTGTTAGAATCAAATATGGTGTCAAATCACTAGTAATTGTCTGTATTTTTTTTCAAAGAATTGTGTTTTCACGTTAATTTTAACAACATTTATTCTTATGTTTTGGTTCTCGTCGCAAAGCACGGGTCATCGTTAGCTTGTTTAATCTAATTCTTAGGAATTTAAACAATATTAACACACAAGTAAACGAGCTTTAGTTAAGATACGCATGGATTGAAATTAAACTCGTCATGTGTTTATAACTTAGACATTTGGGATGAAATTTGTTAAAGGTACAAAGTCAACATCAAATATATAAATTCCGCTTTCTAATATTTTAATTTATTTTTCCTATTCTAATGAAAAAGTACTTATTTAATAATTAATTAAGAAAGAAAAATTACTTTGAAATATTAAACTTGAATATCTCAATTAAATTCATATATATTAAAAAGAAATCGCATTTTTGAAACAGGCACCAACTAATCAACCTCCTGCATTTTCATGGCACCTTATTCCTTCTTTCTCATCTTCCTTTGGTTGCTCCTCCTGCTCTTAACATCAGCTAAGGTACGTATATAATAATTATTTATCTTAATTTCCCATCGATCTACTTCCTTTAATTTAATTAATCATTAGTTTACTGATCGGCTGTAGCCAAATGATTGGACGAACCATGGCGGAGATTTAAAAAATCGTAGATACGCTTCTGGCGAAACAAAGATTAGTCCAGAAACCGTCGCTAAGCTTCAGCTAAAATGGAAGTTTGTCGCCGGGAAAGATATAACCGCGACACCAGCAATATTTAACAACACTATCTACTTCCCTAGTTGGAATGGAAACATATACGCCCTTAATGCGTCAGACGGGTCTGTCATCTGGGAACATAATCTCGGACAATTAACGGGTATTAATGCAACTGGGCTTATACCAGCTGTTAATTGGACGGTGTCGAGGTCAACCCCGACCGTCGCTAATGATCTTTTGATTGTCGGGATTTACGGACCGGCTTATGTAGTTGGGCTTAACCTTAGCGACGGTGAGCTCGTCTGGTCTACTCAACTTGACACGCATTATGCCGCTCAGATTACCATGTCGGGAACATTTTATAAAAGGTATATATGTTTATATTTATTCTGTATCCAAATCCAAAAGTATTTTCCCTTTTAATTTAAAACAGTTTTTTTTTAAAACTTTTTCTTTAAGAAAGAAATTGATATATTTTTTCTTGGAAAATGAAAAGTTGACAAGGTTTGCTTGCGATGAATGGCCAAAAGAAGTAAGCCGTTGACAGTTAGATTGTAAATTGCAAACATTTGTCCAAGCATTGAACTTTAAAGCACATAAAGTCAAATACAATAATAGAATGAAATATTTTTTTGAACTGCAATAATACAATAATATAATGAATTTTTTTAATAAACTTGTTTTTTTCACTAGCAATCATATGATTATGATAACTTAAAATAAAAAACTAAATTAAGTTTATATAAAATAAACCGAACAAATATGCTTATGAATAGTAATTAAGTCAGCTTGTAAGTCTTCAATAAGCTAAAACAAACACCCTTAAATATGTATAATTTTCAATATGACTTGGTGCATTGTGTAGTGCGTTCTATGTAGGAACATCTTCATCAGAAGAAGGTTCAAGCATTGAAGCATGTTGTTCATTTAGAGGGAGTTTTTTCAAGTTAAATGCCAAAAATGGTAGGATCTTGTGGCAAACCTACATGTTGCCAGATAACAACGGTAGCACCGATGATTATGCTGGTGCTGGTTTATGGGGTAGCAGCCCTTCCATCGATATTCATCGTAATACGGTTTATATCGCCACTGGAAACTTGTATTCGGCCCCATTAAGAGTCACACAATGCCAAGAAGCCCAAAACAATCAAACAACTCCAACCGAAGAAGATAAGTGCATAGAACCTGAAAACCATTCCAATTCAATCCTAGCACTTGATTTAGATTCGGGTCACATTGAATGGTATAAACAATTAGGGGGTTATGATGTCTGGTTTTTTGCTTGTAATAATCTTTCTACATCAGGATGTCCACCTGGTCCTAATCCAGATGCAGATTTCGGAGAGGCACCAATGATTCTAACCATAAATGCCCATGGAGACAAGCGTGACATTGTTGCGTTGGTACAGAAGAGTGGGATTGCTTGGGCTTTGGATCGTGATAATGGTAACATTGTTTGGTCTACGGTAAAGTTTTTCTCACTCATCATATTATTTAATATAATAAAAATAACAATAATTTATCTACGCTAACCGAGTAAAAATAATTTCATAGGAAGCTGGACCTGGAGGTACAGGTGGAGGAGGTACATGGGGATCATCGACAGATGGAAAAATGGTTTATACAAACATTGCTAATAGTTTGCGCAGTAATTTTACACTGAAGCCATCAAATATGACAACTAGTAGCGGGGGATGGGTGGCGATGGATGCAACAAATGGAAATGTCTCGTGGTCAACAGGAAATCCAAGTAATGCATTAGCAAGTGGCCCTGTGAGTCTAGCAAATGGTGTTGTATTTGGTGGGTCCACCAATGGTTCCGGACCCATCTATGCTATGAGTGCTACAACCGGAGAAATCTTATGGTCTTATAACACCGGAGCCACTGTGTATGGTGGCATGTCTATTAACGATGGTTGTGTATATGTGGGAAACGGTTACAAATTAAATATCGGAGTATTTTATCCAACTTTCACTCCTGGAACAACACTATTTGCATTTTGCATTCCCGACAATGATTTGTCTAAATAAAGTTAACTATTATGTACTCATCATACTCTTTAGCAATCACTAAAACATAAATTCACGATTATGATCCAAAATGCTCTTAGTTCGTCACATTAAATGAGTATTCTTGATAATATTGTTCATCACTCTTTAGTATTATACATTGCGGGTCTGAGCCGATAAAATTTCTTAATTTAACGCATATGTTCATGTATTTAAAGGTTTAAACTTTTGGAGAAAAACAACATATTAACATACAAGAAGCTTATGGTCTTTAAGAGAGTATTGACTAGAATGTAAAACATTTTAACATCTAACTTAATCAAAGAAACATAAATGACATTATCTTTTCTTAATTGTATTAAAATGCATTATTTTATTAAAGAATGTAAACAAAGTGTTAGGAACTAGAATGCAAGCCGATGGCATAGCCATAACATAAGGAACCAAACTACAACTAAAAGGGACTCTTAGCCATAGACCTTGCGTTATACCCTACCCGATTTATGAGGTTCCGTCGGGTAGGGTAAGGAACACCATTACGGATGCATCGGGTAGCCTCACCATGTTCATTTACCTGATGGAGAAGCATTAACCCTCCCCCCCACCCAGCCCCCTCTTAACGTTTTTTTTTAAATTGACCGTTTTCTTTTTAAATAAATTACAATTTTCACCTATATATACATAACCTTTTTCATTCCTATTTTCACATCTCTACTAAAACTCTCTATATATTTCCTCTACCATTTACTCTCTATTGAAAATCTCTTTTGCTTGCTCTGTAAATAGTGATGAATATGTTGAATTCATCAAAATAAATCGATAAAAAACTAGTTTTAATCA
Source organism: Dittrichia graveolens (assembly GCA_038502395.1). Taxonomy (NCBI): domain Eukaryota; kingdom Viridiplantae; phylum Streptophyta; class Magnoliopsida; order Asterales; family Asteraceae; genus Dittrichia; species Dittrichia graveolens. The sequence continues at coordinate 2,533,870 of JARJIL010000006.1, read as the reverse complement.
ATAAAAAGGATTTTTATTGTTGCCTTTTACCCTTTTTACCATAAAATCCTTTTTACTTGATCTCTATAGAACCCGTGCAATGCGACAGCTACAAATAATTACTACTTGATTACATGTCCGTTTTTGATAACTTAAGGTTATTATATTTACACATTATGATGACATCAAACAACTTTCATTTGCAATATATCTATTTTCTTTCTCTTTTTTTCATTTTTCATTTTTCATTTCTCTTTACTTTTAACTGTTTTATTAATTTTAAAAATAATAAAGTGAGAAACAAAAAGAATATTAAATATACTATAAATTAAACCTTTTGTTTTAATTACAAGAGTCGTTTAAAAAATTCAAAAATGTCTATAAATTTATGTTACATGTTATAGATTTATGAAATCTAAATACTTAAATTAAAATATGTGTTATATGATAAAATATTTAGAATAATTATTTTTATGAAAATCCTTTTTATTTAATTTTTAATTTGTATTTAATAGAATATAGTTATAAAATGTATCCAACTTGTCACGTTTTGCTATTGTGTGTAGCGAACTTTAAAAGTTTCTATTGTGTGTATCAAACTTTTAATTTGTTGCTATTGTATGTATTTTGGATACACAAAGAAAGAAAAAATGTATAAGTTTAGTACATACAATAGAAAGTTTAATATATATGCAATAGCGACAAATTAAATGTTTGATACACTCAATAGAAATTTCTGAAGTCAGGTATACATAATATCAAAACGTGACAAATTAAATACATTTGGATAAACTAAACCCTATTAATATCATCTAGGTTGAAAATTAATTTGCATTGACTTGACTTTCTTAAACATTATTCATTCTGAAAGATTTAGTTATAAAAATGATATTTAAAAATCTAATTAACTCCATATTATAGGCAGACTTAATTACTTATAAAAATCTTATATTTTTATCTATTTTTTATTTACGAGCTCATTATCTTTGCAACCTTACCTTATTATTCTTGTTTTAAGTATTAATGAGCTAGTAAATAAAAAAGTGGATAACAATATGAGATTTATATAAGTAATTAAGTCATACTATACGTCGTTAATATCAACCAATTGATATTCCAATTTTGGATGCCATACATTTCAACTTTAGTATTTGGAGTTAACTTGATTTGACATACTAGTGAAAACTCATTGCTAATTTTGACTTTTTAATATACATGCTTATGTTACATAGAAGAGATAAATGGTACAAAAAATGATAGTACAATGAAGCTACAAAAAACGATACCTAATACAAATGACTAGAGAATCACGAATGAACATCTAGCGGAAAACCTAATATTCATGTATATGATTCAACACATAATTAACTAATTTTATTATTAACCTCTATCTTCTAATATAAGTAAAAGATTAATTTGATAAAATTTATTAGACGATCTAAATTATTTATTTAAAAAAATATTTAATTTTGACAATTCATTCACTTAATATCAAAAAATAAATTTTGACTTTTTAGAGTCAAATTTATTAGATATAATTTCATATATGCCCTTATTAAATCATATAAAATCGTATTTGTTCACCTTAATTTACAAATATCATATTTACCCTTTATAATATTTCAAATAATCGTATTTAATCAAATTCTTAGTTTTATCACTCCAAAATATTTTATAACCATTTTAAAATTCTTTTTAATTATAACCATTAACGTTTAACTTTATTAAATAAAAGACTAATTTAATAAAATTTATTAGACTGTCTGAACCATTCATTTAAAAAATGTTTAATCTTGAATATTCATTCACTTAAAATCAAAAAATCAATTTTGACTTTTTTGAGTCAAAATTTTTAGAGATACTTTTATATATGCCCTTATTAAATCATATAAAATCGTATTTGCCCACTTTAATTTATAAATATCCACATTTACCCTTTATAATATTTTAAAATATCATAATTAACCAAATTCTTAGTTTTATCATTAAAAAATATATTATAATTATTTTAAAAATCGTTTTTAATACGTTTAACGTTATTACCGTTAATTGAAACAATAATAATTGATGACTTATGTAACATCCTCAACTTAGGCCTAGTTGTAATTAGTGTGTACGTATGTATAGTTGTTGTAATAAGAAGTATTTTCGTGTATACTTGTTGAATTAAATGAATGTATGTTTATGTATTTGTGTGTATGTACGTATGCATGTGTGAGTATGTGTATGTATGTTAAGTGTGTGTATGTGTAATTAATTAAAGAAAGGAAAACCTTTCATGAAGAAAGGTGGCAACCGCCTTTGTTAAACGAGAGACATATATGTGTAGATTAGTTGACCAAGGTCAAACTTAGCAAAACAAACATACACAAAACCGCACACTTTCTCTCGTCTCTCTACCCTCTCGTTGCTCTCTCGGATTTCCAGAAAAGAAGAAAGAAGAACAAGAATTGTCGGTTGTTTAATCTACAAAGGTTAGCAACTTAGAATCATTGATGTTAGAAGATTGCATGAATATTAGAATCATGGAATCATGCAAGAACACCATGAAGAACATGCAAAAGCTTACTTTAAAGTGGGTTTTGGTATATTTGGTGTTCTTATATGATTTGATGTATTTATGATAACTAGATGGATAGAGAGTAATATTCTATGATGTTCTGGGCTTAAAGCAAGCCAAAATGAAGTTGTTTAGATGATCAAATGATGTTATCGGAATTACAGTTGATGAAGTTGTCGGATTCCGCAACTATGAAGTTGTCGGAATCCGCATGTGATGAAAACCGAAAAAAGTGTCGAAATCCGATAGAAGTGTCGGATTCCGCAACTCTGTCGGGTTTCATGTTGTGTAGTCTTTTAAATATGGAATCCGCACGTCTATCGGATTTCCATAGTTTCGGATTCTAAGTGTCAGAATCCGATAAGTATCGGATTTCAATGGAAGTATCGGATTTCCTTCTATGTATCGGAATCTGCAAGTGTCGGATTTTGTGTGCATGGTTGGAATTCCTAAGTGTTGGAATCCGAATGTTAAGGATCGGATTTCATGGTTGAATGTGTCGGATTTCATGAATCCGACAGAACCATCGGATTTCCCCCAAATCCGACAGTTTTGGCGAATGTGTGTAATGTCCAAAGTTGAATGTTGTTTTGTGAAGTCTTGAATGCACATGTGAATGACTGGAATCAGTGTGATATGCTAGGTGAACTTATTGTATCTGTGAAGTCAAGGTCGAATACCTGTGCCTAGTAACAGCTCAGGTGAGTGCCTACGATCATGAGACTCGGTAAAGTAAGGCATGCCTGCTAAGTGACTGTGTGAATGTACTATGTATGACGAACTTGCTTTTGCAGGTACGTTCGAGAAGGTAAATATATGATTGATATGATGTTAGAATATTTGTCAGGTGCATGCCAGTGGGTCCAGATTGGAACCACTTAGTTAGTATATGATGCTATGCATGAATAACTGCTTAATGATGTTATGTATAAGATGATGGATCCCTGTGGGATCAAATGAACGTATATGTGTATGTGCACTGTCTGCAGACTATCTGACGCATGGTTAAGGTCAGCCGGTTAGCTGGATCCTAACAGGACTTCGGTCATTTCTGGATTTAACGGTGATTCGGGGTGCATCCCGGATCGAGGTTCTGCAGAACCACCGTGCCTTAACGTGAGTGATGATCAGCCGGTTGTAGCTGGATTACCATTGGAGCCTTTGGCTCTGTGAACGATGCTTGGTGGACTGCCTTGTGCTCCCCCACCAGCGCGGATTGGTCGTGTCTGATTCCCCTGTTTGAGTTGTTGAGCGGGATTGATTATCCTGCAAGACACGACTCTTACCGATCTTGTCAGCACACCGCTATGTGCTAAGCTAGCAATGATTGTTGTGAAATGACGCATGACTTACTATATTGATGCTTATGATTTTATGTACTCACTAGCTAGTGTAGCTAATGATACTACGTTTCCCTTTTCAGGTAAAGATTAGATGGCCTGCGAGGCGGGTTGCTTTTGGGAATTGTATTGCCCCTTGTGGGTGGAACACTTGTATTTATATGATGTAATGTAAATAGATACAATGGTCGGTTCCTGTACTTGGTAACACCAATGATGTTTGAGAAATTATTAATGTAAATAACTGTTTGGTTGTTTAAAAAGAAAAATTTCCGCTGCTAAAATCTGTTTTGACATTAAAGCAACTGAATTCAGAAGCGGTGTTACAACTTATATAAAAATATACAATCACGTATCTTCATATCATGATACCACGTTTCTGTCGTCAAGTGTGCCCTCCCACTTGAGTCGATGTTTTCACTACTCGTTAGAGTGTTGATGTCGTGCGTCGTCAGTTTTTAAATTCTCATTAATTAGTTCACGTTTTATTATTATTTAATACGTTTTTATTAATATTTAATATTTATTATCATTTAAACAAATTTGTGTATTACACGGACATTTAGTCTAGTATATATTAAAAGTCTACAATTTTTTTGTGTAATTACCTTTTGTTTTTCCTAAATCACATAAAGATTAAAAGTTTACAATTTTTACAAAATTACTAGAAAAAAACAAGAGCTTTATTTATAACCTGCAACGTATACAACCCTAGTTGAATTTTAAAACTTTAACAACTTTTGACGAATATGTAAAAAGAAGAAAAAAAAAAGAGATATTAAAGTAAAAGTTTCAACGTTTTTGACACGTTCAGGGATAAATTTTTAGTAGGATATTAAAGAAGAGATATTAAAGTTTCAAGTTTCAACTCAAGTATTGTTGACTATTTCATTTTAAACTATTCATCAATCAATAATACCATAATTACTTGGACCTTGTTCAATCAAATTTGATATGTTTAATTTTGATTTTCATCATTTGCAAGACAACATGCATGTAACTCAAGTATATATTGTCGACTATTTCATTTTAAACGATTCACTAATCAATAATACCATACATACTCGTACCTTGTTCAATGAATTTGATATAACTCGAGCATTAATTCGAGCAAGATTATATCTTGTTTCTACTCGCATAATTGTTTCATTCACCGATCGAGCTACATGAAAAGAAATCTTATTAATTATGGGATTAATTAATCGATATATGTCAATTAGGACATTAATTTTCAAGATGTTTGTTTTTTAAAATATACAACTTAAAGGGTCTTTAAGTAATTTTATAGGATCCCCAGTAACTAACCTAATAAAGATGTCTAGTGATAATATGTCATGAAAATTTTAAATTTCCAAAAACCAATTTATCTGTTGTAAATGAATTGACCTATATTTGCATTATATGTAGAATCTAGAGATGAATGGCTTAATTTCAAACAAAAGGGTATAAAAGTCAGTAAACAAATTTGAAGCACAGAGAAATAGCAACATATATAGTTAATGGGAGACATTGGAGTCGACTTTTACCCTATAAATATCCTCTTTAATCAACTAACTTCAAACACCACTAAACAAAATGAATACAAGTCTTTCGGCTCTCCTTTTCACCGGAGTATTACTCGTCGTTGTCCTCCTCCCGAACCCAGTTGCATCCCAAAATTGCAACTGTGCTTCGAACTTGTGTTGTAGCAAGTACGGTTATTGTGGCACTGGTAATGATTACTGTGGCAAAGGTTGTAAGGCCGGCCCGTGTTCCCAACCAGCTCCGGATAACAATGCCGACATCCCTGGTATAGTGACCGCCTCGTTTTTTAATGAGATTGTTGCCAAGTCTGCAGGAAACTGTCCTGGAAGAGGTTTTTACACACGTGACGCGTTTCTTAAAGCCATTAACAACTACCCACGTTTTGGTAGATCTGGTTCGATTGAAGATTCTAAGCGAGAAATCGCCGCCTTCTTTGCGCATGTTACTCATGAGACCGGAAGTAAGCGAGTGATATTTCCTACTTTTATAAGACCATTTACAAGATGATTGTTTTAGTTTATTATATATACTTATACTTATAAGCTAGACTTAATTTTAATAAGCTTGTTTTCCGTCTCATTTTCCATAACCTTGCCTTATTATTCTTATTTTGACTTTTTAATATGCATGTACAGACTTGTGTTACATAGAAGAGATAAATGGTCGCTCAAATAACTACTGTGATAGTACCAACACCCAATATCCATGCAAACGAAACAAAGCTTACTACGGGAGAGGCCCGTTGCAAATCACGTGGAACTATAACTATGGTGCAGCTGGAAACAGCATCGGGTTTGACGGACTTAACAATCCTGAGATCGTGGCTAGAGACAATGTGATTTCATTCAAGACCGCACTGTGGTTTTGGATGGAGAATATTCATGCGGGCTTTGCTTCGGGAAAAGGGTTTGGGGCTACGATTCGGGCCATCAACGGAGGGGAATGCAACGGCGGGAGCCCTGCAGCTGTGAGCTCTCGAATCTCGTACTACACCAAATACTGTAACCAATTTGGTGTTCCAGCCGGAAATAACCTAAGGTGTTAACTTTGTTTAACATATATCGTTCTTAATAGTTATCTATGTTTGAGAATAAGTTATTTCACCGTGACAAATATTTTGCTTAATATTTGACATCGCTGAATCATTGTAACAAATAATATTATGTTATGAAAATAATTAATAATAAATCTTTATGTTAGTATTTTGGAAAATCATATGTCACTAAAAGATAAGTTTAAATATGGATGAATTAGAATTACTACTATAAGAGTTGATAGTTACACGATAAAGTTATCTGATATTTTTTTTTGAAAGACAAATTATTTATATTAAAATTTAAATAGTAAGATGCCAGATAGTATAACGAAGCTATAAGAAACGATACTCAATACAAACAACCGAAGAATCACGAACGAACATCTAGCAGCAAACCTAATATTAATATATATGATTCTAACATATAATTAACTAATTACATTAACCTCTATATTAATTAATTCAAATCTATTGTCATCTTAAAACAAAGTTTGGTGATGATATTAACAAATTATCTGAATAAGAATAAAAAATAAATTTAAAATTTATCAGGTTAAAATTGGTTGCTAGTACAGTAGTACATTCATGTTCCAGCCCCTTACTCAATTAAGCTAACCATACTAAAATATTACTTGTGTGTATATATATATATATATATATAGAGAGAGAGAGAGAGAAGGGTTCAAACGAGAACTGTTTTTCATACGAAAACTGCGAGAACCAATCTTGGTTATTCAAGTGGTAAGTAGAATTCATGGATGAAGAGCATGAGGGGATTGAGTGTGGCAAGGTACATGTAAGGAATTCATGGTTGGGCAATCCAATTGAAGGAGGGGGAATTGCACGGCTAAGACTGGTTCTCGTACGAAAAACGGTTCTCGTTTGAACTTTTCTCTATATATAGGGAAGGGTTTATTTGTGAACCAATTTTATTACGAAAATCGCGAGAACCAATCTTAGTCATTCATTTGGGATAATAGAATTCATGGATGAAGAGCGTGGGGGGATTGGGTGTGGTAGGGTGCATGTAAGGAATTCATGGGTGGGCAATCCAATTGAATGAGGAGGAATTAGACGGCGAAGATTGGTTCTCGCAATAAAAATGGTTCATTTGAGAATTGCGAGAACCGTGAGAACCAATCTTAGCCGTCCAATTCACCCTCCTTCAATTGGATTGCCCACCCATAAATTCCTTACATGCACCTTGCCACACTCAATCCCACCACGCTCTTCATCCATGAATTCTGCTTACCAATTGAATGGCTAACATTGGTTCTCATGGTTCTCACAAAAGTCAAGATAGTCATTCTCTGGTGAATCACGATGGTCATTCTATGTTGAATCATGATGGTCATTCTCTGTTGAATCACGATACTAAAGGATGTAAGGATGACATAGCCGGTTGAATGTAATTTAAATTATGCGGGGGATAAAAATAAATAGGTTATCAAGATTACATATCTAATCAAATATCTAAAAATATAGATATTATTTCATTCATTAAAATAGTTTAGGGGTTAAATTATTTCTTAATAAGAAATATAGGAGTTAAATCATATTTAACCCTTAATTATACTTCTTTGGTTTTTTTTCCTTGATGTTTTTTAGTGCATTATCGTTTCCAAAACAAACTACAAAATAGAGAACACATAATTGCAGAATATTGTATAAGTAAATCAATCCTTAATCAACATTTAATCATTCCATTTTATCATCTCACCAATTTTCAAATAAGATAAGATATCTTTAGCTATTCTTCTTCTTCCACTTCATCTCCACCACCTTTTTTAGCTTTCCCATCCTACACAAACAAATGAACCTTTTTATAATCATAATCCATAAGAAATTCATAAAATCATGATATATCCTAGAAAATTAACACAGAGTATATTTGGTAGAAATAGCTAGTAATAGAAGATAAAAGCTACTAGCTTAAGCTGAAAACTTTTATTATTATATGTTTGATATATAAAGTAGTTGATAATTAAAGCAGAAAGGTATAAAATGACATAACAAAAAAAAAGCAAATGATAAAAGTAATTAAAAAACAAGGTATTTATGTAATTTTACAAAGAAAAAGCTACTTCAACTAATTTTTTAAAATAAAAGCTTGCGCATTCAAACGAAATTGGAAGTTTTTATTTTTAAAACACAAACTACCAACTTTTAAAAACTTCAAAAAATTCCATATCAGTTACCAAACATAAACAAAATTGTTGTGAACTTAAATCATTTACCTGTTTTATGTGTTGCTTAATATTATTTTCTTCGTTCTCTCTTAATGGTCGAATTCTCTGAAAAGAAAAACAAACAAACATGAATAATCAATTAACAGAAAATTTTCTTTAATCATTTAATTTCTACAATCTGACTTACGTTGCATAACGATTTGAATCGAAATAAAAGATCAGCTTCCATTTGTAGAGCTTTTTGAGTATCGATTTTTTGATTTATCTCTTTGGCCTTCATCTCCAATATTATCCCCCTTTCTTCTAGAATCTTGTTTATCTTCTCTTGGTCTAACCTCAACCTCTCCTCCTTTCCCCACAACAACATTTTTAAACAATATATGAATTTAACAATCTTGATTCAAGATAATTAATTAATAAATTAATTTGTTCTAATGATATATATATATATGTATGTATGTATGTATATATATGGGGTTTCTTATGGAGATAGGTTGCAGGTTTTAATTAGAGATTGGGGGTGGAATGATCGAAAATAATTTCTAATCAATTTTGTTTTTTTTTCTAAACAGGAATGAAAATGTGTGGTTTTCTACGTAGATACATCAAAGTCATGCATTTTTAAAAAAATATTTTGTAAATATAAAAACTAAATCCTCGTCTTCCAACTATCCCTAGCTTAATATGTACGTCTTGATAATTTGGTTTAAAAAATCTATTATAAATTGTATATATGCAGCTAGCTGCTTGTAGAGTGTAGACGCATATATAATATTTGTAAGATCGTGTGTTTAATTATATATGTTTTAAAAATAAAGAGTGATTTGACATGCATGTGTATGTTTCTTTTCTTTTGTTGTTGATAAAATATTAGAATATGAAGCATTTTCATATGGGAACATATTTGTACATAATAATATTTTGTTATATACAGAAAAAGTGTTTTTTGAATCATTATACCTTTTAATATTTAGATGAGAATTGTAGATCATAATGGGTTTATAAAAGATAAAAATCACAATTGTTGTATATGATAAATTTTTACATTCTTTATAATTATTTGTTTATTAATTAGTTATCAGAAAGCTCGACTGGAGGTCCGGTGGAGGAGGAACATGGGGATCCGCAACCGTTAGTCAAACAGTTAATTTACACCAACATTGCCAATAGTTTAGGGAGTTTATTTGCATTCAAATCATCAAATACAACGATAACTAATGGTGGATGGGGTGTGTATGTTGTTATGTTTGTTGGGTCAACGATAACTAGCGGAGTTCATTTGCATTGAAATCATCAAATCCTAAGAATCGTGTGTTTGGTGTTGCTCATAGCTTAAGATCATAGATTCAAATCCCGTTGTGAACATATTTGAGATAAAATTTATGAACCGTTAAAAAAAGTAAAGTTTACATTTATATAAGTAGGCAATGGTTACAAAGTAAGTTCAAGAAATTATGATCCAACTTACACTTCTAGAAGACTGGAACAACTCTATTTGCCTTTTGTATTCTTCCATAACTATAATAGTGTTGTATATATCTTAAAACACAAAAAAAATATATTATTGGTTCTACTTTTAAAGTTATTTTATAAGGGAAAATGATATGTGTTGTTGCAACTGAAACAGGAGTAGCAACATATATCCTTTTTCCATTTTATGATCTATATAAATAAATGGAAGATACATTGTGGAGTTTTGACATTGAAGCTCCATGCATCATCCTCACTCCATAAAAGTGAAGCCATCTAGTGTTGATAGTGGGAAGGAAGACTAGAATTTCTTATCTATTTGATGTTTACTTAAGCAATGATGTCATATTGAAGTATTTTGGTATTTAAATACAATTTCAGAAGATTAAAATTTTGAACCGATTTGATATAAAGTAGTTGAAACCAAATTAGGGTAAACATGAACTGAATTTATAAAAATTTATTTTTGAATTATTGATGTTGTAACCGACCAGACTTAAAACTCGATCGAGCATAAATCTAGTTATAAATTTAAGTCTAATTATTACTCAATCTAGATTACCATATTAGTAGGCAAAAATAATCTAATCATACGATAATATAACAAAGGTAAGTAAAAAAATATCATCTCTACAGGAAATAATTTAGCTGATTACTGAATATTAATACACACTCAATTAACTTAAGAAAAAGATGCTTGTAAAAAGGGAGTTTTGTTTTAATTAACTATCATACTAAAATCACTAAATTAACTAATTGATTAAAAAGATTAAAACTTTAATTAAAGAAGGAAACTTTAACGAATTCTAATCCGTATGAAAACATTTACCATAATTAACTCCTCCTAAGTTCTAAACATATATTTGGTTTATTAGGACCCGATTAAAAGGAATTCTCTATAGATTGATCAATTAACTTCATTCAATCTCTCGCAATGCTAACACATAGTTCTTAGGATTTTTATATCTATGCCTATGAATCAACACACCTGACACTACCGTTTAATTGTGGGATTGGATTTCTTGTCACCACTAATCCTAGAACTTTTGTTTCAAGAACTAGTCCTTTAAGCAATTAACTAGGATATTGTTGTTTAACTTCAACCCCTATTTCTAGTGAGTTGCCTACTACGTCAAATAAGCGAAAAGTGAAAGAAATCACACAATTATGACACTTTTGTGATCAATAAATACATGCAATCAACAAATCAAATAAGCAAATGTTAAAGCCAAAAGCTTTAAGGGTTCTTTAATTTATAAATGACAATGAATTCAAAAATACCAAATTAATCCATAAGAATAACCAAATCTAATCTAGGGTTTGTCAAATCATAGTTAATACAAAAATTCTAGTACATAGACATGCTAAATTAACCAACATCAAACAAATACTCAAGCTAGAAAACATCCTGATGAACAAGAGATCAAACCAAGTTGAATGTTGATGAAGGAAATACTTAATCTTCTCCTTGAATGAAGTTGAGCAGAATAATCACAATAAATCACGCATTCGGTTCCAACAACACGTTCCTGGTCAAAGTTCTCTAAAAGATCACCTTCTAAATATTTGAAAAATCAATTAAATAGGTGATCTCTCCGTAGTGGCTCGCGGCGAAAGACCCACCTCCTCACGGCACGTGGATAAGATAAACATTATCTTTTTTTTAATTCGAATTCATCAACTGATCACTATGACATCGCGGTGCGAGGTACACCTGCTCGCGGCGCGAGACTTTTTCCCAAAAAACATGACTTTAAGCCAAAGATTTCTACCCGGTGCGAGCTCCACATTGTTAATTTTGTCTCCACTAGCTACCGTATTTACTTGACAAAAGTAAATAAGGTAAAGACTTTTTACATTGTTAATTAGTAATTTGACTTAGTCAGGGATAAGTTCGTTCAATTAGAGACGTGCTAAATTCGAGGAATTAGTGGTCATAGTTATGATTAACCCGTAACCAAAAGTCGATCGCATAAAAATATGGTTGCTATCATTTCATATGCAATATTAATCTAATAAAAGAAATTTGCATTTCCTCTATTGGCGTAACTAGTTGGAGTTGGTATTTAAGGCTACAAGCGGAAGCTTTTATCTGTATAAAGATGTTTGGCAAATTAGTTGTAATTGTAAAAGATTTATGAAGTAGTTTTTTGTATTGAAAGGGCATCTATCTAATTTGTTGTGGTGGTTTTCATTGTCTTGTTTTGGTGGTTCTTTAGTGTATGGTGTCATGCACAACTTATGGATTTTTATGGGTTTTAGCATCTTGTTAGATCTTTTTATAATCATACTTGAGTTGCTTTAGGAGAAGGTAATGATTATGTCAAAGCTCTATCTTTTTATAAACCAGAAATTCTGAGAAAAAGATAAAGTTGGAGAAAATAGACTTTTCATAAAATTAAGCTTCCGATAGATATGTTTATTTCTCAATAGGGTTTAGTTCACTAAAATGTATCCAAGTTATCACGTTTTGCTATTGTGTATATCGAACTTTAAAGGTTTCTATTGTGTATAGCAAACTTTTAATTTGTTGTTATTGTATGGATTTTGGTTACATAATATAGGAAAAAACTAACAAGTTTAGTACATACAATAAAAAGTTTAATACACAAAATAGTGATAAATTAAAATTTTGATACACACAATGAAATGTTTTTAAGTCCGATACAAACAATAACAAAACGTGACAACTTAAATACATTTTGATTAACTAAACCCTTGTCAATAATATTATATATCTTCATATTTGTTTATGTACGTTGAGTAAACACTTATTAGCTAACACATTATATTAAAAATCAATTATAAGTGTACGACAATCCGTGATTAATTATACGTAAAACAATTTCGTTCTCTTAAATACATGTTTCATACTAATTATAAATCAATCATTACAAATAAAATAAAATAAAAAACGTTGTTATCTTTCATAGTTAGTTTTTAAAGTATTAAACTTTTCAACTGTTCTCTTTTGTATATCTAATATTGTGTACTATGTTAAGGTTAAAAAAAACTAAAGTTGTCTTTTAATATATTCAAGTTTCAAAAACATGTTAATTGTATGTATTAAACAATCTTTTAATAATAATAATCTTCTAATTTAATATAAATAAAAGACTAACATTCATCAATTTAATTAGAAGATCTTGAACATTTATTTAATTAAAATTAAATCCTATTCATTCATTTTATTAAAATTGAAAGTATAATTTTAACTTTTAGTAGTCAAAGTTAAAAACTCAATTTTTAAAATTTAATTTTAATATGATATAAGATAGTTAGTAAAAAATATTATCTAAATTTTAATATAATAATATTATTATAAATATTAGTTACGTTATTATAAATCAATTTTGTTTTCCAACTTAGTTTTGTTTTTAAATTCTATTTTCATTTAAAATAAATTTAATTTGTATTAGAATTATTATCTAATTCAAACTTTTAATCCATTACATTAGTTTATTAATAAAATATTTAAATTTTTTATCATTATCTACGGTTATCATATGATACAAATATTACCGTAATTAAATTTTACATTATTTTTAAAGTTATTGTCAATTACTTTTATATGTCAACTAACTTTAATATAAAACTCTTTTAGTTTTCGAGAAAGTCTCATATTGAGTTTTTCTTTCATCAGTACAAAATAATTATATATTTAAATAAACAGATATAAAATAACAATTTTATAGTTACCCGTGTATTTACACGGGCATTTAAACTAATATAATAATAATATAAATAAAAGACAAATTTTTAACAACTTAATTAGAGGATCTTAGCCTTACATTTAATCAAAATTAAATCTCAGCAATTCATTTAATCAAAATTAAAACTTCAATTTTGACTTTAGATGATCAAAGTTGAAACTCAAAATTCTTATCCACTAAATTTATGAAATCATATCATATGTATATAGCTTATTTATATAAAAATAATATGTATACTTATCATACCAGTTTTATCTCTATACGTAGTTTATTTAAATAATATCTTAGCAACTAAATTTATCTCTTATGTAATAATCTTCTTTTATATAATCTTCTTATATAAATAAAAGAATAATTTGAATCAAATTTACTGTATTATCCTAGCCATTTATTTAACAAATCAGTTTTAATTATACGATCTTAACCATTCATATTGATAAATATTAAAATTCAATTTTGACTTTATTAAAATTGAAAGTCTAATTTTGACTTTTAGTAATCAAAGTTGAAAACTCAATTTTTAAAATTTAATTTTAATAGAGGATAGATAGTTAGTAAAAAAAATTTATCCAGATTTTAATATAATAATATTATTATAAATATTAGTTACTTTATTATAAATAAATTTAGTTTCCAACTTAACTTTGTTTTTAAATTCTATTTTCATTTAAAATAAATTTAATTTGTATTTGAGTTATATTTAATTCAAACTTTTAATCCACTATATTAGTTTAGAAATAAAATATTTAAGTTTTTTATCATTATTTACGGTTATCATATGATACAAATCTTACCGTAATTAAATTTTACATTATTTTTAAAGTTATCATCAATTACTTTTATATGTCAACTAACTTTAATATAAAACTCTTTTAGTTTTCGAGAAAGTCTCATATTGAGTTTTTCTTTCATCAATAAAAAACAATTATATATTTAAATAAACATATATAAAATAACAATTTTATAGTTACCCGTGTATTTACACGAGCATTTAAACTAGTATAATATTAATTTAATATAAATAAAAGACTAATTTTCAACAACTTAATTAGAGAATCTTAGCCTTTCATTTAATCAAAATTAAATCTTAGTCATTTATTTAATCAAAATTAAAACTTCAATTTTGACTTTAGATGGTCAAAGTTGAAACTCAAAATTCTTATCCACTAAATTTATGAAATCATATCATATGTATATAGCTTATTTATATAAAAATAATATGTATACTTATCATACCAAATTTATCTCTATATATGGTTTATTTAAATAATATCTTAGCAACTAAATTAATCTCTTATGTAATAATATTCTTTTTTATAATCGTCTTGTATAAATAAAAGAATAATTTGAATCAAATTTATTATATTATCTTAGCCATTTATTTAAAAATCAGTTTTAATTATACGATCTTAACTATTCATTTTGATAAATATTAAAATCCAATTTTGACTTAATTGGTTTTCAATTATAACTCTATTTAAATTAAATTTTTAGAATTAATTTCATTTATGTTCTTCTTAAATCTTAAAATATTATATTTGTCCACTTTAATTTATAAATATCATATTTATTATTTATAACATTTTAAATATCATATTTAATCAAATTTTTAGTTTTATAATTGTAAAATATTTTTCAAATATTTTAAATTATTTTTAATTATAACTAATAAATATTTGACCTTATTGTGCGAGAAATACAATCATGTCACGTCGTATCATGATAACACGTTTCTATCGTTCTCCCCTCGCGTTGTCTCTTCCACCACTGATATAAGTGTTGATGTCATATGTCGCCATTTTTTTATTCTCATTTTCTTTCACGTATTATAATTATTTAATTTTTTATTAATGTTTAATATTTATTATTTTTAAACCAACCCGTGTATTACACAGACAACTAATCTAGTTCACCTATAAAATACTATCGTATGTATCTAACATTCATATATGTCAATTCTTCAATAGATGTTTCCATAAAGCATAACTTGAACCATAAAACATTTATATGATGTTTTCATATTTCAAGACACTCGAATAATTACGAAAAAAATATGAACTATTGATGTACAATATTCCTACTTTCGAACACAAAACGAAATTATATGGAAACATGAAGTATTCTGGATTGGCCACGAACTATCCAAAAGAGAACCATCGAACTATTCAAAACCCCAAAAAGTCGCATAGGTGCGATCTATATTTCGAAACCCCAATTAATCGAATCAAATCGACCACGAAACCTTTATCAGTTGAATATTTGAATTTCGGATCCTCGTTATCCACTTAAAAATCGAGCAGCAAATCATTATTTTGATCGTAAAAACCCAACTCATATTATTATCATATATAATGATGGTTTATACGCGCTTAAAACTAGATTATAAAAAAGTTAAAACAAAGTCGTGTTTACAAAGGAAACCAAGCACGGGAAACGGACCCTTTCAGCGTTTCCACATTGTTTTCTTAGTAATAAGACTTTTTGTAACTTTTATATATACTAGCATTATACCCGTGGAATGCGACAACGATAATAATAGTTTGTACTCGACAACATGTGCAATTTCAATATTATGTATATGTGTGAAATATGGTGTTAGGTAATGGAATTTGTTCGACAACATATCCAATTTCTTTCTCCGTTTTCTATTTGCTTTATTTTTTCCAATCAATCTTTTTATTAGTCATTAAAATAGTTTTTTAAAAAATAAAATAAAAAATATATGATTATTATATAATTAGAAAAAAGATAATCTAGCCTTAATAATTGTATTGATGTAAGTAATCTATCAAAATTAGATTAATTAAATAATTGTTATCATGTTTAATGATTTATTAATACAAAAGTTACCATAAATTAGTTGAGATACTTAAGAAAATAATTAATTAGGCTATTCTTTAAGTATTTGTATCTTATGTATAAATACATATACTACTTAAAATTAAGTAGTCTTAAAAATTTTAAGAAAGAGAAAGTTAAATACTTTATAATATAGTATAGATGATTTGGTTAAGTTTTAAGTACCTTACTTACTTTTATGAGAAAATGCCTAAAAATTGTTATACTGACGGGATGTTTTTAGTCAGTAACAGTCTCGGTCTCACTTTTCCTATGATGTGATTTTCTTCCTCCATGATGTGGAAGAGACTCTCTAGCTAGGTGGTCCGTGTTCTCAACCCACTCCTATAAATAACGTCGTCTTTGTCCCTTGTATACCAAGGCTTCTAGCCTAGGTAGTGGTATTATGTAATTTAGGTTTAGTGTTGTTCATTGGTTCAGTCGTGAACAAATTTAGGGTATATTTAGGAAGACATTTTTTATGAGATTATTTCTAATTCTGCAATCAAGCAACTGTCCTAGAAGATCTTTTTACACAAGTACACGCGAGATGTGTTTCATAAAATTTTTAGAGACTACCCTCATTTTGGTAGGTCTGGTTCAATAGTGGATTCAAAGCGTGAGATTGCAGCTTTCTTTGCTCATGCATGTACATTACTCCTGAAATAGGACGTACGATTTTCTAATTAATTCAATGAAGAAGTAATGATCATCTTCTTACTATCGAACATGACATACATTTGTTATAAAACCACACAGGAGATTGAGTTCTTCTAATTTTGTGGATCAACGTTACAGTCATATTCTTTCACAGACATGAGTGTAAGACATATATAAAGGACGACCTAGACTTGATTTAAATAATTGACTCATTTTTATGTTTATAAGATAATATGAACGAGTTATGTTTGACCAGACCGTAAGATCCCAATCCTATAATGTAGGAACGTTTGTCCAATGTTTGGCTTGATAAATTAATTCGTTAAATCTTATTGTAAAATAAATATATCGAACCACATATACAGAAACGAAATACAAATAAATAATAGGAAAACGAGAACATCAAGATTTAACGTGGAAAAACCCTTACGGGAAAAAACCACAGACATAACTAATGATATCACTATATGAAAGAATATCAGGAGGTTACAAAAACGCAAGTAATTAACTCCTAGCTAAAACATGGGAATAACAAAGAAAAGCTGCAAAGAAAATAAATCTTGATTTCTACCGTATACGTAGTACGGCGTACGAAACAAAAAAAACCAAGAAAATAATGAAAAACTCTCTAATTGTTGTTCACAATAATCTGCCACATACGACCTCAATATATATATATTTATATAATATAAAACCCTAGTTGTTAATTAAGGCTTTGAGATAAGAAACAATAGGCCAAAGGCCCAAATAAAAAATTCGCTCAACACAACAAATATGTTACTATAAATTTTGACTTTTCATACATGCATGCATGAACAGACTTTTGTTACATAGACGAGATAGATCGATGGTCCTTCAAAAGACTACCGTGACAAAATTAGCAACACCCAATATCCATGCAACTCTAAAAAAGTTACTACGGAAGAGGTCCAATTCAACTCTCTTGGAACTACGTACACGGTACAACTACGGCCATCCGGTGCAACCGCAGAGAGCCTTGGGTTTGATGGGCTTAACAACCCGGAAATCATCATGGCTAATTAGATCATCCGCATCGGCATCTACCCGATGGCGGGTTTCCTTCCCAACCGATGGGAACACCATCGCTGGTGATGGGGTTAGCTTGGGTTGGGAGCCCGGCTAGTTGGCAAACCCGTTGCGGGTTTCTCTCTTTTTTTTCTTCTTCTCTCTTTCTCTCTCTTATCTCTTATTTAATATATATTTTTTATTAATATTTGATGTGGGATTGAATAGAGTTGCATGTGGGGATTTGTGGGTTAGAGAGGGTTGGAGGTTGGAGATGAGTGGATGCTGATGTGGCAGTGAATTTGATAGGGTAATATGGGTTGGATGCTAATGATCTTAAAGACCATGTGGTTTCACTTCGGGTAAGACCAACTGTAGTGGTCTAGTAATACATGGATGACGAGCTTAATTCGTGGCAGTCCGTCATTTGCTCATAAGTCATAACGACTACGAAGGACTCGTTGTGTTGCCGTGGTCCACATGACGAGCTTCAACGAGTGTTCTAAGTTAGTGATTGGTGATGATGTGGATATTAGTGATGACAGTCATCGCTAGAGCTGTCTAGGGTGTGTTTGGCGAAAGAGGCCGGGGCTGGAGCTGGGGCTGTGGCTGATTAATTTATAATCCTAAGCTCAAGTCATAAGCTACTTGAAAAGGCTTTTATTTTTTGGGCTTATATTCTTAATAATCCCCTCAAGATTGTGACACCCGAACAGGGCTAGAGGGCTGGGGATTATGAAGACTAGAATCCCAAGCCCCTATAATCCTCCATAAGTTCGTTGCCGAACACACCCTTAGTCATATAGGCTGAAAAGGCTGATGTGACAGTCAGTCATGTATTTGGGCTATTAACGGAGGTGAGTGTAAAGGTGGGAACACATCCGTCATGAGCTCTCGTGTCAAGTATTACACCGATTGTTGTAAGCAATTTGGTGTCCCAACCGGCAATAATCTAAGCTGCTAGACATCTTTTTATATATTAATTAGATTAAATGCACGCATGATATACGATTTGATGTAAAAAACAATAGCTATCAAACATTAATAAAAAATATTAAATAATTTATTAATGCGAAAGAAATGAGAGTTTAAAAAAGGGTTTAGTTCACCGAAATATATCCAAGGTGTCATGTTTAGTTATTGTATGTATTGGACTTAAGAAATTTCTATTGTGTGTATCGAACTTTTAACTTGTCTCTATTGTGTGTATTAAACTTTCTATTGTACTAAACTTGTAAATTTTTTACTTTTTTATGTAACAAAAATACATACAATAGCAACAAATTAAAAGTTTGATACACACAATAGAAACTTTTAAAGATGGATACACACAATAGCATAACGTAATAGCTTGGATACATTTTAGTTAACTAAACCCTTTAAAAAATGATGACATACAACGTCAACACCAAAACTAGCTGTGGAAGCCTCGCGCGGCACAGATGTGATGGCAGAAATGTAGTATCATGATAGCCAGAGACGTGATTGTATTTTTTACACAAGTCATCGATCATTATTATTACAATTATAAGCAATAAAGTCGAGTATTTTTTTTTTGTTCTAATTAAAAAAATTAATAATTATAAAATATTTCAAAATGATAGAACAAAGAGTATGCTTAAATATGATATTTTGAAACATTATAAAAGATAAATATGATATTTAATAAGATATTTTAAGGTTTAAGAAAGTCATATATAAAAGTGTTATAATAATTTTTATTTAAATTAAAGAGCTTCGACTTTCAAACATTAAAAACATATTAAAAATTCAACTTAAATTAATGGTTGAGAAAAATCAAGTCTCGCTCTTTAATGATGATCTACCGGACGCAATTCACGGTTGAAAAAATATACAAAAAACTAAAACACCTTTATTAGGAGGCATTAATGAGCATTAATAGTAGATACAAATGATACTCTCAGTACTCGCAATGAGAACAATCCTCAAATGATACTCGAATGAGAGGTTAGGATCGCTTCACGCACTGTGCGCAAATAAAACACTTTTTGCATAAACCCTCCTAATGAGGGTATTTATTACTACACTGTGTTCACCAATGATCATGTATTAATTAAAACATTAATTAGGAACGGACATAATATTTCAATTATAGTTGATAGTTGATGTTCACTAATAAACAATATTGTAACACCCTGATTTTCAGTTCAAATTTAAACTTTTCAAAACACGTTTTAAAACATAGTTTATATAAAACATTTTAACCAAAGTGGAAGTATCATTAATTATTTACAATATCTTTACAAAGTTTCAACATAACTTAATAATCAACTATAATATGTGATCAAAAATCTTTTGATGTTACCATAGTCAATCTCACGACCATTAATCAAGCAAATAGGAAATCCAAGATTACCATATAAATGAAACAAGCCAAAACTTCTACCCGCCTCACATAGGCCACAATTCTACTCGTGGATACAAAAACATTTAACACACCATGTTAGCTATAAACATAGCTAGTGAGTGCAACCAAAAGCTATTTATCTTCCAAAACTAAGTCATCACAGATTTAAAACACAAGTTTGGCAATAAACACAATATGCAAAAGCATGCAATAAAGCACATAAAGATATGGGTCAGTCCATTGAGCAATATCATCTCCACGTGGTAGCTAGCCATGGTCAATACATGCCCACATGGGGGATAACCACATCTTCCATCAAGGTGGGGGAGCACAAAGCATTCCTCCAAGATAATCCCTTTCCCCCAAGTCCACTCGTGTATACTTAGTTTGGTTCGCTCGTCGGCCTCTTGAACCACACAGTCATAATTGGTAATTATTATCCCGAATCTACCAATTGCAACATCTCTTAACAATACCACGCGTGAGCCACATGGTTTGGTTCACCACAACCTCTTGAACCACACATGTTGCTCAGAAATACAATTGGATGTGCAATTAAAACAACACTAATCCGAACTATAACTCATACCACAAGGATCTCATAAAGCATATGCCATCATGGCCAGGTAACTCAAGCACTTATGAACTCAACCATAAGCAATTAGGTATCATAATACCTATAGTTCTTTAGCACAAGATCTCAAATCACAATGTGTGTAAAACACAATTAATCATTACATGATCGGCTTGAGTTATCACAATAATCATAAGTTACTCCTACATAGAGTATCTCGTGACATAAACATAAACAAGGAAGGCCAAGCAAGCCCACTCACTAAACAGTTCTCATAATTGGCATCTCAATGCTCATATCACTTAATGCATAAAACTCTTTCTTTACGATGTGTATTAAACATCATATTGCATGAATCTCAAGTCATAACCATTTCATATGGATAAATGACTCCTACGAGTCTATCATCTCATAATGCTCAAAGTAAACACAAATATCACAGTATACACAAGCCTCTCCAATATGGAGCTTTGGCTAAACTTGATATCCACAAACAAAGCATTTGACATCCTTATATTATCGTAACATCCCACATCCCTTTTATTCCATATTTCAAATTACCAAACATAACCAAATACAATCATGGTGACTTGCAATCTTTATTTGAAAACCAAGTATCCACATGGTATACTCACCTTAGGGTGTGATGAGGATCACTACCCAACAAAACCCGTAATTACTCACTTGATGATCAACCCTATAAATAAGAGTACACAAGACCGTCTTAGATAACTTAACCAAATCATCGACACAATAAAATCACCAAAATAGCTTCTGTCAGTTGACGCAAGCATAGTTTGAACACAACTTCACTTTAACAACTTAAAATCATCAAAATCCTCATTTTAGCTTGAATTGTCATAATGCAAAGGTTAATCTATGTTCTACTAGTATTAGAATCACCAAGTCATCCATAAAATACTTCATGCAATTCAAATCTAAGCTTTAATCAAGCTTTCTCTCTCTAGAAAATGAGATTCTTACCTTAAATCCAAATGATAATAACTTGTTTTGTTGCTAAATGAAGCTGGAAATCTTGTAAGTAGTTGGTAATCTTCACATGCAAGTCCAAAATCCTTGATTAATCCTTTAAATTACACATTCTAGAATTTCTCACATCAAGATCACACACTTAGTGTGTGAATTTCTAGATCTTTATATGGTGCTAAATAGCCTCCAAATCTTGATTTTGATCTTGAATATGAGCTTAATCTTGTGTTAATCATGTTCCCCTTTCTCTCTCTAGATTAGTGTTTCTCTCTCTAAACTTCACACACATACCAAACTCCAGCACATATTAGTGTGTGTTTAGGTGTAGAATGAGTCTTATAAAGAAAACTTAGATGTATGGATACTAATACCTCTTATCTATTAACGTACTTGCTACATTTAGTAACTTTAGGATTTGTCCCCCTTTTTCTTATATCATCACTAATTTGACTTAAATGGTCAAGCCTTAACACTTTATGTCTTAATATTCTATTTCTTTTATGACTAAAATATTCTTAGTGATTTTCGAAAATACTTTATTATTTCAAATAAAGAAGAATGTTCAATATAGTCTATATTTAATTCAAAGTCCTAAGAAATTAATTTTAGCCTTTAGATAAATGGCATCAATGGTCTATATTGCATTTTAAAATTTTGGACGGAATGGCATTTTCGTAATTCACAAGTGATGCTTTTACAAATCACTTGTGATTGTATACTGAATCACTTGTAATTGAATATTAAAATTTTAAGACTATGTTTTTTATATGGACTTTATTGAACACAACTCTTCAAATAAATGATAATTTAAAATATAGGATATTAGAAATATTAAACCACAAAAGATTTCAAATAAATATTTGTAAGTATGTATTTTAAAAACCAGTATAATAAAACAATATTTAAAATAAGATATTCACTAGTGAACAACAAGAAAAATACAAATGTTTAAATATCTTAAAAATTAAACCATATGTTCAACAAAAAAAACAAAGTAATTTACTGAACGTGACATTAAATTAATCTCAAGACTACATATTAGTAAACAAATAAAATAAAATAGTGTGTTCATTATTAAACATCACAGTAGTTAAAAATTTAAACATTGTGTTAGCAATTTAAAATTTAAAACAAAAGAAAGAAATGATGGTGGCAAATCAAACCCACCGGTCATAGTAATGGAATCTGATCCACCACTCACTCCTTCTCTTGTGGCACCAGTGATAATGGTGGAAGTAGAAGGCGGCAGCGTCTGTAGCTTGTGATGATGGTGAGAGGGATCGATTGGAGGTGGCGGGTTATAAGAAGAAAAAAAGAACAACGACAACCTATGATCCGAGGACTCCGAATAGAAGGGGGAAGGGGTGGTGGTGCTCGGCAGCGATTAGTGGAGATTGATAAAAGAGCAGCGGTGACAAGCTACAATAACATTGGTTCTCATTAGACGATGATGGTTGAGTGACATTCCCTTCTCCGGTAAACCCTCTAACGTCGAGCATGGTGGCTCCGTAGAGGGGAGCGACCGTGTATGGTAATTGGGAATTACCACCGTATGGAGAGAGAGAGAGAAAGAGAGAGAGAGAGAGAGGATGATGAATTAGGGTTCTTAAATGAGGAGGCTGTGAAGTATGTGTAGAGGAAAGGGGATTAAATGGTGAATTAATTAGGGTAAATATTATTTTAGGGATAAATGTTTGTTTTACCCTTTTGATTTAATTTAATAATCCCTAAAGATACAACTTAATTACCAAAATATCATACATGATCCTAGTCTTTGATTAAATGATCTGATGGTTGTAAATGGTTCTTGCATGCAGTTTTTGCAAATAAAACACTTTCCAATTAAGGGTTTAGTTCACCAAAATGTATCAAACTTGTCACATTTTGCTATTTTGTGTATCGGACTTTAAAATTTTTGATTGTGTGTATCGAACATTTGATTCGTATTAAACTTTCTGTTGTATGTACTAAACTTATATATAAATTATTATTTTTTTATGTAACCAAAATACACACAATAGCAACAAATTAAAAATTTGATACATAAAATAAAAACTTTTAAAGTTCGATACACATAATAATAAAACATGAAGCATATATGGTCTGGCTTGTACAGCATTGGGTTACAACTTGCAACATTCATTGATAAATGTTGAAGTAGATTGATTAGCGGCTCAGTATACATGTATCCAAAAAAGTTAGCTGTTATCATATATTAGTACATATATAAAGTATTAATTGTTGCAGATTTTTTGTGACTTTATCACATTTTAGTTTATAATATTGGTATTTATTTGTCATATAGCTCCGTTAAACATTCTTAATATCATTGATTAACACAAAATGAACGAACTCTATCAGATAAAATGAAGTTAATGTCAGAAGAAAACCTATGAGCTAGGATATTCCTTACACGAAAATAAAATTGTTAATTAATGAAACCTTCTATAAGAAGTTGTATGCATAAATTAAGTAACGAAACTTGTAAAATTAATATATTTTAAATAAGATTACTCTTTCTTAATTTCTACACACTTTTCATAGGACGTGAAAAACAATATAATTGTTGTGCGTATGTAGAATCGTGTGTGTAAATACGCACATAGCGCGTGCACCCACACACACATATATATATATAATCGCCGTATTAAGTCTTGTGATAAAAAATACCGTAACATGTCTTTTTGTGACTTCTAAAGTTTGAAGCTTTTACGACTCCTAAAGCTTAAATCTAGTTTGATTTCATGTCGATCATCATACCATGTATCACTAATTAATTTTTAGAATCTTGATAAATATAAAAATGGGAAAAAAATATTTAAGACATTAAAACAGAATTTTATTGAGAACATGCATGATATTACAAATTTAAAACAAAGTGTACACCACAAATCACAAGCATTAGGTAAAATACGATTATTCGGTATTGTACGTTACAATGAAGTAAAACAAACAATATTACCCATTTTACACAGAAGCATAGCGAAGCCACACTAAAACCACAAAATCACCTTTTTGTTTTTCCATTTATAGACCAAGCTAACTCCCATATAGAGCCCTAACCCCTCGAATGTCGTCTGAATTCAATCCTTTTGTTACTCCTGCTCTAATCGTAGCCCACATTATCGCATTTTGATACTGGCTATGACCAAGCCCAAGCAAGTGTCCTATCTCGTGTAACGCCAAAGTCTCCACATCGAAAGCATTCGGCACAGCCCCAACCACCCAAGGTTCATCAGCATCGTAGTGAAGCCTTCCATCAGTCGGGGCGAAGGCATGGGCCAACACGCCACCACGCCCGTCAAACGGGTTCCCATCTCCATGGTATCCACGTGCAAAAATAATCTTTAGATCAGCACCTTGATAAGTTTGAGCTCGTGAAAATGTGAAGTACCGAGAAGCAGTGGCCCATCTATTAAAAGCTCGTGCAACGGGAGTCATGAATCGGGTTGGGAAGCGTGATCCAAAAGCATAGGTTAGATGTCTTTTCCCTCTAGGCCATTTCGGTCTGCCCAGAAAGAATCGGTAATGAGAGACTGTATGTAAAGAGTTGTTATTACTGCTACCTCGGTGGGTTTCTTTATCAGGAAACCCACAACGAGGCATGGCCATCTTAGACACTGTGGGTTCATCAAGAGTCCCAGTGGCGTTTAGATGGTAATACACTTGGTACGATTTGATAGCTTCCTCGAGCTCTTCGTCGAAATGATCTTCTTTAGGATTTGTAGCATTAAAGTTGTAGGTAAGGTATCCAAATTGACTAAGATAGCGTTTTAGGTCACGAATTTCTTTTACTTTCTGACCCTTTTGACACCCTTTTATGTTCTTTAGAAACCCAAAAGGTGATGAATATGTGTTATTATTACCCAACAAGTCATTATTTGGGTGTAAATGAGGGTACGGAAAATACGAAAAGACTGGTATCACAAAGAAAATAAGAAAAAGAATGCATGAAAACGAAGAAGAGAGTCTAGACGTCATTAATATTAATTAATGACACTAATTAAGTTATAATCCTGACACAAATTAACATGATTAGAAGGTCTATTTATACCAATTTGGTCTAATTATTCCATTTGTTTTTAAATTTGCTTGATGTTGACACCTGGTTTATTTTGTTCTTAAATGTAAATAAAATAAATTGTGATTAGTAGCTAAATTTGTCTTTTTTGTTGATAATTGAGAACATGTCAATGGTTGACTTCTGTAATCTAGATAGTCAACGAACATGCAGGCATGAATTTATGTTTTAGAGCAACGTTTTTAAATGCTAATTTGTATGATATTAACATTATTTAAACATGATTTAATTAAAAGAGAGATATTTCATTGTATGTTAACTTGTATATAGGAATTAATTAGGAAAGTAAATTAATTTAAATAATTTTCAAATGATAACAATAAAATAATCCGCTAAATGTAGCGATTAGAATTTAGAAAAGAGAAATTGTATCAAAATTAAAATTAACTTCACATTATACATTTTTATAATAGAAAAGACAATTCTAATTTTTAAAAATGATAATTATAACTTGTGTCATCATAATTAACTTTCTATAATTTGTATATTTACATTTTCATTAGTTTTCAACATTACATACATAAAAATAGGTTACCATTTTAAAAACTAAAAATAATATTTATTTTATTCTTATCCACAAGCCTAAGGCATGTGATTAGTATTTTCATTAAAAAAATACAACAAGAACATTAGAATCATTCATTATAGCAAGATAACCGCTAATACTAGGTCACAAAGTACATAAACAACCGGTTACTTCATCTATTCGTTCCTAGATTGAAAATAGTTCAGAAAAAATGAAAATTTAAGCGACTATCACTCAACTTCAATGACTACACAGGTAATCAACTGGGTTTGAATCCTTCCCTTGTTCCCGATTCCCATGACTATCACCCAATTCCAGTCATAAATATAAGTAACCCGTTATTTACATCTCTCTCTCCTTCGTGTCCTCTTTTTTTCTCCAACACCTTCTTTCTCTACAATACTTATTTACTTAACCCAACATGTGTATATAAATCAAATCTCTAATTTCTAACACTAAAAAATTTCAAATTCTAATGTTTAGAAGCTCCATCTTAACTCTAGCTAGTTCTGTCAAACATATGCGTATATAAATCTTTTTTAAAAGCTATATATGATGAAATTTTAAATATTATAGTTTGTACATAAAAGGTTAGAACCTCATCGACTTTTTTGGTCAACTAAATGTCAACCAAATATCATAGAGATCATGACTACAACTCTATAAGAAAGAGTAAAATAGCTTTCTAATGTGAATAAGTACGATTATGTACTTGAACCTTATAGACTTTTATATTATCAAATACCATGCATGATCAATAAAAAAATAGAATTGAAAGAGAGAGGATAACAATTGATCGACTTGTTCTTGGGATGACTTTGTCAACAAGCTAATATCGTTTTCTAGGATATATAAAACGCATGTGACAACACACATATATTTATTTTTTACTTTTTTGTTTGATTTTTTATTCGCTAGTGAATCCTGAAATTTAGTATGGTGAGCATCAATTGGAAATAAGCACGTCATGGTTACTAAAACATTGTGGATATATTTTCATCCAGAGAGGTGATTTTTTTCACGAAGAAATTTAACTCTTTTACATATGATACAACATCTTTAAAGTTAATATACTAATTGTTAAAACATTCATATTCTATGGATAACTAAATTTCATCCATAAAATAAGCATCTCTCTTTCAGTAATACTAACAAATTGTAGATATATTTTTCATAAACTTTAAAGTTGTAAAAAAAATACTTTTAAAATGATGGAAACAATTGTAATATCAACAATCGTTTTTTTTTTTTTTTTTTGCCACGATACAAATCCTTTACGGTTTAAATTTTAAAGGGAAATATAACTTGTCCTTTTAAGTTTTAATAAAAAATAAAGATAGCGACGTCTGCCCTAATCATTTTGCGTTCATTTTTTTCTTTTATTTTTACTTCTAACGAAATGTCTTTTACCCGCACGTTACGGTGGGGTTTTAGCATGAAACATTATCTAACGTATTTCTCTCTCTCTCTTCTCTCTCTTAAGTTTTAATGTATAATGTTTTGTCCAAGTTTATATTATATATATATACCAGTATGATATCTGCGTAATGTGGCGGAAACAAATAATTTTTACTCGTTAACATATCCGTTTTCAAGACGTAGGGAGTATGGTATTCATGTAATACGGTGACAACGAATAATTTTTATTTGGTGACATATCTATTTTTT
The DNA here is from genome assembly GCA_038502395.1 of Dittrichia graveolens. NCBI lineage: Eukaryota > Viridiplantae > Streptophyta > Magnoliopsida > Asterales > Asteraceae > Dittrichia > Dittrichia graveolens. The sequence goes on along the minus strand of JARJIL010000006.1, from coordinate 2,505,328 downwards.
TTTAATTTTTTCCAAATCCTTTACTTCCATAATTGATAAAAAAGATTATGAAAATATCTTTTAATAATTAAGTTAATTTATATTGGCTTTGACTTTCAAAAAAATTGTATTGACTTTGATTTTCTTAAATATGTAAAGTTTAGTTATTAAAATGGAATATGAAGAATCTTATTAATTATATCTAATAGTTACTCAATTTAGTTTATATGAGGATAATTAGTAATTTTAAAACACTTAAAATTTAATAGTTTAAGCAAAAGGTCTAAATGTTTTATAATATAGTATAGAACTATAGATATATATTTAACCGAGTAATTTTCTTATATATTTTGATATAAATAATAACGTAATATAATAACTATTGAAAGAAATGTACTTTTTTGTATTACATCATAGAAAGTATATTTTTTTAGATAAACATCATTTTACGATAAAATTTATATGAAAATAAAGATATAAATAATGTCACACACACATATTTTTCCACAAAGGAAATCAACTCTTTCATAGTTTCACATATGCTACATCATCTTTAAAGCTAATCTGTAAATTATTAAAACATTTATATTCCTTGGATGACTTAATTTTATCTATAGCATAAGCATCTTCTATTCAGCAATACTAACAAATTGTAGATATATTTTCCATAAACTTAAAAGCCGTAAAAAAAAAATAGTAGATATATTTTCCATAAACTTAAAAGACGTAAAAAATACTTTTAAAATGATGGAAGTAATTGTAATATCAACAAACGAATTTTATTATTATTATTTTTTTTTTTGCACGATACAAATCCTTTACGGTTTAAATTTTAAAGGGAAATATAATAACTTGTAACAAAAAATAAAGATAGCGACATCTGTCCTAATCATTTTGCGTTCATTTTTTCTTTTATTTTTAGTGTCTAATGTAATGATTTTTACAAAAGGAGATTTTTATATATATGGGTTTTTCAACATTAAAATATATATATTTATCAGATTTAATTTTAAATATCATATATCCTTCTTAAAGTTGTGTTTAATAAAGTCCATTAAAAAAACATAGTCCTAAAATTTTAATATTGAATCACAAGTGATTCAGTATACAATCACATGTGATTTATAAAAGTATCACATGTAAATTACGAAATTCACTCCGTCCAAAATTTTAAAATGCAATTTGAGTCATTGATGTCATTGATCAAAAGGCTAGAATTAGCCCCTAGGAGTTAGGACTATAGATTAATTATGAACTATATTGAACATTCTCCATTCTTCTTAACCTTCCTAAAGATCGTATTTACATTTTACATAGATTATCATTTTTAATATTTTTTAATCATTTATAATTATAAAAAATAGCTAAATTACTATTTTGCCTTAACTTTGAACCTAATCTGGTTAGTGCATTCGGTATGTCTCTCTCCTCTCGGTAACGTTAATGTGCCGCTTGGTATCAAGACTCAACACCACCCCATGTTTGGTACCTAAAAAAATTGCATAATTCTCGGCAACGGAATCCAGAAGGGAGAGAAGAGAACATATATTTTTTAAAAAAACTTTAAAGTGCAAGAAGTATGAGTATTTTTTAGGTTGAAATATAAAGAGGCATGGATGAGAATATTGATGATGTAGCATAAAACAGGGAAGCATGCATAATACCCACTCATGCTCTTAGAGCACCCGCAATGGATGCTCGTTAACATGCTTAACGAGGAAAAACAAGCTCATCAAGTTGTGATGATCATTACAAAACACTCGTTACGCACTCACAATGGACTTGCTAGTGAACAGGCTGACGAGCTCATCAACTCATTATGCATTTTGTTTTGTTTTTTATGTTTTTCTTTTCAACCAATAACATGTAAGATAAATAATTATGTGTGAATCAAGTCATGAAAGTGATAGTTCTTATCACTACCCATGGTTAAAGACGAGTTAGTAATGTTGGAGTAACAATTAGTGATGACCTCCGCGGGTGCTCTTACAAGTAGTATTCCCTACCTTTTAATCAAGACCACCATTATCCATACCCTTATGAATTTTGATCCCATAATCTCCATGTACGTCTTGGTTTCTTGATTTTTGTTCTTTGCTTTACATAGTTCTGGTCAAGAAATGGGTATGTGTACCAGACTACCAGCAAAAGAAAGAATGGACATATAAACACTGATGCACGAAGAAAACAACCATCACTGCCCAGCCGGCCAGCCCCAAATTCCGGCAAGAAATCATACTGATTTAAAAGTTAGGGAATATATACTAAAAATTGTTATAAAATACTAAAAAGGTGACAAGAATGGTAATTTGGGTAAGTATGAAAATTATAGAGGTTAATACGGGTATGTGTGATATTTTAAAATTAGATTTGATATATACGATAGTTTAAAGTTCAACAAGTGCGTATACAAAATATGTTGGAAGGAGGGCGCAGTTCGCTAGCCCTCAAGCTGGGCTCGGGTATGGTAAAAGGACATGATAATTGCATCTCACTAGCAGTTGAAATCACACACATTTATAACAATATACGAGTGTATGACTATTCTAAAACATAAGATAGATATGGCAGTTGACCTAATTCCACAAGCTACAAGAAGAATCACAAGAAAAATAAACCAAAACACGTCACTAGTTACAAGAAATCATTGGGGTTCTTAGCACACAAGCAGTAAGTGATATCATTTGGTTCTGTCTTTGTTTATTTTTGAAAGGAGAGATTACCAATACACTTTAACCCGACAAACAAAAGAATGTTTCATAAGACATAAAAGGAACAAACAAACCATTTTCAGACAAGACAGCACGGGAATTGCTTCAGAAGATGTAATCTGGCAACAGGAGAGGAAATTTAGCAACTTCAACCTCAAAGGGACTTCCTTTTGGATCTGCCAATCTATAAACAGAATATGCATCCTGCTTATTTCACTTTCCACCATAAAAAATTAAATAAATGCCAGAAAGATTTAATGAGCAAACCTGCCAGGGAGAAATGTGAAAGAACCCTCTATGGATCCTGGTGAAGCAGTGGAAGATGTGCAGCTCTCATAAACAAATTCTTTGTCCCCAGAACGTAAGAGTGGAAACTGTAGATAAAGAACACAAAGTGCTCCCAAGTGTAATGATAACTTTATTTTCTATAAAATTTACAAGGTCTTCAAAACAGTTTTCTAAATTTTTGTCAAGATTATATGATCATGAGATAATTATAAGAATTGTTTATGAATGGTCATGAGAAAAAACATGAATAACATACCTGGCCTATCACAGCTTCACCATTAACATCTCCCACAATCTTATCATTACTTTTGATAATCCAATGTCTCCGGTAGAGTTGGCAGGAATCAAAGGACATTCCATGGACAAAACATCCCTCAGGTAAAAGTGACATACGAATTGAGTAAACAAACATATATTTCTCAGCTTTATCCATAAGGTCACTGAACTCGGGTACAAATACAGCAGAAGCACGAACCTGTGATACATTAACATTTCAGCTACAACCAGTGGATATACAAAATTCACCAGAAAGGAATCCTTAACTTTTTATAAACATAAGGTTTAGCCATCCATGTTTGATTCTTGAAGTTATTTTATAGATATAAAAAGCTCACAAGTTACCTGCACACCACATGTTGTTGCCAAAGAACACAGGGGAGGTTGTTCAGGGAATAGACTAATGCTTCGAATATTTCCTTCCTCACGTAATTTAATAATCCCATTTTCAAGGCGACGGGCATGTTCTTCTAGCCATAACAACATGGCATCTTGTTGGGACCCACTTCTGGAATCATGCACTGAAGTTATCAATCCATTTGGTACACATGGAACCATTTCTCGGCTGAATAAAAGATTCTTGGTGCCAACATAGAGTTGACCCACATCACAGTCAAGAAAAAAGGTCTTTTCAGTGCCAGTAGAAGAAGCCGCCACTACGACATACTTTGGTCTAGTAAATCCAAGTTGTCGTACAATATCCTTGGTCTCTTTGATTACAAGTTTTAGTGGCAACAAGCAAACGTTCACAAGATAATTATAGAAAGAGTAACCTCCAATCAGCCCATATACATTTCTTGATCTTCTGCTTGATGCATCACTGCAGGGTTCTTGACCATCACAAAACCGGTAGAGGACTCGAGTAGGAATAGGTAGTTTGACTTTCAAAGAATCCTCTAAATCATTTATTTCATCCTCGGATGCACCCTTACGAAGAGTGGGCAGAACCTCAGGGAAATTATCAGTTAACCAGATTCTAATTCTGTCCCAAACATTTTTCACACGTTTAACTAAGGGCCAAGGGTACATACGGTAAGCTTCCCTCCATGCTCCATAAGCCGCCTAGAATGATGGACATGAGCAACAAAATTAACTTCATGACCAGACCATATGCATCAATTTTGTGATTTCTCATATGAAATAAACAAAAGACCAAAAAAAGGAAAAAAATAGCATAAACATCATGATCATATCATAATAGGCATCAATTTAGCTTTACTTGTCACTCGTTGACTACCTAACTGAAACAAAGAAGAATACAAAAGAAACGGGTCCAGCAAGTTGAAAGGGAGTATGTAGTACCCTCCAACAAAGGCATGCTGAAGTCAACAAAGGGGATATTTAGATGTGGTTTATCAGGATGTTGATGGAGGTGTTAGGTACTGCGTTTGCAAAACAACGTTTTCAAGAATGCAAGTCCCCACACGGACACTCCCTTTTTTATCAAATAGTTAACCAAACACTAGTTTCTAAATCAGATAATCTCCATCAAAACGCAATCCCAAACACCCTCTAATTCATGTAGTTTCTAGTGTTAGATAAAAAATGAACGATTCTAATTTTTGTTTATTGAGCTAAATGTAAAGTTATTTAACCATCCCAATCTTTAATCAACAAATTATCTGAATTATCACTTTGAGAACGCATATCCAAACAACCCCCGAAGGTAGTGTTACAAGTAATAAGGTAGTGCTCCTGGCAGAAGCCTCCTGCCTTCAATCAGATTACGAATAAAGTTCCCTCTATTTTTCTTCGGTTTTCCCCTTTGAGACTCATAGCTATTCCGTTCAAATTGACGATATATACAGTAATCAACCGCGGGTTTATCAAAACTATCACAATCCATAGAAAACCTAGCCAAGGCTGGAACCAATTTTTTTTGTTACCCTAACTGCATAAGATATAACAGGCAGCAACAATTTCTTCATTTGTTTTAAAATTTCGACCTTCTCACTCGTTATCAACAAAAAAAAAATCAGGAAATACACACAATTTTACAGATTACACATCGAATTCACTCATGAAAATAGAAAAACGAAACCTAAAAGTGAATGAGGAACGGTTAATTGACCTT